>VXAA01004178.1:558-84285 GCA_013399115.1 Anseranas semipalmata | reverse complement strand
TTTTTTGTTCCCTTTTGATTTGGAAAGAATTGGTTCATCTTAGTAGATGAGGTTTCAGGTAATAATGTTTGTTCTTTACTCTTTCTGCTGTGTTTAGAATCCAGTGACAGGGCTGCTTTCAGCTGGTACAGACCATAAGGATGCCTGGGTACGGGACAATGTCTACAGCATCCTGGCTGTGTGGGGGCTCGGGATGGCTTACCGAAAGAATGCAGACCGGGACGAGGATAAAGCCAAAGCCTACGAGCTCGAGCAGGTATGTCAAAGTTTGGCATAAACCAGCTATGCTGTTTGTTTGTTTGTTTGTTTTTTCATACGGTAGTGGTTTTGAATGGTGTGCTTGCATTGCTGCTATGTCTAGGATCTGGCACGGTTTTCCCAGCATGGAATACACGTTTCGTTCCCATGGCAGTAGTGTCTGTGCGCCACAGGGTAGCAGCTTCCCAGGAAGTATGATTTGGAGAACTGAGCAACAGAGGGGCTAACATCTGAATTAATATATACACAAAACAGAAACTGTTAGGCGTCAAACTTCCATGGTTTGGCAGATTGTTGAAAACTAGACTTCTGAGAGTTGTTATGCCTGGATTTACAAGCCTCTCTGATTAAACCTTGAGATCCCTCATGAAGTATATTGTGGAGCAGAAAATCAAGTTTAGGTTGCTTGAATCTTGGGATAGCATTTTATCTGCTAGACCATTCTTTCCCTTAAGGAGAAACATGCCCTTTAAAGTAGCTGTCTTTGAAACATGGATGCGTGTAGTCCCATGGAAATCACACATGCTGTATAGACATCTCTGGTCAGAACCAAAGAAGGCAGAGGTCCCCAGACTGGCAGGGAACTGGAAGGGGAGTTAACTCCCACAGTTAATTTATTTAGTTCACAGCTGGGAAAGTGGGTATCAGAAAAGAGAGTGTAGAGGTGGGTTAAATGGTAAGGGAGCAAATGTTAGTTTCAGTGTCCTGCTGTAGTTTTGAAGGCATAAATTTTATGTGAATATGTACTCCTCAAACCAGACTGGGCTGTGGTGACACAACAACCTCAGCTCAGTTTGCCTGATCGTCTTCTGAGGCCTTAATAATTTTCTGGATAAAAAAATGGGTTTGATTTCTTCATTTGAGACAAAATCTTGTGCTTCTCTTTGTACACACTGAAGTCCCTTTATGTTAGCCATCTGCTTGCTGTTGTGCTCTATAAAGAGATGAAGATATTCCACAGGTTACTGTGTCGATGTCTTGCAGTTATTTACCAGTGTTCCCTGGATCTGTCACTCTAAAAACCATTATTAGCATTCCTTTGCCAGATAGAAAAAACACAGAGGGCCCTTGGGAAAAGATTTACTCTCCTAGAAATGGATTAACCAAATTTAAAAGAAAAAAAAAAAAAGACATTTAAAGCATTTCAGACAAATACAATTTTCTGCCTTTGGGAGTGGGGGTGTGAACTTTGTGTCTTTTGAGTGTTGTTTGTAACAGCTGATAAGGCTGGCGGTGCACAAGTGTCACTGCTCTGCTTTGTTCCTACAGAACGTTGTGAAGCTGATGCGGGGGCTCTTACAGTGCATGATGAGACAGGTATGTATGTCATAACCCAGCAACATTCACTGCTTTTAGTGGCAAGGTGAGATGCAGGGCTGTGGCTGCGGTTGGTGGATGAAGGGAGAGGAGGAAAGTGTTCTGGAAAACATGGGTGCCCAGAATGAAGAGCCTTCGCTCTCCAAGTCATTACTGTGTGGAGAGTGTCCATCTCCTGGCAGTAGCATGGTACCATGGACTTGCAGGCAAGTAGCAGTGAATAGTTTCATTGACTTCTACTCATGTGTTCACTGCCAATGGGGGAGAAAACTTTTTGGCATAGGTATGATTTGAACTAGTATTTGTTGTAAATACAAAGCATTTCATCTGAAGCAGATACTCCTTGTGTTTTTTTTCTGCATAATGATTGTATGTGTGTGCACGTGTGTAAAAGGTGGCATGGGAAGTCTTTTTAAAATTCTTTAGTTTCTTTGTGCAGAACCGATCCTACTTGCACCTTTTTGAGATCAGGCTTGTAGCAAATCGCAGTTTTGCGTTTGCAAACTGATTTTCACAAACATGCATACCTGTAACTGAGATCTGAACTCAATAAGGTAATTTAAGCTTACTCTTTCCCAAAGAGACATGGATTTAGCTAGAGTCTAAAGTCACAGTGCTCTGATCAATCAAAACACACTGAAGCGAGGTAATAAAAAATTAGGACCTCATGTTTCACCTTACCTAAGGCAAGGTGTTTGTTTTGAAATTATTTGCAGAATTTCTTCCAAAGTGGTTCACATTTGAAATCTGTGTTGTTTTTTCAGGTAGATAAAGTAGAGAAGTTCAAATGCACACAGAGTACCAAAGACTGCCTACACGCCAAGTATAACTCTGCAACTTGTGCCACGGTGGTTGGAGATGACCAGTGGGGACATCTGCAAGTAGATGCAACTTCGCTTTACCTGCTCTTCTTGGCACAGATGACTGCATCAGGTAAGCAGAAGATATTTTAGCCTTGCCTATGGTTGTAGTCCTTGTATTCTAGCTTTCATTTAAAAGGAAAAAAGTTATAACTAGCTTCAAAGATCTTTGTGTAGTTATTACTCAGAAAATAGTAGTTCTGTGGCAAAGAGATGTAAATGTGAAATCCTAACATACACACAGTAACTGCCCAGGCAGTGTCCATTCCCATAAAGCTTGCTGGCATACAAACACGTGAGCTATTCAGAGTCATTTCAGAGAAGAGCCGCGTGTTTGAAGACTACATGGGTTGTGCTGATGGACAAACAGGTTTCTTCAGAGAGTGACTACATCGAGTCAGGTGCCACTAGTCCTACCTGTGCTCCTTTTCTTGCTGGTGCTGTGTTACGTTGTGCTCTTCTCACCTGTGCTCTTCCTGTGGGGATGAGGCTCCTCTCCTGGTGGTCCCCTGGCAGAGCAGGAAGCAGATGGTGGGGGGGGCTGCTGTGGAGTTGGGCCGCACGGTGCTCGAGAGCTGGAGCTGGATCAGGTACCTCTGCTCTGTACCCTCCGTGTGTCAATGCCACTATCCTGCTGAGGGTGGTTTTTCGGCTGGTCTTTGGAGCGGATGATGCGTATTGGTGGCATTTGAAATAGTTTATCAGCAGCAAATATTGAGGCTCGCTGCTGTTTCTTTTGAAATCAGCATGAGTCTTTCCATTGATTTCCATTACTAGTTGGTAGCAAATATGCAAAAGCTTGAAACTCACTGAAGAGTAAATATTTCAGTTTTAATAAGGTGTAATTGCTTCTCTTCCCCTCTTCTAATCAGGGTTACGTATCATCTTCACCCTTGATGAAGTTACCTTTATTCAGAATCTTGTTTTTTACATAGAAGCTGCCTACAAAGTTGCTGTAAGTAGTTATTTAAGTGTAAAACATCTGAATACTGCTCAGATAGGGGTGGAATATTATTTATTGATGGTGAATGGAAACAGACTTCTTTTTCCATGAGAGGATGTTAGAATCTGTCAGTACTTTACGTTGTGAGCAACATCTATGGAGATGGTGGGAGGGCTGTGGAGGGATTTACTGCTGCCTGGGTGAGGTATATTTGTTCTATCATCATAATAGGTTTTCTTAAATTATTGTTTTGAGTTTTATTGATAATTAATAATATTTTCTGATGTCTCATCTTATGGGCCTTTCTAAAAGTAGCAAAGTGTTATCAAACATTTTTTGGAAAGTGATGAGTTGAAGGGGTACAGAGGAAAGCATGCAGGATAAAGGGCTTTGTGTGTTCTGTGGAGAAAGTGATTCATGATTGTAGACCTGATCCTGCTGTGTTACATTTTTATGTACTGCTCTTTAAACATGAGGAGGAACTCTTCAGAAACTTGGGGAATTTTTTATTATTTTATTTTTTAAGGCCAATAAACAAGTTTCATACAAGGGTCTGGTTTTGTGGTAGGGCTGTGCATGTGGAGGCAAGGGAGGAAAATACTGCTTTTGTATGTAACCGTGCCAGTCTTTTTCTTGATGTTCTTGCAGGATTATGGAATTTGGGAACGTGGTGATAAGACAAACCAGGGCATCCCTGAACTGAATGCGAGCTCCGTAGGAATGGCCAAAGTGAGTATGTCTTCCCGATTCCTCCTTCGTGGCTGTTCTGTCACTCTGAATGGCTCTAGTGAACCTGATGGCTTCCTTTGCATGGCCTTCTTGGCCCCTGCAATAGTTAGCTGATTGTAATAAGAATTTTTGTTTGGGTGTGAGTTGAGTATTCAGTGTCAAATCCTTGTGGTAATGGCTTGCTTTGAGGGATCTTAGTACAGGTGTTCCAAGGACTGCAAAATGTCTAGCAAAGAGTCATTGAGGCATGAATCTGATGGATTCAGTGAGGTACAGTCTTAAAAAGTGGCCTCTGTTTTTCTGACCCTCTTTCTTAATTCTCCACCCCCAGTATTATATATGATGTTTTCATGGTAAGATTGTCAAACCTAAATTCTGGAAAACAGCAGGATATCAGCCTAAGAAATTGTTCACAAGTAAAATAGACAGAAAAATGAATAAAGGTCTACTTAAAAGAAAGCAGGTATTTCTGGTTCCCCTGTATCACGAGGTCACAGAGATACTGAATGAAGCTCTGAAGGCCGTAAATGTAAAGTGCAGTTGCCAACTACCTTTTTACATGGTGTCTGGGGGACCGACACAAGCCAAGTATTATTAACATGAAAGGTGCAGTTGCATTTCATCATGATTTACCAGTAACCAAGGTCTTGTGTGGCTGGCTGCAAGAGGGAGAAACTGCTGGTCTTGGCCACGGTTGGGTCAAATAGCAACAAGGCAGCATCAGTGGGGGTGTTGTGCCTTGGCTGGCCAGTATGAGGTTTTTGTGTTGAGCAGTCTGGTGTGGGTTGCTGTAGTCTGAAGACTCTGTTGCAGAGGTTGATGCTGTTTTCTTAATATGTCTTGGGATTTCTCCCCCTTATCACTCGTCTCCTGTATCTGTTTTGTTGCTATCCATGGCAGCGGTACAGCAGGGAACGTATGCCTTTGAATGGATCTGAGTGTCTTCTGTTCACCATTAAGACTGCTCGTGGTCCTGGCTGTAAATTCCTCAATGGAACTTTCTGCTGTTGCCAGAAACAGCTACTGCTCTATTGGTCTGCTAGAGGGAGAGCCTTTGTAGAGCCAGTAAACCAATGTTTGTGCTGGAGGAGGAAAAATACTCTTGCCTCTCTGCAGAGAGATGAGGAAAGCTGCGCTCTGCTATAGTCTGTTTATCAGGGATTTGCTTTATGGTGAAGCTGCAAGATACAAATAGCCACTGAGCAGTGTTCAGTGCTACCATAACCCTGTGAACAGGAGTTTGAGAGCAAAGCTCTGCTAGCCTGGCTCTGGTAGCCCGGTCCTTGCTCTCTTCCTGCCCCGTTCCCTGCGTGGCACTGCAAGCCCCACATCAGCAAAGCCAGGGTTTTGTAGCCTCTAGGTTAAAGCTGGGGTGCTCAAACGAAGTGAATGGTTGGGCTGCTAATGTCTTCCCTAGGCATATGCATTATGGCTGAGAGGTACAAGACGTGCCGATTCACCTGCAGAGATGAGGCATGATGCATCTCTGTTGGCTGGTTGGCCATTAGGAGTGCAGAGAGCAGACATCTTGTCTCTCCCTCGGGAAGTGATAGTATCAGTAAGAGGGGTAGATGGCAATGCTCTCTTCTCTGGGAACCGGCCTCTAATGGTCCTGGGCATGTTGAGCAAGCCTTCCTCTTTAAATAGCCCTGCAGGTAGGAGGAGCAAAAGGCTACTGAATGGAGGGGTTATTTTGGGATGTGGGACAGGAGAAACATTTATTACTAAATAATATTTAGGTATTATCTTAGCAGAAGCACTGCTCCCCGTTGCTTTGCATTGCATTTTAATTATAAGAAGGGTCACCAGCGCATCGTTCCTGTATCCTACTAGTGGAAAGGCAAAAATGTTATGTACTTTTTCTAAAATACTGCTATGCTTCCTGTTAAAGTTGAAAAAAATGTCTGTGGAGCAAACTTCTGTCTTACCTAACTTCCTTCAGAGGAAAAGTACAGATGCTAGGGTGTATACTTGACTTAAAAGGTATTTAATGTTTGTTTTTGGGGGGGTGGTTGTTTGTTTTGAAGGCTGCTTTGGAAGCAATTGATGAACTAGATCTTTTTGGAGCTCATGGAGGTCACAAATCAGTGATTCATGTTCTTCCTGACGAAGTAGAACATTGTCAGGTAAAAAGTAGTTTTCTATTTCCTTTGCTAGGAAAAAACCCATCTCCCTTTCCCTTTTGTTCTTAAATGAAATGTTGATTAACTGAGCTGAAAACTTAATAAGGATGACTTCAGACTGCGCTGTTCACCCTGTTTGTTGTAGATCACATGACTGTGTGGTTTGAAGCATTCTCAACTCAGTTAAAATAATTATGCAGTGAGTTCTTTCTCAGTTGCAAATAGTATATTCCATTTGCATTTTATGTAGCCTTTTGAACAAGGTAAATTATTTTACATCCCTCTCTTCTGTTCCTGTTTTGCTCAGTCTATACTATACTCCATGTTGCCAAGGGCATCCACGTCAAAGGAGATAGATGCTGGCCTTCTCTCTATTATTTCTTACCCGGCTTTTGCAGTGGAGGATATAAACCTTGTTAATGTAACCAAGAGTGAAATCATATCCAAACTGCAGGTAAGGATTTCCTTTATTTTTATTTTTCAGAGGGAAGGAGAAGCAGAACTTCATTTCTTAACTGAAAATCCTAGTTAAACAAGGAGGGTCCGTGCATGGAACAGAGGGAGGAAAATCCCTAAGTGGCATTGGAAACTCACTACTTATACACAGATGTCAGTCTGTGAGGAAGAATGGTATGTGAAGTTTTCTGTAATTTTGTCTGTTTTTATAGGGCCGCTATGGCTGCTGTCGTTTTCTCCGAGATGGCTACAAGACACCCAGAGAGGTACTTCTGATGCATATTTTCGGTAGACGTTAGGAAGAATGTAATCTCTTGTTTATGGACATTTTTTTGTCTCGTTTACATGAAGGGTGAAGTTCTGTATCATTGTTAAGACATCTTAGTGGATTTGGTAGTAATCCAGGTATCCACCCTGGGAATGACTCATTTCTGAAGGAGCCTAATGGTTTGAAAACCACTTATTAATGAAAGAACCTAATTCATAATTCCACAAGGAGTGAACCCTTAGATATGCTTATGGTGCCTATGGGGAAGCAGTGTGTTTGAGGTGCCCTGAAGTATCTTTGAACTAGGGCAGAGACAAGATTATTTTGGTGACAGCTAGATTCTGAGTCTGGGAAGGGGTGATTTGTCTGGAGACTGATTAAATGAGTCTGGGACTGAATGTGAAACAGACATCAAGAGGCTGCATAAAAACTGTTTCCTGTGTTTTTAATCAGTTTCTTGGTTTTGATTATTTGTATAAAACAGGCTTGCATTATGTATGGAGTTTGAGTGACTAATTTAGCACTGTGGCTAAATGAACATGATTGAATTTCCAGGATCCAAGCAGGCTGCACTATGATCCTGCTGAGCTCAAGTTGTTTGAGAATATTGAATGTGAGTGGCCAGTGTTCTGGACATACTTCCTAATTGATGGAGTATTTAATGAGGACAAAATTCAGGTGAGGAAAGAAGAAATGGCTTTGAATGGAAATGCAAAGAAGCATTTTGTAGCTTTGCTCTATGTTTATTTTGGTTATCAGCTGTGTCCATGAAAGTCCTAATGACCCTTTCCTGTAGTAGAACCCAGCAGAAGGCAGATCCTTCACCATGTGCAATATTTGCATAGACAAATTATGTATTTGTGTGGATGAATTATGTACTACGTGTCCTCATCCAGTTGCTGGTATCTGGAGCCTTTGCTCTCGAATGCTGCTCAGGGGCTGGGGTGTGGTAGGTATTATTATTTGATTCTCTTGCATTGTTGATGCTCTGTTGGCATTAAACACTGCTGGAAGTTCAGTAGGGTTGCAGACAGGAGGATGGGAGTAGTCTCCAAGCAGTCTGACCTTACTGGGAAGTTCATGACATGGGAGGGGCTGCGGTGTTATCCATGCTGGGGCAGGGAAGGGTTGCCCTTTCTCTGTCGGGTTGCATGGCTCTGTTGGCTGGTGTGATTGAGCTGGTCTGGACACAGTTTATTTGTCTGGTTCTGTCTTATCACCAACCTTGATACCTCTTTCGAAATTCCCGCAGGATGAGACTAGCTCTTTTTGCCCCCGATCTCTGTGGCTTGGCTGCTGAGAACAAGATACATAGTACCTTTGGTCCTTTCATGCATTCAGGGAGATTTGGGGTGGGTTAGACCCTTATGAGGAGCGATTTCATTTTCACTGATTTCATAGGTTAATTGCTAATTCCCTAACTTATTTCATGCCTTTGTTGTGTCAAGCATTCAGTGGTCAGGGGAGCTAAATTGACTGTAGCCCTCCAAAGGTTATACTGGTTCCTGGAGGCTACTGATAAATTAAAGAGCAGCAAGTAACCAGGATTAAATGTATTCAGACCAAGAGTTCTGCAGATTGGTGGCATGAAGGAAGTAACAAATACACATGATTTAAAATTGCCTAGTGTGCAGAGGGACTGGAGATTGCTAAATATAACCCTTTAAAAATAAAATGCCATCAGAAACAAAGCAGGGAATTTCAGACCAAAAAGCCTTTCTGTACCAGATGTCATAAATCAAATGAAATATCTACTAGCACCAGAAATATGGGTTGCTTTGCTGAACACAGCAGAAATAGTCTGGTAGAGGGAGAAATGGTATTGTTTCACGAGGAGAAAAAACAGAGTTTACTGAAATTTCAGTCAAATCAATAAAATATCTCTTCAAAAAGCAGTCTCTAGAATTTAGTTAGGTGATCTGGGACGGTGTGTACCTGATTGCCTTTATGGTATGCAGATGGTCTGTGCTAGGGTGTGCTCAGAATGGGAAATTGCCCCCAGTTCCCACAGTTTAAACATAGCTGTGTGAGTGACTTGAGACACTCAGGTGAGTGTCTAGTCTTCCACAATTACTGTGGCAAACACATAGTTCCAGTGGCGGCAATTGTTAGGAAAATAAGCATCCCGAGGATTCAAAAAGAGTGGATAAGGATAGGATACTGAAAATACTAGTGTGCCATGACATGAATGTATGGGTACCTTAACTTGTGCGTTAGACTGTAGCTACTTCCTCCGAAAGGAAGAAGCAGAAAGAAATAGCAGAAGTAGGATTCCAAAGGCAGGTGCTGGTAGTGCTGGAAAACAGCTTCCCTAGAAAAAAACTTGGAATGGGATAGTTAAGAAATGGGACAAAATAAGGAATCTGATAAAAAGAATATTGGATATTTTTCATTTTGTATCAGCCTGGTATTCCTGTTCATAATATGTTGTCTAGCAACACAAGAACAAGAGGATTTTCCATTCAGTTAACACAGGTATTTTTAATCAGTTTACATCTATTTTAATTTTTCCTTAGGGCAAATTTTTAAGAGAAACTGAATTCCCCATCCTGTAAAGCAGGATTCAGAAAATCATAGACAAACATGCTTGGTAAAAAGCTAACAATTCATACACCTTACACTTTTAATTGATATTGTCAGTCAGGACATCTTCTGTGTCACTGCATCATCATCATCAAATTTCATACAGAATTTGTTCCAGTAACTTCTTGATTGTAATATGTTTAGTGCTTCAGTGGTTTGTTAGTGATTAAAGATGTGTGCTTATGTTTTGGAGGCTGATAATAGTGAGATGCTGGAACAATACCTGAGAATTTGAAGCCTTTTCTTCCATCAGCAAGTCGTGATCCACCCCTCCCGCCCCCCATTGTTTATTTTTTATCAATTTTCAAAAGAAAATTACTGAAATTTTAATTTTACTGCTTCTGTTTTGCTGACTGTATTGTGATTTCTCCCTTTTGTAAATATTTCCAGGTAGACGAGTACAGAGAGGCTCTGGAAGGAATACTTATTAGAGAAAAGAATGGAATAGTTCTAATGCCTGAACTATACGCAGTCCCTTCAGAAAAGGTATAGTGAAAGTGCAGCATCCACTTCAGTACGTGAAGTATAGACACCAAAATCACTGTCAGTTTTATAATTTTCCTGTAGTTGATAAATCTAAGCCAGCAATAAAATAAAAAAAAGACTACTACACATTATTAAAAACTAATAGACCTTTCGTGGCTTCTGCCAAGAAATGGTAAACTTTAGGCTTCCAGATGATTGAATCTTGGAGCTGGGAATCTGAGTGCCTAGAGCAGTTGTAGAGCAGGTCTAGAATTATTAAGTCCTTATTACAAGACATATTTGAGAAGTGCTGCTGCTGATTTACGAACTGAAGCTCAAAGAAGAAATAAAACATGGACTGTCCTGCCTGTCTATTCTATCAGTGGTTTGTGCTCATTCTTTCCTAGAGCTTGTATTTGAGATAAATACAGATTTCTGATGAATCAGGTTTTATGTTAGATTTTGTTGTGTGTGTTTTTTTGTGTGTGTTTTTTGTTTTTCTTTTTCCCATCTTTGCTGTCACTGTTTTACCTGGTTCTCCCATGGTGACAGAAATTCAGACCAGCATTATGTACTATTCCATGCTATTTGCTTTTGTATCTCTCCCTGCCCAGTTCTCCTCCCACTCCAGACTTCTCAGCCCTCACACACTAAGGGTGTGGAGCCTTCTGGCTTGGTCTGAGTTTAGGGAGGGAGTATCGACAGCTGATGTCTTGCTCGCAGATCTGAGGCTGAAGCTCTGAGTTACCTGCCTAGTGTGAACAAGCGTGTAAGAGTACAATCTTAATGTGAATTCTGATATGATGATGATCTGATGAACATGCCAAGTAAAGGGTGTAGTTTTTGCCTGCCACTTACAAATTTTAAAATGGCTAAAAGATGGATAAAGATGTTATCTAGGAGGTTTTATCCGTCTCCCTCAAAAGATCTGTATACTGCAAAATCAAGTCAGGGTTTTTTGTTTTTGTTTTTTCCTAAATTAATAGACTCTTCTCTTTATTTTTCCCTTGACCATTCTTGCTAACACAAGAAGGGTGGAATAGCCTTCATGTTTGGAAAGCACCTTCAGGTGCACTTTCAGGAAGCTAGGTAGACATCAGTGAAGTTTGTGTCATCGTGCAAGGAGTTGGAAAGCAGACACAATTCCCTACAAGCTGCCCAGAGGGAAGGCAGCAAAGGGATGGTGAGAAGAAAGGGGAGGTTCTAACACCAAAGCTATAGTTGCATGCAGAGTCCTCATTCAACCTCCAGCTTTGAAGGTTGGGGTGGTGTATGAAAAGGAAGCATAGTTCTTGTCCCAGGTAGCGTGCAGCCTCAAAAGTAAAATCAAGAGATGCCAGTAATAATAAAAATACCAGGTTAGAGAGGGTAAATGATTGGACCATGTATTTTCAAATACTTCCATGTTATTGATTGTTCTTCAGAACTTTAAAGTAATTTTCTTGCTTGTGCTTTTGTTGTCAGGTGGAAGAGGAGTATGAAAATCCTCACTCAGTGGATCGTGTCCCGATGGGAAAGCTGCCTCATCTTTGGGGACAGTCAATGTACATCCTTGGCTGCTTATTAGCAGAGGTAATTATTTCTTATATAGTTGGTGAGTTTGTATTTCATTTTGTTTCGAATTGGGTTAGTCTGTAAGTAAAATTTCATGGTCAGGTAGGGGATAGCATGTTTTCCAGTAGAAATGCATGTATGGACCATGAGGGGGTAACTCCGAGCTTTCAGGAGTTTTTTTGTGTATAGATACTAAATTGTTTGTTTTTCGTCAAGCTGAGTAAGTTGCCAGATGGACTGGACATATGGTTAGGCAAGAGGAATGTGAAGTCCAGCCTGACTTGGCTGTTTCAGAGCTAGGGTTCTGCACTGTTTCAGCTCCACTGGGTTGTGCCTTATTCTGTGGCATAAGATGCCTATAGAATTGTCCAGTATTAACCATGGACTTGTTAAAGGAACAACTGAGTATCTCTGTGGAGCTGCAGAAAAATCACTGGCCTGGCAAAATTGCTGCACTTGCTGCAACTCTAAAATAGGAAATACGGATATGCAGATTGTGTCAGTCATAACCATTTTCTTGTTGTTCTGGAAAATATTGCAGCTGCTGTTTTTATTGAATATACTTCTTAGTGGATGGGATGGGAAAACCAGACTGTAAGTCCTGCTTTCCTGATAAAATACAAGAATTGGTTAAGATATCTTCTAGATATCATCAAAAGCCTTTTACTTACTTTTTGTTTGTCTCCTTTCTTTTTTCTTTCTTTTGCATTTATTCTAGGGATTTCTGGCTGCAGGTGAAATTGATCCCTTAAACAGAAGATTTTCCACTGGATTTAAACCTGATGTTGTGGTACAAGGTTAGGGAGTTTTTAAAACTTTCTGGGTAAATTGGGGTATGTGACAGTGAAATCCCTATGTATGGGAATGAAGAAAGACGTGTTTTAAAATGATGTGGATTTTCTCTTGGCACACAGATGCTTTGGTGATACTGTGAGAATGAGAAAGGGGTTGTTTGTCTAGCTGCTTTTTTCCAGGAGAGATCAGCTTTTACAAACGTTTTAAAAAATACTTAAAATTTTAAGAGTGGTCAGGGACTGGACAGTGGCAGACTTAATCTTATATGGAAAAGTGTGACAGGAGACCAGTCAGTTTGGTCAGGTTTTTGTGCAGCCCCTTTTCAGAGGAACCGTGAGAGCAATGAGTGGGGTAGATCTCTGTTCATGGAGGTGAGGAGCAAGCTAGAGAGCAGAATGCAGCCAGACTTAGAGCTGCCTTTTGGCTGCTTCAGGGAGTGGCTTCTTTCATCAGTTCAGGAACAGCCAAAACCACATAATCAAGTGGAGGGCAAACACCAACTGATCAGGGATAAAAGCTTTTCCAGGTTCTCTGCCATTTCTGGAAAAGCAGCCAGCTCATTTAGCAGTAGCAGCCTTCATCAATTTCATTGTGACCTGAGGAGGTGCTTGTTTACCCCCTGTTGGTGTCTTATGGTAGTGACGTTTTGTTACTCTGAAGTGCTTAATTTCTTACAGAAATCTAAATGCATGCTTATTTTTAGCATTCTTTGTCAACTATTTATAATACAAAGAAGAATACTGAATAATTAGTCCCAAACCAGTAAGCCAGCTAGCACGGGCAAAACCTCATGTAGGACAAGAGGCAAAATCAGGCCCTGGATTGTAAATTCCTCCAATTTGGGGATTTTTTTTTCGCCCTCTCTGCCATTTTATGGCTTCTGTAACATTTATTGCTATACAAATAACAGCACCTGTTTGCCATTGACCTGGCTATGTTGATACGATGTGCCGTATTAAAACAACAAAGATTTTCAAGTTGGGTTTCCCATGGTTTTGTGGGGGCAAAACCTTGTCTCGTGAAAGAGACTGCACAATCCAAACTTGTGGTACTGAAAAAAAATCAGAAGAAAATGATAAAGCCCCAGGCAACCTGGTCTAACTTCAGAGCTGGCACTGCTTTGAGCAGAAGGTTGGACCTGGTGAGGACCCTTCCAACTTGAATTACCCTGTGATCCAGAGTGGAAAAGAATGACAAGATGTGTTGAGGAGCGGAGAGCCAAAAGCTCTCTGACATCCTCTTGTGATCCCGTTAGATCTCATGGACTCATAAATTAAGAAAGAAGTAAGGCCTTTGTGCATTTTTAGTCAATTATGGAGTAGCTGAGAGGTGACAGTAAAGGCAGTCAGTTAAAAAAGAGAACTTTGACTCTTACTAGTGTCTTGTTTTCTCTTATACAGTAACTGTTCTGGCAGAATCTAATCAAATTAAGAATCTATTGCAAGACCATGGAATCAATGTTCAGAGCATTGCTGATATCCATCCACTCAGAGTGCAACCAGCTCGCATCCTGAGTAATCTCTACACCATGCTGGGTAGGTATTTAAATATGGAAGCTTCTCTATTGCTGTACAAGGTATTTTTAGGTGTTTTTTTTTCCTTACCACTGTCTCAATTTCTTTGACTTAAAAAAATAAAAACAATAACAACAAAACAAACAAACAAACAAACAAAAGGCAAAAAAAAAAAACACAAATAACCCCCCACATTCCCACATTTGTGTAAAGGTTAACAAAATTAGAACTTTTGTCTTAAATAAGGAACTCCAATCAGGAAAAAAACTGCCTCATTAGGAAAGATGGCCAAAATACAAGTTTCTCTGTGCCCTGTTGTGATAGAGTTAGGCGAGCACTGACTCTTTGTTCTGCAGGAGCTACTTCCAAAGAGAAAAACTGGCTTTAAAAAAAAAAAAAAAAGCCTGGAAAAATACAGAAAAATCAGTGTTTCTCCTTTCAGAAGTCAGATTACTTCTGTCTTAGATCTGGAGACCAAGCCGTATGATTGCCATTCTACCAGCAGACTCTCTGGGAAGTTTTCTGCTCCAAACCAGGGAAGCTGTGCTACTATCAGAGCATCTTTGGGCTGTCAGGTTCTTGCTAATGTTCCTTCCAACCCTGAGCTGAGTGGAGCTGCTGAAGCCCTCTGTTTCTGTTGCAAATCCAGAAGCCTTTAAGGCTTTTCTAACCCAAGGACGTTAAATAAAGTTCCAATTCCTCAGCAGTGGCCATAAAGGCCTGTTGTTCCTCTGAGCCTGCCAACTGGATTAAATAAATGCACAAAACCTCAAACTGACTATAGTTAAGTTGAAAATCTGATAAGCCTTCAACCACCACTGGGTCTTTTGATAATCCTTGCTGGAATGAAAGTGGTCTTGGTGAAAATTTGTTACATGTATTCCTAATTGAACTTACTTTTACTACTTCAAGCATGCCAAAAATTCATGACTCAAATCTTACTACAAAGTAAAATTGATGAGGTGGATCAGCATTGGTAGATTCCTTTTCAGCATGGATGAGGGGAGCTATATCATGCTTCTCTGTCAATTGGGAGCATGTTCCCATGGCAATGTGGTTTATGGATAATCATAGAATGGTTTGGGTTGGAAGGGACCTTAACGATCATCCGATTCCAACCCCCTCTGCCATGGGCAGGGACACCTCCCATTAGACCAGGTTGCTCAAAGCTCCATCCAGCCTGGCTTTTAAACACTTCCAAGGATGGGGCATCCACAGCTTCTCTGGGCGACCCATTCCAGTGCCTCACTATCTTCATAGTAAAGAATTTCTTCCTTATATCTAATCTAAATCTACCCTTTTTTGGTTTAAAACCATTACCCCTTGTCCTGTCACTACACTCCCTGACAGAGTCCCTCCCCAGCTTTCCTGTAGGCCCCCTTTAGGTACTGGAAGGCCGCTGTAAGGTCTCCCTGGAGCCTTCTCTTCCCCAGGCTGAACAATCCCAACTACATCAGCCTATCTCCATAGGAGAGGTGCTCCAGCCCTCTGATCATCCTCATGGCCCTCCTCTGGACCACCTCCAACAGGTCCATGTCCCTGAATGTGGTGCTCCAGGTGGGGTCTCACGAGAGCAGAGCAGAGGGGGAGAAGCGCCTCCCTCAACCTGCTGGCCACGCTCTTCTGATGCAGCCCAGGATACGGTTGGCTTTCTGGGCTGCAAGCGTACATTGCCTGCTCATGTTGAGCTTCTGATCAACCAACACCCCCAGGTCGTTTGCCTCAGTGCTGCTCTCAATCCATTCCTCGCCCAGCCTGTATTTGTGCTTGGGATTGCCCCGACCCAGGTGCAGGACCTTGCACTTGGAAGAAGAGTATGAGACTGTTCATTTTTTTGTTTGTTCTTCATTGTTACATTATTTTTTTTCATTATTGTAGTTTTGTTTTGTTTTTGTTTTGTTTTTTTAAGAAGGAAGTTTTTTGGAAGCTTTGAAACATCCATAGTAACAGGGCCTTCAAATAAATCTTAGAAACTGTGCCCTTTACGTGAAGAAGGGAAATTGCATATGCCGATTTTTGAAATAATTTGTCTTTTTATTACAAAGAACTTCTAACAAATGAAACATTTGCAGGGCTTTGCTGAAGCTTGCAGTTATTTTATAATAGTTTGAAATAGCTTTCTTTCACTAGTGGGGGTGAGTAGGATGATTTGACACATTGGTGTACTGTTTTTAACAGTGACTTCTTTAGTAATATTCACAGGGATTTCTTTTCAGACACATAGTTGTTTGACTCATGCTCCTTGTCAGACAGATTCAAGTCAGCTCCTGGATGCTGGAGCAAAGGGTGCAGTGCAGAGCATTAGCTAATAAGCCCCACTGAGAAAATTGGGGCTTATTAGCCTCATGAAAGGAAAATTTGGCTTTGTATTGAGATGTGCTTTAGCCTTTTACAGTCAAGAATTGTTAAGGTTCTACAATGAAAGACACTAATTTCTGTTACGTGTTGATGGCCTGTTTTTTGAAAGGGTGTACCTCTTGTCATTCTTGGTGGTGAAGCTTTGGGTGCTGAGCAGTGGGTATAATTAAAAGACCTAATTCTGTGGTCGGTGACGCCAAATTTTTGATTTTTAATTAGGTCTTTGAAGAACCTTAGCTTTGTATTGGTGGTTGCTACAAAACACACCAGTCTGTAGCATTGCACTCTTATCTATCTTTTGCCTTGCTGATACAAATGAAGTAGGTCTCCTTGTCTAAAATTGTTGTTGTGGAAAATGAGAGAGGATGTGTTAGGTGATGTTTTTTCCTCTTTTCTTTACAGGTCGGAACGAGAACATGAAATTAAGTGGACGTCCACACCGACACATTGGAGTGCTGGGTACATCCAAGCTGTACGTGATAAGAAATCAAATATTTGCTTTTACCCCTCAGGTGAGCATGTAAAACTAGCAGGGAACCCCTGTGTACTTAATGGCTAATCATTAGTGAAGCACTTTGCTTTCATGTGCTGTCACTCCACTTTAGATAGAGCAGGGCTAGTAAAGTTGTTTTGTGGGCTTTTTAAGAGCATTGGATGATCAAGGTAGTAGGAGTACTGATAAATCTCTCTTCTGTCATACGGAGTCTGGCTTCTTTGGCTTCTGGTTCAGAAGAACACGGCAAATCAATAGTGCAAAGTTGTTACTGATCTCTTCCTGAACCAACATTGTAGCTAATTAAATAGTCTCTCCAAAAATAGGTCACTTAATATTTTCTTTCTACTAATTTCTTAGATGGGAAATACAGTGCCAAGTACTATAACCCCCAAGACACTAAGACATAATCTTTTTGTTGTGTGGAAAGGATCAGTAATGCTGAGAAAAGGATGTTCTATCTTTGTTTTCTGCTTAGTGCCTTTTTCAATGTAGCTAGTGGTTTGGATCCTCCTAGAATTAATGGTTCCTTTCATACATATAAAGAAATAGTGCACGCATCTTGTAGTCTTATTGTAGTGGTTGGTACTAGAAGTCCAAAGGGTCACCTACTCCAAACATATGCAACTGAAGCAGGATGCTCACATCCTCCTGAATACGTTTGACTAATGTAGTCTTTAAATTCCAGTGGAAGAGATTCAGTGGATTCCACAGATGGCTTCTGCAGTCCTGCATAATGTCCAAACTTCATCAGTTTTACTGCAAGTAATGTGGATCCCTTTCTGTTCTTTCCCAGGTCAATTGATCACAACAGGCTTTATAAGATATTTCATGTGTGGGAAGATTGGTTATTGTGTTGTGTTGTTCCACCACACAAATAGCAACTTTTGCAAATTAGGGAAAAATTCCTCAGAGTTGTGATTTTTTTATTTTTTTTAATATCTCTTTGTCCACATCTTGTTATATATATAGGACATAATATTCTAGCTGAAACCTTGACATGTGTCAAGTATGGACATACTTGCTATTTTTTTCCAAAATGGCATTTATCTTTGCATCAGCAACACACTCATTCCGTATTTGACTAAAACCTCCACAACGTTTTCCGTTGTACTCCTTAGCCAGACATCCCCACCCCACATTTATTTTTTTTGAGGCAGTAGGATTTGTGTTTAATTTCACTTTCCTAAGGTTAGCAATTAACTCATCTCTGTTGATCTTGAGTAATGTCCACAGATTCTGTGGTTTCATAGTTTTTTATTTCATCCAGTTCTCTAATGAAAACATTGATTAGGAATGGAACAAAGGCTGACCCCACTTAGATACCCTCTCAATCTGAGAAAATGGTTAATAACTACCATTTGAGAGCAATTTTTGAAGCAGTTCGACCTCTTCAGATGTTTTTTTTTCTTCAGCTCACTAGTGTGAAAGGCTTTGCAAAGGTCAGGGTACATCTGCCAGTTCCTTGTGTGTACCATCTAGTTGCTCCCAAAGAAGGAAATTAGACTGGTTTGTGGAGATTGGTTTTTGATGTGACCGTTTGGCCATCTAGGTTTATCATTTTGTAATTCCCTTGGCACTCTCAAATTGACTTAAGGCACTGAAATGGGGTTGTCTGCTCTACGTTTTTCTGGCTCTTCCTTTCTAAAGACAAGCAGTGTGTTTACTTCTCTCTGGGCTTCTGAGACTTGTTCTTCCCAAGTTCTTAAAAGTAATTGCTAGTGGTTAAGAGATTATTTCAGCTACTTCCTTAAGTTCTGTGAAGTAATTTCTTTATACTTTGCCAGCTTGAATTTATGTGCTCTTTAACCTTTTCTTCCCAAACGCAGGCTGAACTCCTGTCTCTTTCTTAAAAGTAGTATTACAGGTCATAATTTATTACTTTTCATCTGTCATTAAAGGTGGCACCGAATGCTTCAGCGTGTCTGTGTCCTCTCTTCCTATCCTCTTCCTCTCTTCATTAACAGATCTACAGTTTTTGTGTTTTCCTATTACCTTTGATGTGTTTACAGAAGGTTTTCTCCTTGTCCATTATGTGTCTTACTAATTGATGTTTATTTTACATTCCAGCCTTTTCTCTTCTCCACCCCTCCCTAATGCTTGTGTGCTTTTAACTTTTGTTGTGGCTGATTTGACATACTTTTCATTGTTTTTCCAGCTTTTTTGGTTTCCAACTCATGATGTAGTCATAATAGTCTTTTCCTGTGGTTCTTGGCCTTCCTTTGTAGAGAGAACACCACCCTTTACCATTGTACATTTAAAGTACCTTTTTTCCACAGTAACTGTCAGCTGTTCCTATTCTGCTTGTCTTTTAGGTTGTTCCCAAGAGACATACAGTTACTAGTTCCCAGTCCCCAGCATGCACTTAAGCTCGTTTATTGTTTGTATTGCTGCTGCTGTTTTTTCTTCCGCATTTAGGCTACTTTGGTCTTCCAGATCATAGGTTACTGTAATTCATCACTGGGAGAATTCTGCTTCATGGGGGTTACCATCTACTTTCTATTTGTATAGCTTACTTTTTTCAATGTCAGGCTATAAATGTAAGAAAATGCACATTCTGCACGAGCATGGGTCTCTTTTTCCCAATAGCATGCCTTGTTAGGTTAATTCATGTAGGCTGTGCCATGGTCAAGAATAGTTCATGTGGCTTTTGTGAACGATTTAAGGGATGAAATAGAAAAAATAAAGGAGAGCACTGACAACTACTTATATGCCATATTTCTTTGTTCTCTAGTTTACTGACCAGCATCACTTCTATCTGGCTCTAGACAATCAGATGATTGTGGAGATGCTCAAGATAGAGTTGGCTTACCTCACTTCTTGTTGGAGGATGACAGGGAGACCAACCCTGATGTTTCCCATCACCCATACAATGCTTGGTAAACTTGATTTTCTTGATTTCAAGCAGAGTAGATTATTGTGGGGAAGTAGGATGGGAGTAGGTTTGAGTGGAGACAGATGGCATGACTATTTCAACATCTGAGTTTTAACATCAAAAGTACAGTTAACTTTCTCAAGTCTATGCTGAACTTGGATGACATGGTAATATTTCATTTTGTTTTACTCCCCCTTATTATCCTCGCACCTCATCATCATCTCCATACTATTTCTATCCAAAGAAATTTGATAGAAGTCCTGTTAGAACTTGTCATGAGTGGAGAGGCTTGGGGTTGTTTTGATTTTGTTTGAGTTTTTTTGAATAAGCTAGTATTGATAGTACTTGTGGGTTCTGTTTTAAATTTAGTTTACTTTGTAGAGAACACCCAGTAATCCACTTAGTTGGACGTGATAATTTAAGAATGTGTTGGTAAGCTTCAAACTCTTCTATTGTTCTTTTTTAGTTGATGATGGTACTGACATTCATCCAGCAGTTCTTGCCACCATACGAAAACTAGAGGATGGTTATTTTGGAGGTGCAAGGTACCGTCATAACCACCAAATGATTCTCTCTATGATTTTTTAATTAAATCGTATAGAAGCCTCATGCGTGAACCTGTGGTAGTGTGTAGACCTTGTGCTGGAACTAGAGAAGAGAGCAGTTTCAGCTTTAATGGTTATGTGGCAGTCAGCTGGTAGCTGGACCTCAAATGCAGTGGGAAAGATCTGTCTCCCAGGAGGTGTACTACCTTTGCCTGCCATTAATAGATGGTGAAAGGCAGAGGCATTTAATGCCTTGTTTGCCTCAGTCTTTAATATAAAGGATAGGCTATGGGTTGCCCTGTCCTGCAAGTTGGAGGACCATGACTGGGGGAGCAGCAACTTTCCGTTTGTTAACATTGAAATTGTAAGGAACTAGTTGTATCAGTTGAATGTTTAGAAGTCTATTGGGCCTGATGGGATTCATCCCAGAGGACTGAGGGATGTTATAGCAGGACCCCTCTCAATTATCTACCATAGGTCTTGGGAATCTGGGGAGGACCCCGCTGACTGAAAACTAGCCAACATTATCCCAATTTACAAGAATGGCATGAGAGAAGACCCTGCAAATTATAGACTTGTTAGTTTAACTTTAGCACCTGGAAAACTTATGGAGAGGATTGTGCTGGGTGCCACAGCAAGGCACTTGAAGGATAACACAGTCATCAGGCCCAGCCAACATGGGTTCACAAAATGAAAGTCCTGTCTCACTGATTTGATACTCTTCTATGATAAGACCACCTGCTTAGTGGATGAAGGGAAGGCGGTGGATGTAGTTTTTATGGATTTCAGCAAGGTTTTTGATACTGTCCCTCACAGTATCCTTCTGGACAAGTTGTCCAGTTGTGAGATGAATGGACACACACCACGCTGGGTGATGAACTGGCTCGATGGTAGAGCTCAAAGGGCTGTAGTGCATGGGGCTACATCTTGCTGACGGCTGGTCACTAGTGGCATTCCCCAGGGCTCAATTCTAGGGCCAGTCCTGTTCAATGTTGTTATCAGTTACCTGGATGCTGGAGTGGAGTACATCCTCAGCAAGTTTGCTGATGATACTAAACTCAGAGGTAGTGTTGACTCTCTGGAGGGATAGGAGGCCTTGCAGAGGGATCTAGACAGATTGGAGCATTGGGCCGTCAGCAACAGCATGAAATTTAATAAGAAAGAATGCTGGATTCTGCAGCTGGGACAGAGTAATACCAGGCATAAGTACACACTGGGAGTTGAGTGGCTGGGGAGCAGCTCAGCAGAAAGGGATCTGGGGGTGCTGGTTGACAGCAGGCTCAATGAATTACATATAGTACTTGTAAGCTTGTCTGTTCCATTTATCTACATATACAAGCGATTTAATACGATGCCACAGTATCTCCCTATAGTCATTGTGCTTGCCCTCCCTCAATCAGTATCTTTCTTTGACAATCAGGTGTACTTTCTGTTATTCTAGCAGCACTGCAGTTCTGTGGAAAAGATACTGCTGTCATGGGAACTTCTCAGACTGATTTTTGTCTTGCATGGTTCTTGGAGTCTAGATCTTTGTTTGGGACATCTCCTCATATATACGTACAGCACCTTGCATAATGAGGTGTTGGGTTAGACCTGTGAGTGTTACCATAACACAGTTAAGTACAATTAGTAAATAGAGCAGTACCCAGCTGGGTCTGCAACTATTATTTTGCATTTGTTTTTCTCCATATTGGTTGTTTACTTCTCAGTAGTTACCAAAGGTGGATTTGACAGCTAGGTCTCATAGATTTTGGAGAAGTTGTTGAAAGCTCAGTGAGCAGTAACCAGTATCAGAATGGTGTATGTTAGCTCCCTCTGGCATGCTTTCC
Organism: Anseranas semipalmata; assembly: GCA_013399115.1. Taxonomy (NCBI): domain Eukaryota; kingdom Metazoa; phylum Chordata; class Aves; order Anseriformes; family Anseranatidae; genus Anseranas; species Anseranas semipalmata. The sequence goes on along the minus strand of VXAA01004178.1, from coordinate 62,320 downwards.
TGTTTGCAGGGTGAAGATAGGCAAGCTATCAGAATTTCTTACTACCTCTTTTCATACCCATCTGAGCTTCCTGGATCCAGACTGTGATGTAAAACTGTTTGATGACCCTAATGAAGGCCGTTGTAGCCCTGACAGTGAATATGGAGGCTATCCAGCGGATTTCTGTGAAAAAGGTAGTAGTTTTTTCACTTCAATTTTTTCTCCTCTGTCAAGTTCTGTCAGTAGAGCCTGGGTTTGCCTACAGTGCAGAATCTAATTTGTGCACAGTTGATAGTCATTTGGGTTTCTCATGCATCAGTCTGAGGACAGTACATGCATGGCTTAAGTTTGGTGAAGGAGCTTGTGTATATTCTTCCCACATTCTTGGTGTGGCATTGACCAGTAACTGCTGTGGTAAAACTGAGTCTGACGAATCAGCAGGTTGGGTGTGTGTAAAAGATGCTAGAGGGAGGTAGAGAGTGTGAGGAGTCATAGATAAGTTTGTATGAAAGAGATGAACTTTGGACTACCAGCAAGTGAAAAACCCTTTTTGATTCCTTTCAAAGGGGAAAACAATTTCTAAATTTAACTGTTTAAATAGTATCAAAAATTATTTAATTTTTTCTTTCCATTTTTTTCAGCTTAAAAGTCTCTTGCTTATGATATTTTTACATTTTTGTGTGACTTTCTGTATAAGCACGAATAGAGCAGTGTGTGTGAAAAAGAAAGCACTGATAAATTATAGGTTTTCTTATATTTAATACTCCTTTTCTTTTATGTATGTCTCACTAGAAAGCCAAGATGAGCTGGATCAGTATATAAATGATATCCTGCAGAGTACAGCACTGAAGTCATACCTGCCTCCAATTTCAAAGACTGCAAATCAGCCACCTGTGTTCAGTGCAAATCATTCCACACAAGAGATACTGTCAATAATGGCCAAGACAAAGGGTTTGGAGATTCCAGGTATTTCTCTCTATTATTTGTTTTGGGTGCTAAAAGGGGTAAATTCAAGTATTTCCAAATTCTGCTATTTGAAGAAAACTAGTGACACAAGTGTGCTGTAGTTATCAAGAAATAAGAACGTGTCTGAAGTTGTTGCTGTGTAGTGTTCCCACAGTATCCCATGGCATGGCATGCGTATAAATAACCTGCAGTGAATCAAAGTTAATGTTATGGAAACTAGTTGATTGGATAGAATTTTAGAACCTGAGTCAGTGAAGTCATTTTTTTGTCTTTGTACAAAGGCAGACAAAGTACACTTTCTTATTTTAATGAAGCTGTAGTGAAATGAACTGTTTCAATGGCAGAAAACATAAGTATACAAATATACTCTCTAAGTCTATGAGTACTCCTAATAATGCTACATTAGTGATAGACTGACTGGAGGACTTTCACCCAAATTATGCCTTGACTGAATTTGTAAGTAGATTCCAACATATACAATGTTTTACATGTAGGTATGCAGTGTCCAATGTCCTGGTTAAGGGAAGGCTTCCCTTAACTTCAGTGTATATTAATAAACCTTCAAGCTTTTTTGTTTCTGTTGTTTTTACATCATGCAGTTGCTTCACATAGGTGTTCTTACTTTTCATGTTACCGAAATAGGCATTTTTTCAATTGTTGTTGTTGGCTTTGCTTTCCAGCTGTTTCCATGTCTCTTCCAACTAAAGTTCTGAACACGCACCGGAAGTCTCTGAATCTTGTTGATATTCCCCATTCCTTTAAGACAAAGGTAAACTGGGGGACTTTTTACACTGTTTGTGTTTTTAAGACTCAATATTGTGACCTTCCCTGTGATTCCCAGCCAAACCGTATGCTAGTTCTCATCTTTCTTACCTTGACAGTGAAGCCATTCTGCCTGGGGCAATGGATAGCTACTCCATTGGTTTTTCTGTTTGTTTGTGTGGTGGTGGTGGTGGTTTTGCTGGGAGTTTTTTGGTTAAATGGGTATTATCACATGGAATTTTTTTAATAATGTGTGCAAAACAGGAAATAATATAATAGGTGCTTATTTTTAACGGCCAAGGGTTACATCATCATCTTTGGTCCTAACTGAACACACAAAGGGAAAAATAGGACATTCATGGCCTTTGGAAGTATTCTCCAAGAAATGGTACTCGTAGTAATTCCTGTTCAAGAGGGTAGTATGTGAAAGGGCATATATCCTAAGGCACCAGCCAAATCCTACTGGAAGACATGAAGGATGGGGTTGTGCTGGGCATTTGTTCTGGCCTAGTATGTGTGACCAGCTGCTGAGAGCAGTTACATGAGGCTGTATCCAGCCTGCTGAAGGATTCTGCTCTATAGGCTGTGTCCGTGGAAATGGTATTTTAGGACCGTACAAATTCCTGAATAGCTTGTTAAACAAAACTTCTGTTCATCTAAGAACTCACTGCAGTATTGCATCATCTGACTAGTTAACATGCTAGTTTCAAAAGCTTGGAAAATTTATGATGGCAACATCTGCATTCCTAAAGCACCACATATATACAGGTTAGAGACAGAACTTAAAAAGCTCTAAATGATTTCAACCAAAAAGAAAGTAGCATCATTCTGCTTTTGTTTCTTTGCAAGTTGCAGCATATGGCAGGAAAAGCATGCAAAGAATTTTCTTTCCTTCTTTTATGAATTATTTGTTTGTTTTGTCCAAAAAATAGCTTTCCTTGTTGAGTGAGCTAGAAGACAAAACTACAGACCAAAGTTCTGTTCTGGGTGTTGTGTTTCCGGGGATCAGTCTCCTTTTCATGTCAGCAGTAATCTGACAAGAACTATGTGATACGTCTATATTTCGTTGCATGTTTGGTGTGTTCTTTAATGGGAAACTACAGTTTGAATTTGATCTGCTATTTTTTTCAAGATCTTTTATTTGATTTTCATCCCTCTTTGTTATTAGGACTGCGAAACTGTTTTGAACTTACCTAAAGACGCTCATGGTGATTTGGATTGCAGAAAGCTTGTTGAGCATCTGAAGGAATGCCCAACGCTCCATGATCAAGCAGATATCTTATATATCTTGCATATAGTAAAGTGAGTTATCTGAGTACCAACTTCAGCTTCTTTAAGTTTGGTTACAGCTATTTGATTATTCCTGTGCAAAAGCTTGCCACTGTTCGGGGTTGTGTTTTGAGGGGAGAGGTTAAAATATTCTGTGCTTTGACAGGAATATTTTCAGTTAGCTTGACTACATAAATAATTTTCATAAAAAATACACTTGTGCAAATTTCAAAGTTGATTGGCACACAATTGCGCACACATACAGGCTGTCAAGCTCACAAGTGTAATGCACAAATCCTTTACGTGAATAAGAACACACCTTGCTGTGTTTGTGGCACTTCATTAAGTTCACAAAGATTTGGTGTGATTTTTAAACACAAGGAGGGAAGTGGAGGGATACTTAATCTTGTCATTTTGTAACTAAAGCACAGATGCAGTTTTAAAGAATAGTCACTATTTTTTCCTCTAATCCTTGCATGCTTAAGTACATCATTGGCTAAAACTCAGTGCTCTTCAAAGTGTTTCTGGGAATGGCCAAACCCATGCTACTGGGGTTATAAACAGCTGCTCATTAAATAGGTTTGATGAGAACAAAATGCAAATACAGACCAACAGAATCATATTCTAGAGTGTCCTTACTGGGTCTTTTTTCCTGTGCAGGAGAATACTGCTGGAATCTGGCAGAAAGTTAGCTTAGGGTGCAAAGACATGCATTTATTGATCACAGATGGTCTTCCTTAGTGCTACAGAGATTGCATTTTTGTTTATTTTAGTCTTTCTCCTTTGAGGGCCTCTTCTTTGATCTTCATGTTTTCCCAAGCAGAATGTTTAGCAGGCTCTCTTAAAGATTAAAGGAGATCCTGAAGAATTACCTTTTTTTTTGTTTGTTTGTTTAAGTACATGTAACACCCTGTTTTTCCTGTTCTGGACTTGTTTCACTGCTGGAGTCTCTGTTGGGCTCTGATAAACTCCATCCCTCTAACAGCAGCTGAAAGGTCATTCTGTGGTGCTTCAAAACATTGTCAACAAGACACCTTTTTTGCCATAATGCACTGAATTTCAAAACCAGGGGAGAAACAGAAATCTCCTTTGATTTATCAGTAATGTCATAAGCAGTGTGGAAGTCTAATTAGTAGCTAAGAAAGAGGCAGGGCAAAAATCTCAGAGGTCCATGAAGCATCTGAAAAACAGGTGCAGTTTTCAGCGGTATTGAAGAAAGTGCTGAATTTTGCTCTTAAAGAGCAGCATATGGAGTGTTCCTCTTGCAAACTATCTGTGTGCATGCTCAATTTAAAGCCTGATGGGAAATCCCTTGGGTGGTTGCTTTGAAGTCACAGGCTTATGGCTAAGTGAGTGCTCAAGTTAATGTGAAAGTTGCTGTTACCAAGAGGTTTTGTCTGCATGTAACTGATCTCTGATGAAGGGCCCACATGTCGCGTGTATTTAAGTCTGTCACCAAGATGAGCAATTCTATAAAAAAGAGGCTGCTTGTTGTGTGGTAAGATTAAGCAACGTAGTATTGTGAGATTCCTGCTTTCTCTTTCAGTCCTTCATAAAAGAGCCCTTAGAAATCTGCTTGTTTTGTCTAATGAAAATTATCTTTGGTTTTCTGGCAGAGGCCCTGATTGGGATACAGAGCTGAATGGCCAATGTGGTGTCACTGTTCATTGTCTGCTCAATGAGCTCTACAGAAAGGCAGGCCTCAGTCAAGAGTGGGGCTTAATCCGTTATATTTCTGGTATACTTAAAAAGAGAGTGGAAGTCCTGGCAGAGGTATGAAATATAAATAGTGCTGGTTCAGTTTCCTGCCTGGAAACAGAGATAAGACTACCAATGTGAGGCACAAGTGCTGGTGGGGCTTGTGCTTGCCCTCTTCTGGTCTTCATAACATACCTAATATAGCATTTTTCAGTAAACATTGGTTGCTTTTCTGATCTAAAATCTTACTGCAGCATCTTTACCTTTGATCTGTACTGAGAACTGTACTAATATTGGAGTGGAATGAGAATGTCAAACTGTAAATGATTGTGAAGGCTTCGTTTAATCTCTGTTTATCTGAGAAGTTTAATTATGTGCTTTGAAAGCTATAGTGGTCATTGTTAATTGCTTATTGCTATTGTGGTAGCATGAACACTTTCGGAGCACCAGTGTGTTATGGTACTAGAGATTATGCAAAAACATGATTTGGCGATTCCTGTCCTGTAGGGCAGGCAGTCTGTAGTGTGAGTGGCTGCAGATGTACAGAGGCATTAGGATATCTGAGACTACTTAAGATTAGTAAGAAAGATCCATTGTAAGGGTACAGATTTCATTTTGAACGTTACGAAAACATTTCCTTTCTGCTCTTTTAAATATTTGTTTTTAAGAACAATGATTTGTACTTAACCCTGTGTATTTCCATATAACTCTTTCTCTAATTCCAGGCCATTTTCAAAGCTTTGATAGTCATACCTAGAATAAGCTGTTTTACTGACAGTGATATTTGCAGGAAGCAATTTGCAATAGTCACCCTACATGGTATTTCATTAAGTACCTTTTCCATCCTCAAGATATTATGGATGAGCAGTACAGACATTCTCACAGAAAGCTATGTATGTTAAATTGCTAAGATATTGACAAAAAACTGGGGAGGATGACAGTAGAGGTGATTTGTAGTAGTAGTTTTGTTCCACATCAAGGGAAGGAAAATGCACTCTTAAAAAAAATCAGAGGAACGTTGCTCAGCGAGGTCTTCATTTCAGGATGCTAAAACAGGTAAATTAAACACCCACTTTTGTAGGAAGTACATATAAAAGAGTAAAACACCGGTACTGGAGGAAATATCTATTTCAGAAGGTATCAGGGTGCATAATTTGGGAATGTGATGCAATTTTTTTAATATTTTTTTATTTTAAAGAGAGATACTAGTATACAGATTTTTTTTTTTTTTTAGCTGATACTGCCAAGCTTTTCATTAATATTTTTTTTTGTCTTAAATAAAAATCAAATGTTTATCTTATGGTAAAGGGTGAAGTCCTTTATTGATCTGCCAGCCCCACTGGAGTACGTAATCATTATGCTGCTGACTTCAGTGCAAGCAAACAGGCTTTCGGCCTGGGCAGACTCTCATATTCCTGTTGACCTCAGGGGATCTTTGGCAACTGATTAACAGTGTTCTGCTGGATCTGCATATCTGGTAGTTAATAGAAATGCACTTAAAAATTGCTAAAGAAATGCTTCATTTTCTGGAATTAAAAGCTGTATCACTTTTCCATGACTCAGAGAAAGGTCTGCTTTCTGTTGTGTTATGATAGGCATGCACAGACCTCTTGTCACACCACAAGCAACTTACCGTGGGCCTGCCACCAGAACCCCGCGAGAAAATCATTACCACGTAAGTTGGAGCTCAGTCTCAGTAGAAGCAGCCTGCCTTCCAGCTTCCTGCTGGTACCATTCTGCTGCTGTCATGATGTTTCAAAAGTTATTTCTTAACTTCAGAAAGAATTGCAGCCACCAAGGCAGAAAAGCCTGTGGTGCAAAGATGTTTCTGGGTGACTTGGTTCCAGTGCATGTTCAAGAAGTCGATAGCAATTGCCTGAGTTACTGCTAACTGTGGTTTGCCTTCTTATAGCCCCCTGCCACCTGAGGAGCTCACAGATCTTATTTATGAAGCCAGTGGCCAAGACATCAGTATTGCTGTCCTCACACAGGTACGCAGAATGTGAAAAAAGGTTCTTTAACCTATGCCCAGTGCGATGCCAGTGTTCCTTCTGTGACTGGGAAAGTTAACATGACACGCTCTGAATGGGTGCCCTTATGGATTTGTCCTTACAGGAAATAATTATGTACTTGGCAATGTATGTTCGGTCACAGCCTAGCCTTTTCATGGAGATGCTCAGGCTCCGCATCGGTCTGATAATTCAGGTGATGGCCACTGAACTGGCTCGGAGTCTGAAATGCTCAGGTAAGAGCAATTTTATCATAGGAGATACTTGTGGCATTATTTCTGCTTCACCTCAGTCATTGTTTTTTCATTTATGCATTAAATTCTTTTGTAAACTTCTTCATTCAGCATATGCAGTTAAAAACTTTGAAAATAACTTCTCTTTTTGACTTAATGAAAGATTCCTGCCTCTCTCCCCACCCCCGATGTTGTCAATCTGAAGTAGACACTAAGTACTTAAGCCCCCTGACTTTCAGTAAGTGTTTGAGGTGCGGATCATCAAATTGTATGTGTGTGTATTTAGGGACCCAACGCCACTAATTTCAATGAGGTGTTTTCTGAACAAAGAATGACTGATGAGATATCTGAAAAAACATCGAAGAATTTTCCACATCAGAGAAGTTTAAAGAGGTCAAAAGTCAGGAAGAAAAGGTCATCAGAAGTGGTCAAGTTAATGTGATGAATATACAATCTCAAATGCTGACACTTAGGGGCCATATTTTTGTGGCTCAGCTCATTACTGTTTCTAATGTACTAGCACACCCCAGAGGGGAAAACTTCATGAAGCATATTTTAAAGAGACCCCACTTTGGACCCTTGTGCTTTCTTTGACCAAATTAGGTGGCTACATACCTTTGGGGGAGTGGCAGGTTTGTCCCGTAGGAGAAGTTGATAAATGCAGCCAAGTAATTTTCTGTGATAATCCTGTTTCTCTATGAGGAGTGTACAGAAAGCCTGATTTCCCCCAAAGCTGAAGCTGAGTACCGGAAGCTGCTTCATTCGCAGTTCAAAACCTCTTTTTCCAGTGGTCCCTTTACTTATTTCTTTGTATGCTGCCCTCAGCTTCATTGTTGTCTTTTCAGTGTTCCCCTATGAGAGACTTGTCTGTGCACATATGCACTCGTGTGTATGTATTTCCTTTTTCTCTCTCACTTACAAGCATGATCCTTTGATCAAATAAAACACAAGCCTTCCATTTGCATACTGTTCTTTATGGAATAACTCTGGCTCTGTAATTTAGGTCTATATGTGATCCGCTTTTGGGAGATAGCTGTAGTGCCTTTTCAAGTGATTTGCTCTGTGAAGGAGCAACTGCTTTTTCATCATCAGCTTCAGTGAGATTTCGCACAAGTTGCAGCAGGCTGTTCAGTAATGCAAACAGCATCATCTCCATGTAGTGTCTGTTGTTTAGTCTTGAAATGCATTTTCTCTGAAATGACAACTAATTTAATTTTATGACAACTATTAATTTTTTTGGAACGAAGCATTAGCTACAAAAGTAAATGTGGTGGAACTTCATTCAGTCAGCAGTTTAGTTAGGAAAACAATCTGTAAAGCAGCTTATAGTGATGTTTGGCAGTTGTTGTTTTTTGTTGTTTTTAAACTAGGTGAAGAAGCTTCAGAGAGTTTGATGAATCTAAGCCCGTTTGATATGAAAAATCTCCTACACCATATTCTCAGTGGTAAAGAGTTTGGTGTGGAAAGAAGCTGTAAGTTGTCTGTTTGGGTACATGTATATGTTAAGTGAGAGCTGTAAATCATAGAGTTAGATCATCTTATAAGTAGGAATCTACTCTCTATGCATGTAAAATAGAAGTATAGGGAATGTAATAAACATAGATTGACAGTACTTGTTTATATCTTCTGGGGGATAAAAAAACACGTATGATGGAAGCTATCCTGCACTTGAATCAAGATTGTATCAGGCAAACTTTTAAAATGAAGAAATTTTATGTGACCAGAATAAGCCATAAAATGGGCGTATCCAGCCTGCCTTCAAGGAGTGTGTCTGTGATCCCCAGTATTCCCAGCTGGCACTTCAGCTGTTTCCTGGGTTCATTCTTAAGTCCTCACAGACTCGTTGCAATTCCAATGTCTTTTAAAGCGACAATTGTTCGATGTCTTGGAAGATCAGGCCCCAATATCCAAGTGTGGATCTATGCCCCTGACTTGATGCAATCAGGCTTGAACTATCGATGTGATTTCAAAGGATGCTGTCAAAAGGAGCTTTGTACACTTGTGAAAGGCTATGCTTTTATCTGTAACTTCTAGATACAATTTCATCTGTTTTACTGCCTGTATAAAATAAATATAAATATAAATAAATAATTTATATAAAATAAATATAAAAAATATAATAAAAAAATACAAAATGTCCATTTGCTTCTTCTAGTGCGACCTGTGGATTCCTCTTCATCTAGCCCTGCAATTTCTATTCATGAGATGGGGCATTCTGGAGCAACGAAAACAGGAAGAAGTGGTATTACTAAATTGAAGAGTGAGATGAAGCAGGTGAGGGTTTTCTGTCAAATGTTCATCAGTAAATGCAGCTGTTCTGGAACTGTGTTGTGTCAGATTTCTGTGTATTCATTTCAGGAGACCATTTTTAATGCCGAATAGATTCTTGATAAATCACAGAGGTTTCCAAACATCTTTTGAGTTAAACCTGTTAGAAGGCAGGAAGGGGATGTTTCCTCCCAAAATGTAGTTCCTTTTTTGTTCTTGTTTCAAGTGCTGAATATAGAAGAACTTGAGCAAACTCTAATACATTCATGGCATCAACTTTAAAACAGCATTTTTATCATCTTTAGCTAAGGCAAAGTCAGATGTACAAAGCTTTCATGCAGTTGCCATTCTTGTACTCTGCACAGGTTTCTAATATGGGCTATGTGCCTTTTGGAAAAGATACACTTGGAAAAGAAATCTTGGTTTGTTTTCTTCCTGTTTTGTTTCTTCAGGAATAGAGAATGATTATTGCTAGAATATATATATATATGTTCAATATTTTAAACTGCACAGCAACTGAGCATATGAAGAGAGATGATAGAAAACTGTTTTGAATGAATGTAACTGGTTTTACTACAAGTGTTTTTGATTTTTTTTTGTGTGTGTTTCTATCGGTAATTTTATTTTGCTCTAGATAAATAGGAAGGTAGTGATCAGGTAAAATACATTTATGGAAATAAATATTTTATGTTAGAAACATTTCAAAAACACCCTCTCTGCTGAGAGCTTAATAAGCAAGTCTGTTGCATTTACTCTGAGGCCATTTCTGGAAGTTTCTAAGAAAGTGTATGGTGTTCTCCTTTGATTGTATGAAACAAATTTGCTTGTTAAGCTTTTGGAGAGGAGTGGCATTTCTGTATGAGCTTGACGTAAAGCATTTGATGCTGACATAAAGATCAGTTAAGAATTCTTTTTGTGATGCGATCGGTCAGGGAAGCAAAGGTGCCTGTGAAATGTGGTTTGTGTCCCGTGAGATCTGGTCACCGTGTTTGAGCCATGCTGGTGCCTCAGCGGCAGCATTATTTAATTTTAAATACAGAGGTGGGCCTGAGCTGAAACCCTGTGAAGTTTGTTAAGGTTGAAAAGGTATTTCCTTGCATTGCTTTTGCATTAGCTGTTCTTACTTTTTATTTCCCCCCACCTTTGCAGTCATGCGGCTTTCTGCCAGATCTCACCGCACTCTGAGTAATTTGCTAAATATCAATTTAATGTCATACTGGGTTGGGGAGAGGACAATCAACTTTATCAGGAGGAACGTTTCAAGTGCTTGCACGAACATTTCTTTACACCAGAGCTTGTGCATTGAGCAGCTGCAGCCCTCTCTTGTTTACTGCAGATGTTTCTGGAGTCTGAAAACCAAGCCTTTGCCTGGGTCTGAAACATTAACACTTAAGTAGAGGGCATGGCTTGTGAGGAACAGTTACAGAAAAGTGCTCCAAGTGTGAGGTGGTGTGTCCATATTTCTGTGAAAACTCTGCCTTGCAGCTGTTTGCTCAACACTGCCCACCCCATGGGCAGCCTGTGGACTTTGTGCAGCACGGTGGCCTTCCACTGCAAAGAGGAGCAGCTGACGTAATGAGTGGAGAATGGCAGTGGGGAGCTTGTTTGTTTTTTTTTTTCTTTTTTTTCTTTTTTCCTGACCCTGAGTCACAGAAAAACCTTTGCACGCTCCTTAAACTGTGGTGATTTGTGTTTGCCATGCTGGAGCTCAGCAGATGGTGTGGGACGCTTGCGGCTGCACCACAACCGAGCGGGTTCCTGGCACAGCAGGGCCAGCCTCGTGGTGACCCTGGCCATCAGAAGTGGCTGTCCCAAAGCCAGATGAAGTGCAGCGCAGCAGGAGGCCAGAGGCTGTCATGGTTTTCCCTGAGTACCTGAGCTAAATCCATGTTCCTCGTCTTTGCACGGATGGGTTACTTAACCTTGTTTGTGTCTTGTTCTGTCATGGCTGTCTGTCTGACCTGCTGGTGTCTGTTTTTGTTTTGTAGTTCTTTCATGAGGGCCACTCCATGTCAAGCAGCATGTTCGCTTCCACGGTAAAACACTGTCTGCAGCTCTGTGTGCGCGTGTGCGCGCAGGGATTTTGGCTCTGAACACCTGCGGCTTCTTCTGTGTGAAAGCTTGTTTTCAAACCCTGCCTCTTCGTTTAGTTCATCTTCACTGGGAGCCCGTTCTCATTAGTAATCTTTTAATAGTCGCGTTTAGAGCTACTTAGTTCTTCTGAAGGTTAAGTAGTTGTAGCAGATAAAGCATTGTCGCAGACTTAGTTACTTAATTATATTACAGGTGTCAGCAGTATTTAAAAGTAATGTGCCATTTTTGCTGGCAGTTGCTGGACATTACTGAAACCAGTACTGCTTCAGATCCCTGAGGCAGGCATTTTATAGGCCTGGGTATGTCCTCAGGCAGTCATTTTCTTTCAAGGCAGAGTATTGTAGCCCTTCTTCAGCTCTCACTGTTAAGAAGGAAGATAGTTGTTTAAATATTTTACCAGGAGAAATCTCAGCAATTTAAAGTGTGGGGCTCCAAATCTGTCATCAAGAGACAGAAGGCTTGCAGCTATGCATGCACTTTGAACTAGCGGTAGCCAGATTAATCACTGCATGCAGATTGATTTCTCTACTTGGCACTGACCCTCCTGCATCCCCTAGCTCTGCTAAATGGTGTTGAGGAAATTCTGACTATCTGAGTCAGTGTGCAATAGAAAGGAATAGGGTGCATCAGACCAAGGGAACACCACCTATGTCTCACTGACACCAGCAGGAGTGAAAATAGACTTCATTTTCATTTACTGGTCTTTTTGCGGAGCTTGGCTGTGTGGAGTCACTGAGCCTCTCCTTTGTAAACATGCAGTTTTTGGTCTTATTTCTCACTTTCCCCAGTACTTTGCTCAGGCAGTCCCTTACTCAAGAGAGGATGGGATTTGAGAAGGGGCTGTCAGTGAAGTCCTTTCTGGGATGAAAGTAATGGGTGCCCAAAAAGGAATGAGGCAACAGAATAGCACGGTGTCTGGGAATGCAAAGACTAGGCAGACTGCATATATCCTGGTGTGGAAATGACAGTGAGAATGTGGTGGTAGTGCCACAACTTGGAAGAAGATTTGCTACCTAATTTCGTCTCCAAGTCTGGTAGAATAAAATAATAGAACAATAGTGACAATAAAGGAAACAAGGCTGATGCTTACAGAGGGGTGGGCGTGGTGATTACATGACCACATAAAGTCAATTTTTAATCAACATACATTAATGGAGCTATTTGCATGGAGGACCTCTCTTGCTGGAATCGTGGACCCATTGATTCTCTTACAAGACTGAGCCGAAGTCTGAGTCAAACCTACCAGTGAATTCCACCATCTATCGCAGCAGTGACACTGCCCTGCCAGCCAGCTCATACTTGTTAAAACAATCATGCCTTGCATTGAACCAAGCAGTGAAGTTAACTGAGTTATGCCTTGTTGAAGTGCTTGCTTATTTTGTTGAGAAATGACTGAAGTTCTGGAGAAGTGAAACTTGTGAAAGGGAGAGAGAGGGATCAGTCCTGCTCCATCATCTTGTATAATGTCATGGCCTGTGTTTTTTTCCTGGTCCTCAGCTAGGGTTGTAACAGAATGACATGTTCACAAGCAGTAGCACTTGTGGTGACAGAAAGCAACTAACAAAGGCTTTCTTTTCTTTTATGTTTCTTACAGAGGGGCAGTACTCCACCATCTCCCACTAGTGCTTCTCCTACTGGCTCCGACAGAGACATTAGCTGGGGTGACCGCAAAGGGCAGTGGCTGCGCAGAAGGAGGCTTGATGGTGCCATTAACAGAGTTCCCGTTGGCTTTTATGAGAAAGTGTGGAAGATTCTTCAGAAGGTAGGTTGACAGCCGTGGAAGGCAGGAGACAAATAAGCTGTATGGTAACATGGGAAGATGGTGTTTCAGAAGTATTGTGTTGCTGGTTGAAGTTGGTCTTCAGCTGGAAGACCAGTGGAAACTAGAGTTACTAGTAGGAGTATATCTCTTGAACATATAAGGGCTCCATTAATGCAACTTCGCATGTTAGTTTGAAAGTGTATTTTTCTCTGAAAACACCAGTGCTGCATTTTGGCTGAATGATTCTGTTTCACCACTGTTTTGCATTGCTACTGGCCTAATGCAAGTTGTGGTCACTGCCACTGAGGGGCACTGTAATGCAGTACAATTCCTCTGCTCCAGTTGGAAAAAGGCTGCAGGGGATGAGGCTGGAAACTTCACTGACTCTTCCAAAATATCTTGAGATCTCTTGCCAGCTCTTCTGAGCTGTATGACATTCTTGATGGCTTTTGTTTGTTTTTAAATGAAAAGTAATCCTTGGTAGCACCTCGGAGATCGGGGTATGGAAACATATTGAAGCAGATCTCCAGGAAGGAAAAGTAGGGAATTAAGAATTTCTGTTTACTTCAAAGTGATGCACCTGTTCTTCTTTGCTGGATGACAGACAGCATTTGGCAGCTTGCAAAAGTGAGCTGTTCAAGCCTACACCATTGCAAGGATGTGCTTCACCAGCTCAGAGTGCTTTTGGTTGTCCTGAAATCAGTTATTCTGAAGCTGTTAGTGTTGATATCAGCCAAGATGAGTCATATATGACCACAAGATTTACTAATGGAATCTTTCAATACAGTGAACATCACTTCTGTCCTGACCTACTGTAGTAGCTGGGAGTATTTAATGTTTTTCTGGCTATTAAAATTAATTATACTTATTTAAATTCTCTTCAAGATTTCACTCTTACACTCCATTTGGACTGTTCACAAAAGCACTCTCCTCTTCTTGATGCTTTCTTTTTTTCCTTTTCTTTTTTTTTTTTTTTTTGTTAGCTCAGGTACCCACATGTGTCGTTCCTTAGGCTGCCTTCTCACCATTTAGGTTTTGTCACCCTTTTCTTGTATACCACTTGGTATTTCTAACACCACCTCTCCCCCACTGTTTGTGGCCCATTTCCAAGAACCACAGCACGTTGACATCCTTGAGTTGTGGTGCCCTGGCTCTCAAACACTTAACTAAATGTTGTTTTAGTGAAAATGAGAAATAAAGGTTCTCATTTTCATGGTATGTTGTCATGCTTTTGCATTATCTTTTATTTCTACGTCCTTTCCACAGAAGGTTCTCATTGATTTTTTGTCCTTTGTCTGCTCCTTCCTGTAGTGGTTCTCCAAGTACTTTCCTCCCCTTGAATAGCTAGAGTGGAATACAGAACACTACACAAGTGTCATGTGAGGTTATTTCTACCATTTGCCAGGCTACACAATAACCTCATGAGCAAAGGTGAAATAATAGTTTTAACAGGTTTCTTTTGTGGGTGGTAGTTTTGGTGGGGTTTTCTTGGTGTTTTTGTTTTTTTTTTTTTTTTTAACTTAAAGTTATTACATATTGGCTTGGATCAGAGATCACTCAGATTTACTTGCAAGAACTATAATTTCTGTTCATTGTCAAAATCTTTTTGTTTCAGTGTCATGGTCTGTCCATTGATGGGTATGTCCTTCCTTCTTCAACCACCAGAGAGGTACAGTAAAACGCCAAGGATTTTCTAGCCATGTGACTGAACGTTTGGTTTCACAGTGTAAGATGCAGAGCGGGGCCGATGCTGCGGGGCCTTTTTAAGAACACAAGTGGCTACTCCGGGAGGGAGCTGAGGTCTGGGTCTTCCTTCCACCACCCCCGCCAGCTTCATCAGGGCTGTGCGGATGAATTTTTCTGCCAGCCAGGCCTGGGAACGGGTGGGTTTGTGTTAGGTTTGCCCCTTCACTGCACCTGCTGTCTGCACGCCTTCATGGCAGTAGTTTGCTGCACCCATGGAGCGCTGCTTGGAAGGGGGTGGCTGATTACAGTCGTTCAGGCAGAGTAGCGAAAAAGCTCAGCTTTGTTGGAATAAAGTAGATGCATCGCTTGCCCCCCCACTCCTTTTTTTAAATGCTGCCACTGCAGCCAGTGTATTTTGGCATCACAGCCTCAAGCACCAGTTGAGGATGATTGTTTCTCACCAAAGCTTTCACTCTTTTTAAATCCCTAACCTTAAGCTTTCTTTATACTTTTTTTTCTTAGTTGGATTGCCACTCTGCCTTTAGGCACTCTGACAAATTTTAAATTCACATATATAAAACAAACAACTGTTGTGAACTGTGATCTCTCAGCAGAGGAGAGGCACTTGCATGCCTGAGACTGTTTCATGTCAGGTTGCATCCAATTTGTCTCTGGCTTCCTTCTTTTCTGAGGTGTGGTGGTAACAGCAGAAGAGAAGAGCTGGAATTTTCTGCCAAATTTAAGCCTTCTTTTGCAGAATGGAGAGCTTTATTTATTCCTATTGTGTAGATAAATAAGCTTATATTTTTAGCCTGTCAGACCTAGACAGTATCTAATTTTGCTGTTTAAAGGAATCAAACTAAATAAGCACAAACCTCCTAAGGTGTCAGCATTTCACATAACATCCGTACAGCTATGCCAGTGAGAATTAGGCTGCTCTACAAGGAATATAGGTATATGCTTGTGTGAAAGCGCACTCACTCTAAGCAGGTGGCTATTTTTAAATCTCTGCAGTAATTTCAGTTTTGCAACTAAACTGCAGTGCCAGAAGGGTACTTGGAAGGCAGAATGCATGAGACTGGTGCATTAGAAGCAAAGAGTTAATTTGCAAGCTAAGCATTAGCAGTCCTGTATGCAAATAAAATGTGTGTGTGATGGGTTGCAGGGCTGGAACAGTTTTCTGGAAGTTGCGTAACTGTTAGCAGGATCAGGGCCTAGTGACACAAAAAGTTTCTGTCAGTGCTAAAGCTGTACACGTTTTGTTCACTTCAGTCAGGCTGCCCCCACGTGAAGAGAGGAGCATATGTTTAAGTGCTTGGGGGATGTGTGGGGAACTAGTCTTTTGGATTTGTCAGTTTTTCTTTCTGTTTCTACTCGTAACTCGCCAGATGACCCCATGCGAAATCAAGTTTGCTGTGCACGTGGAGTCGGTGCTGAACCACGTACCCCAGCCTGAGTACAGGCAGCTCCTGGTGGAAGCTATTCTCGTTCTTACATTCCTGTCTGACATCGAGGTGAACAGCATCGGGGGAATCATCCACGTGGATCGCATCGTGCACATGGCCAATGACCTCTTTCTGCAGGAACTGGTGAGTCCAAGTTGCAGTGGTGGGAAGCCTTCACATTTGAAATTTATCCCCTGTTCTTTCTTTTGTGTGTGGCGAATTTGATTTTTTCCTCATGCATTCCCCTACAAAGGAAGACCAAATCACCTCAGTATCTTCTGGAAATATATTTGGAAAACTAATTTAAGAATTGTAGGAGATTTAATTGGGACAAAATCATAGCAGCTAACAAGCTCTGAAATAAGTGGGCAGATGAAGAGAACTTTTGCTTTACCAAAGCACTGCACAGACTACTCTGAGAGGAAGCATTTGGTCCTCTATCAGTAGAAAGTCAGGAAAAGGTGTGCAGGTGTAGCTGCCAGAGACGGAACAGCTCAGAGACCACACTATGTACATGCCAGACAGTAAGGCAGAGACCAAATTCGTGTCCACATTAATTGCATGCAGCTCCACCTAATTATAGAAGAGTATTGTGAAAGCAGAGTGTGAAGCATTTGAATTATCAATATTTGAGTAATCAAAAAAAAGACAAAATTTGTGAAGCTAGATGTTTCTTGTTTACTTAGGCTGATCCAGCTAAGTCATGTGTGTCCTATAACAATCATGATGAAGATTTTAATGAGGGAAGGGAGGATTGCTTTCAGTATTCAGCAAAAATAAAAATCATCGCGAGGTCTTTTATTTTTCCCGATGCATAAGTGTAAATGCCTAACTTTCCCTACTTCTTTTTTTTGTGTCTTTTCAGAAATCATTTGGAGCTACTGGTGGTATCTTGGAGAAAGATGTAGCCACAGGAATTTGCCACTTTTTTTATGACAGCGCTCCAAGTGGGGCCTATGGGACTATGACATACCTAACAAAAGCCATAATTATTTATTTACAGGATTTCCTGCCTAGCACAGGCTGTGTGATGCAATAAGCGGTGTCTCATGAGGGAGAAAAGGCTAGGAAGCTTTTCCTCCACGTTTCACTGCCATGAACCTCTTGTTTAGTTGCTGCATGTATGTGTGCTGTACACTACCTCAGCACTTTACACGAGTCATCATGTTATGTGCATGCCTGCCTGCGGGGGACAGGTAAGTGGAACGTGGCCTAGTTTTAAGGGAGGGTGTGAGAAATAACAAATAATGAGGGTCATTCTGCCCAAAATACATAAATGTAATTCATATTAAATTAGCAAGAATTATACAGTTCTGCCAAGGGGAAAACAGATTACTCTGTGGAGATCAAAAGGCATAATAAAATGAGGGAGCTGTATCTCAGGCACAAAGTCTCCCAAACAAGGGAAGTGATGGAATTCATTAATTTTTCTCCTGCTATCTGTAAATGTACATGTACATCGTTGTGAATCACTAATGCAGAGTGTGAAACATCCAGGGAAATGTAAATTAGAGGAATAGGAATAACTGGAAGTAACCAGGTGGTATTTTTGATACACATTTACCCTGGTTCTTGTCTCATTTGCACCTAGTTAGTGCAGGGCTAACACCAGTAGAGACAAATGTCTTACAGTATCCACTAATTTGAGATGATAGCCTTTCTAAGGAAGCTGCCTCTCTCTTTAATCTGAACAAAGTAGCTGCCTTCCCTGCATCCCCAGGGCTTCGCAGGCAAAATCTCAAGACTCCAACTTCTCCAAGGTGGCAGACAGTTTTATGCCTGTAATCCTTTTTTCTGAACAGAGAAAGATAAACCTCAGCCACTCAAGCACTCTTTCCAAGTCTCCCGATCCTTTCCCTTGCAAATAGCCTCGGAGTTGAGAATGGCATAATTGCCACCCTTCCAGTGCAGGACAAGTTTATGGAAGGCTTTGATGGTTTTTTCTCTCTCTTTTTTTTTTTTTGTTTCTCTTTTTTCCTCCTTTTTTTTTTTCCTTTTTTTATTTTTATTTTTTCCTTTTTTTTTTTTTTTTCTTGTCCGTCATGGCTAGGGATGGGCTCCCTGGAAATCTCCCTCCAGACAGCTCCCAGGTTTGTGCCTGCACCATGAGTCTGTCCACTGAAAACAAGTTTCCGTGGCTGCTTTGAGCTGCTTTAAGGAGAATAAGTGCGTGTCCTGCAGGGAAATGGCTCTGTGGCCACTTAAACTGAAAACAAAGGTAGGCTGCCTCTGGAATGGAAAACCCTGTTTCACCCCAGGCACCGGCTGCAGTTTGCCTTGGTTTTATACAGATACCTGAAATACCTTGATGACAGGAGGGAAATAAACCTGTCTCGCTTGCTGGTTGTCAGCACCCACAGTCCCAGGGAAGGCAAGCTTCAGGCAGCACAGCTCCCCCAGAGATGCTGCTCCTGCTGCAATATCTGGACACTTGCTCAAGAGAGCAAGGGCAGAGCGATGGGTGTGGGAGGCCCTAGGAGGTGATGCAGGCTTAGGAGAATTTGGCAGTCTGAGGGCCCAGGAGCTTCTCACTGGATGCTCTGAGAGGCAAGTACTGCGTTAACCACCATGGACACTGTGGAGCTGTGGAGGGGTTAGTGTAAAGGTACGGCTCAGGTACAGCTAGCACACTTGGATGTGGAAGTCATTTTATTGGCATGATGCCTGTTTTTGTAGGTTTTTTTCTTTGTTATGCCTTATTCCCCCTTTTCATATGTATTCTGTGAGATCACTAGCTTGTTTCTTAGTCAACGAATCCTTTTGTTTTGTTTAAATACACGAATGCAACAGTGCAGAGCATAAGCACACTGAGGTTTGTGTGAGTGTCTCTATTTGGTATCATGTGAAAAGTCAGTAATACTAGTTATTTTTGCTTTTCTTGTTGAAACCTAGATTGTGAGAGATACAAGGTTGTTTTCCCTCAGACTCTTTATTTTTATTTTTTACCTATAGTGTGATCTTTAAAGCATTTTTTTCTTGTAAAAAGGGAAGGCTAATATGGTTGGTTTTGCATGCAGCTGCACTGAAGTCTAAAACAATGGTTCGGAGTCCAGCAAAACATAAACACTTCTTAACTCTTTTTTTTTTTTTTTTTTAAACAGTGAGTGTCTTTGATTTAAAATTCCTAGTATGACCTAAATTGCCATACATTTATCATCATTGTGATCAATTATCACATGGAGCGTATGCACTGGAAAAGTATTTATATGGTGAATTAAAGAGTTTAGATAACTGGTAATGAAAAGTGGGATGTTGAAGCACAATGTTAATGTAGGGGAAACTCATTTTGCTTCCAGGTCAGGCACAGCTGCAACTTTCTGCTGAGCCACTATTCACAGAAGGACTGTTACAACTGGAGAGTTGCAGTTAATGCAAACCTAATTAAGCAAATGAGCTTTTGCACAGACCCCCCTCACACACTTTGCAGAGGATCCACCAATGTGTTATTAAGCTGCTACAAAACAAAGCCAGTGCTGATGGTGGTGAGGGTGTGCTTCCAGGTAAAACCCGTGACAGCGTTGCCGCTAATTGCAGTGAGCAGCTTGGCTGCCTGGCTTCCCACGGGAGCCAGAAGAGGACGATGTGGCCATCTTCAAGTCCCTGCAAACTCATTTAGGAAGGCAAAGGTACACAGACGCATCGTGTCTCAGAAACGAGGGCTTTCAGGAGAGCAGATCCACCTGGGACCTGGGCTTTCCAGTCTGTCAGGCGCTGCTGCCGCAGGCAGTTTGTAGCTCTGGGGACGGTCAGGGGCTGCCGCAGCAGGGTGCATCTGGATGGGCTCCCGCGTCTGCTGCCATGCCAGTCGTGGTCCCCTTGCTCGGGGAGAGAGCCCTGCTGGTCCCGGGGGCTGGAGTGCGAGCTGTGCTGGGCCTCAGCGCCCTAAGAAGGGTCGGTCGCTTTCCGTGGTGGGTAGAAAGACGCCCTGTGTGGGTGCAGCAGGAGCCCAGGGATGATCCAAGCCCCCCGTCAGGTGCTTGCTGGTTCAGCCTGAAGGTGGGAGCAGAGCTGCCCAGGAAGGGGGAGAGGCGCAGACGCCACCAGAGGAGGGCTGGTGGCCTGAAGGCTGAGGGTACCTGTAGGGCCAGTTTGGGCACTCGGCTATGGCCTGATTCGGTCCCTGCTCACAGGACCACTCACAGCTGTGACATTAAATCACCTCTGCATANATGGAAGAGCTTCATCTCAACAAGTTTGGATTTAAGTACAAGCAGCTATGCTGTCTCCCACCCCCAGTTCCAGACTCCAGTGGCGTTCATCCCTGGCATCCCGTGTTTTGCAGTTCCCCCCCCTCCCATACCCCCTCCTCCTTCTCTTGGGGCGAGGGGGCTCTTGTCTGCCTGTAGCAGCTGCCGGGGCAGGCTCGTGTTTTTTGGCTCGATGACTCAGCTTCTCTCACGCTGCAGCGCTGCCTCCCTAGAAGCCTCTTTCCCATGTCTGTTAAGTGACGTGCTGCATTGCGACCTTACTGCGAGCGTCCCCTCTCATCAAGGCAAGCATCCTTTAGCTTAATCCTTCATCCTTCAGCTTCATGCTAGAGCAGCTTCAGGAGCACCTTATGAGAGGGGGACACCTAAGCTGCAGGGTGTCAGCAATGTTTCAGAGCTCCCACATTGTTGCACACCCTCGTTTTGTCCTGTCTTGGGGTGGCAAAGGAGGATGCCAGAGCTGTACTGTCGCATGCTGTAAATACACATTTAGTATTACCAATACCATTAAAATTTTACTATAAATTTTGTTTTTTTTGTTAGAGGACCACCCCACCCCAGGCAACAGAAATAAGTGTATGCATGTTTATTCAGAAGTATTTTGTATTTCATTGATGAAAAATATGATTTAGGAATGACAGCACTATCTTAAGCTTGGACTGCTATTGTATTCTGTAATGATAAATTAGGAAGGGTGCTACTGGTTTTTTTTTTTCTTTGTACTTTCAAAACTGTTATTAAATAAAAACTACCTACTTAGCTAATCTTTTAGTGTTAAATTTTAAAGACGGGGTAGGCTGTAGCCCTTTCCTACCCAGAAAGCACTTTGTGTACATTGTATTTAGTAAGAATGAATTAGGTAATGCCCTTTTTAAACAGTTCCTGATTTGGCTGCACTTTATATCAGTGTGTTGCTTTCAGAGTGTAATGCAAGTAAAGCCAGGAATTAGGTGCAGGAATGGGATTATTGGCTCGCAGGCTTGGGGCAAGGGAGTAATGGGGGACATGGGACACTGGCATTTCCATCTTGCTGCTTTCCATAAAGTTAATTTCAGAATTTATCAGTTTACTTGGTAAAGAATTTATGCTTAACTGTATGCAAAGAATATTTAGATTCAGTAGTATCAAAATTTGTTACTTTTGTGTTCTTACTCATCTCCTTGTTTCAAAGAAATCCAGTTCAACTACATGCAAA
This sequence comes from Anseranas semipalmata, assembly GCA_013399115.1. NCBI lineage: Eukaryota > Metazoa > Chordata > Aves > Anseriformes > Anseranatidae > Anseranas > Anseranas semipalmata. The sequence continues at coordinate 40,746 of VXAA01004178.1, read as the reverse complement.
AAATGTTGTACTCTAATATGTGTAGGATACCAAAATACAGGCAAAAAGACACCACACACACATTACTGTGAAAGCTAAAGCTTTATTTTATGATCTATTGTATGTTATGCTAACACAGTGTGGATTTAGCCTTCATTAAGGTGACAGGTTATGACTGTTTCTTAGCCCCAAGCCACAACAACTGTAGGCAAAAGTAACGAGGGGCGAGAACAAATCTATTGCAAATGTAAACACCTTCGAGTTGGGTCTGTAAACTTCAAAGAGGATAAATAGTGACCCGGAATGTTTTAATTTCGTTGCATCATGCAAAGAGCAAGATTAAATGCAGAACTACCTATTTGAATGAGATAGTTTTTCTTCCCTATTTTCCTCGCCTGGGGTGGGTAATCCACAGAAAGCCTCTGTTGTTCCTGTCAGGTCCCCAAGGAGAGACTGATATGTTCCTTGTGGTCATCAATACTGTTTCTCAGCTGTCTCTAAGGACTGCTGAGAGAAACGTACCAAAGTTTCTCTTCCCATGGGGTTGTAGGTGCTACCTTGGTAGTATTCACAGATTAGATGGGTGGAGGAGATGACACCAAGAGTGAGGATCAATTTTAAGGTACTGATGTGGCAGTGACACAGTAATACCGTATATGGTGGTTTTTCATCTCTTCTGGTCTCATTACTAGCAGGTATACATCATCCAGAAGGGACTAAATACAGGCTTATACAGTGACCATGATGCTTACCATTTATTGCTTGTCAGTCTGGAAATTAGTCACAAGCAGCCTGGGAAGCCAATGACAGGAACGCGAGCTTCCACGACAACCCACAAGAAGTTCTGCCTTTTTGTTAGGTTGACTTTTTCTCTAGTTTGTGAACCACGTGAAAGGCCTCTAAAAATTCACTGAAGTCAATGTAATCATCTTTGTTGTAGTCTATGCTCTGGGCTAGCTTGTCAATGGTTGCATCATACATATCAATTCCCAGGTGAGAACTGAAGATTTTCCAGGTCTTGCGGAACTCATCAAAAGAAATCAAACCTAAAGGAGACAGAGGGCAGATTGCTTTCTCCAGTGCTGTTTCCCCTTCCTACATACACACATGCATGCACACTCCTTCGCTGCAAGAAAGTTACCTGCCTACCATAGCTTGAGTGATTTTTTTGTGATTTCATGACTGAAGTAAATTTTTACTGCAGGCAATGAACTAGTGCTTTCAACAGCAGAATTAAGAAAGCAGTAAATAATGAGAGTGAGAGTAGAAGGGAGAAAAAGCCCCCAGAAGTGATGCCAGTACTGGAACCAGAGTATGTGAGAATTTTTTCTCGAGTTAGGCTCTGTGCACTGTCCCTTATATGGGTATAGCCTGACTGCTTAAATTAGTCTTCACTAAAGTGGAAAAATGACATCACCTCTGGTTCCTCTATATATAGAAGCCTTAAGGAGGAAACAGTGGGGAAAGATAACTCGTATAGGCTTCCTAGGGCTGGTACTGTGAAGTTACCGAGACTTACCTGACCCATCTTCATCCATGATGTTAAAGATTATCTCCAGATCTTTTCTGTATTTGCACAGTGTTTCAACCAAAGCTGGCTGAACCTGGTTTGAAATCATATACAGGAAACCATTCAGACCTTGGGTTTGAGTTAGTTTAACCAACAGAATATGTACTATCCAAATCTATTTTCCCAGTTTAACTTGTCGAATGTTAGGAAAAAATCCTTATGCTTGAGTTCCAAGGGATGATACTTTCTCTTGCCCTGAATCAGCTAAAACCTGTCAACTTTCAGCTGGTAGGGTGGGGGGTCCTGTGAAGGAGCCCTTCACACCTCCTACCTTCAGTAATTATTTCTGGAAATATTGATAATCTAGGGAAAATGCGGTATGTCATACACTCATATAAAACTTACTTTCAATGTATGTATATGAATCGATCCTGCTGCTCAGAAAAGTGGCGGCGAGAGCTAAGTACCAAACCACCATGCAGTCGCCCACTAACAACTGGACTCCATAGAAGAGACCTCAGCTATAATTAAACATCTCCAGCCCATCTCCAACTGTGACTTCATCCTACAGGGGCCAGAATTGCTTCTGAGCACATTTGAAAAAGCTCATCTCAAAGAGTGCTCTGGTTCGGATTTGTCACGTATCTCTTCAGCTACCTTATCTAAATGCCCTTGAGAGTCAACCGAAAGTAGGAAGCAGTTCTAGCATGTGATTCATGCAACCTATTTTAAGAATCTACCTTAGCAGGGAATGATGATTCGTGCCCTAGAAGTGCTTATTTTCCTCCAATGACTATAAAAGGAAGCTAGGTAGCTAGTTCAGATGTAGATGTCTACCGGATTGGCCAAACCACTGTCTTGTGCCTCAAATTGCAAAAAAAGCTGTTCCTCCAAGATTTGCAAGGAGGCGTTTTGCTCCTTACCTCTTCTGTAGATTGAGCTATTTCCATATTGTGAAAACATGACATATAGTCAACTTTTCCATCTTGGCCTGTCTTTACTAACTGAGACTGCAGCGTCCTCCAGGGCAGTTCGAGGCATAGGACAGACTCCATCGCTGCTGCCCAGTCAGTGACAGAAATCTTGCCTGCCGGAAGGGGTCATTTCATGGTTACAAGCGGTACATGATGCAGCACAAATCAGACACCAGCATGCCTTCTGACTTTTTTGTTTACAACAGTCACAAGACATAAGCATTTTCTCCTAATGCTAGGGAAAAAAAAAAACTTTACAATGAGCAGGACGGTCAGACTAGACATTTCCACAGGTCCCTTCCAACCACAACAATTTTGTAATTCTATTATGACAGTCAGCAAGTTTTAATACTCCTTGAGAAAACCAAATTATGCTATGAAGAGTACTTCAGATTTGAGCTGAGCTGCAACCATAGAGACATATGTGACTGAAAAGTCAACAAGACAGAAATACGTTAATCAGTTGTTCAGCAGCCAGAGAAACAGTACCATCACCTTATTGATTGCCCTTTTAGGGGCACAGATGACAACCTAGTCATGTGAGAAGCCATCAGGAGGAAAAGCTGTATTTGTGCTAGAAGTCATCAGTGCTTTTTTCCACCATAAAAGGTTCATGTATCAATTTATCACTGACTTTTCTTTAGCTGATGTGAGAGTGTGTGTCCTCTAGTGGCCTAGCCACTCAACTTTACTCATAGCTCCCAGACTTGGGAGACCAGTTCTCCCTTCTCTGAGACCCCAGTTCCCTGGCTGACATCTTCTGAAGACACTCTTAAGTGAAGATGGTGACCTTTGAGCTTCTGGAGCCAGATTTGCCTGCCCAAACTCTCTGCCCAGGCAGCTTCTTTATTTGCTTATGTGTTTCAGTTCTTTCCTTCTTCATACTTAAAGCTCCCACCCCACCCCCAAGTTGCTTTCTAGGGCTGAGCACCCACTAACACACATCCTCTCCTGGGAGGGGGGACAGCATGCGACCATGTGGACCACCTCCGCTGGCGGGCAGGACCCCTCTGCCCCCATGCACACACAGAAGCTGGTGTCCCCGTGGTGGCAAGTGGACAGGGAGGTAGTGTTACCTGTGCTGTTGCAGTCATACTTTGCAAAAGCCTCAGTGAGTGTAGACCTGTGAGCAAAAATCTTCTCTCGTAAGATTTGTAAGGCAGAATGTTCAATTGTTTTCACCCTAGGATGAAAAAAATGCAAAGCAGATCATTAAAGGATTTTAATCCTCCAGCAATTTATGCTTTTCAACATTCATTATCAAATTCTTCTGTTCTTTAATGTGCAGTGTCATCAGGGTCATCCTAAAAGACAACACTGGGGAAAAACAAAACAAAGCCCCAGAAGACTAATCTGAATTCAAGAGATAATCAAGTTTATGCAGGTAATTCTAAGCCGCTTTGCTTTAGTAAATCTGACCACAGTGCTAGGCATGGCAAAGCTGTAATGATAAACTTTTTGGACTCCATTCATAACAGGATTTCTCCAGATTAACACTGCAGCCTTAAAGCAGACCTGACAGACAGGCATAGGCTCTTTAGGAGTCCCTGACAATTGTCTGTTCTAAGCTCTTAATTACCTTTGGGAATTTCTCAGGAAACTAAGTTAGAGCACTTAAAACACATTTTTGTCTTCTGTATGAATTTTTAAATTGGAAAAGAGAAAAACAAGGAAAACAAATGCCTGTCCAATTACAAGGAAGCTACAGATTTGCAGCAGGTGCTCACACTCACTGCTCACATGACACATCTTTACCTCTGCCAATGGTTCTGCTTGTCTGTGCCCTCGCAGACCTGATACTGTACAAAATGAGGAATCAGATCAGGATTCAGTCGGATGTATGCTCCCCGGTTGCTCCCCTCTTCGTAATAGTTAGAGGCAGAAAATATAGTGATAACCTGATCATAGCAAAAAGAGAAATTGGGTTGCTAGAACAACTCTGATTTCTAAGACTGATTTCTAAAACCGATCTCAGAAAAACCTCCAGGTTACAAAATGAAGTGTCAACGTGTAAAACCAGAAACCAATAACAATGTCATTCACCAAATTGCTTGCACTTGTCAAGTCAAAGCTCCACACCTGCGTTTTTGGCCCATCACAGTTTAGAGGGCAGTGTGATAGCATGCTGTAGCAGAAACATCTTTCTAAGATAGAGCTGGTTTTCAGGATTCTTGCTGACCTCCCAGTATAGCATGTCAGCAAGCAGGGCCAGAAGAGAAACGAGTTAAAAGACTTCTAGAGCCTAGGAGCATCTCTCACACTGTATTTACACTTAATTGTCCTCAGGGATTTTGTTGATGTTCATTTATTTTCACATAAGTAATAAGCCAATCCCCACACCCCAAAACTGTAGAGACTTCTGTGTTTGTCAGAACTCTGTAATTTGTTCTAACATCTACTTATTTAGCACACAATTCCCCCAAACCCATTTTAAAGAAGTCACTCATTTTCTTAATTAACTTTGCAGACAAATCTACTGTGGATGTGCCTGTGAAATTCACAGGACATTTCTGCTTTACGTATGGCAGCACCTTACCTTCCCATCATGAGTGAGCTCATAGCCTTCCCGCTTAAATTCATGAGACCTGATTAGCATCTTCAGATTATACCTTTCAAGCAGCTTGGCAGTGGTATCAGGGCCAAAGCAACAACCTCCTCCTCGACGCTTGTTTGGAACACAGCCATTTTGCTTTCTTGGATCACTCCAGAGAATGTCCAGGACCTGGAAAGAGCAAACTCATGCGAGGACTGATAGTAGGTAAGGACTGACAGGCTATGGATGTCTGAACTAGTGACCACAGCAAAAGCCCCACAGTACAGAGAGAAAACACACCCAAGCTAACAAGATCCTAAAGAGGCCTCGCATTTTCTTCCTTCCTTTCAACACTGCACTCCTTTGGGCTGACAGTTTTATTCTACTTATCTTACAGAACATTATCTAGAGTTTGCATTAACTTCTTCAGATGAAGTATCTTTTCAGAAATGTAACTCCTTTCACAGCTGAAGTTTCCAGACTTTGGTAGGTGCATCAGGAATGGTGCATGGGCAGAGAGAGCAAAAGCTACCTATGCATGTGAGAAGCATTTCCTATTTCTCAGCACAGACCTAACAGCCACCTGTGTCAGTGGTTTTACCTAAACTAAGCTTGGGAATACCTGCTCTAAACACGTCAGCAGTTGCCTTTGGCTTTATTGTCTTTGGTTAGCTCATGTTTCAAAACAAGATTTCACATATCAGCATTTTAGCAGGGTCGAGACATCAGGATGAATTCTCAAGGTTTAAACATACTAATTCTAGTAAGTAGCAAACATTGGGCAAAATGTGTCTGTTCAAACCTCACTGGAAAACGTTTATGCAAACACATTCTACTTCCTATTTGTTGGGGACTGTCGGATTTGGGGGGCTACTACTGCGCTTTACATTAGTTTCTAGGTCAGATGTGTATCTTGGGAAATCACATTTTCACAGAGAGATTTGCGGCTTCTCTAGAGGCAAAACAAAGCTGTCTACTCCTTCAAGCAGCTGTCTGAAGGGAAGATCAGAAAAATAAACACATACACAATTCAATTTTGAGCTTGTAAATTGCTGTGCAAATTAAACTTTACAAATTGTCACAATTTATTAAATTATAACATGACATGTGCTTCATATTGCCTCTAATATTCAAGAGGAAACTAACAGCCAGAGGACAAAAACTTCCTGCTCTGAGTAATCAGCCTGTAGGTCTCAGGAGTTGTTTGTTTTTGTTTTTTTTTTTGCACACTATCAGCATTCAGCTGCCAAAACCACAGCCAAAAAAAGGTACATACTATCACAATTGATTGCTGAGTCTGACCTATTTAAACTGACAACCAGGTATGTACCAACAGATGTAACCACATGAGGGCATGCAAATACATCTCATACAGAGCAGTTTCTCCTCCTAACAGCTAAGAACAGAAACCACTGTGTAAACCTTCCTTCCGAGGCATAAAATCACAAGCCTTTGTTACCAGGTCTACAAAAAGCATCTAAAAATGAACAGCTGGTATACTCCCCAGAATGATGGGTTTCTTATTCAGACACAGACCCCTCAGACTCAGATGTGCCCTCTGAACAGAGCCCCTGCCACCGCTGTGCAGGGGGCTCCCTATCAGTCTGTCTTTGGTTTCACCTACTTGTTTCCATTCCTTCAGGGTGGGCCCTGGATGCGAATTTGAGCGGGAAAGCTCAGTGGAGCCCGATGAAGAGGTGCTGTGTATCTTCCCTGCAACTTGCTGGTTAGCAACACATTTGCTGGGTCTGGCTGTTGGACTTCCCTCCTTCACTTGGTCCTCTCTGTCTGCCTCTGACTTTGGTGGCCGCATCAAAGATTTCAGCTTCAAAGTAAAAACAAAAACAAAACAAACAAACAAAAAACCACACACAAAACTTTGGAAGAGTTGCCAGAACATGAAGGTGATACAGAGACGTCAGCTGAAAGGCACATCCATTCCCCTTTCCCATACTCAGTCTTTAACTCTTGCAATGTCTCAGGTTTGGTGGAAGCTGCAGGTGTTGGGCACCCACAGACATCATGCTTTACTTCTGTCAGGCACCAGCCTCTTCAGAAGTGCTCTCATGTTCCTGTCACGAGACATCACTCACTCCAAGCCACACTCAGGCTCACCGCACAGCAAGGACAGCAGGTTAATTTGGCTGAAACCAAGGGAGTATCAGGAGTATAACTGTAAAGTTCATAAAGTATTGCATCAGTCCCTTCACTGTTAAATAAATTTAACTTCTTCCAATAGGTACGGACATCTCCTTTTTTGGAGTCATGTGCTGTGGCTCCATGAATGTCCATTCATACAGGCTCCTCCAGGGAGTATCTTTTCTTATCTTTTGATATTGTCTCATACTATCTCATTTTCAGACCACCACCAAAAAAGTTCAACTATTTAACAAAGAAAATGACTGATGCAAAAAATTATTCCCCAGTGCACTGACCACTATTTGAACACCTGTCAGTTGCCATCTGTACCAATTAAAAACCATCAGTCAGCCTTGAGTGATACTGCCCTGAGCTGCGGCCCATACACATCTCGTTACCAACACTCTCCTGAGGAAGCAGCTTTGACCTGTTAATTCTGCATTTCACTGATAGATAAGTAACACATCATCAGTAACACATCCAGCCCTGCCCGGGTGAAAGTGTGGGAAGAACTGAGACATCTGTATCCATAATTAGGCACCCAATCTCAGTGTACAGTGGTTTAGTCAACAGAGCCGAGGCTCAGATGACCAGAAGTATTCATTGCCCTTTTCCACATCTTTAAGAAACAAACTGAGCTACACCTGACTGACCAGTAAAACATTTATTTCTGTGCTAGAAATCATGAGGGTGAGAGAAGCAGCTCTAGATTCCACAGCCACAGGTGACAAGGAACGCAATTCAGCTGCTTAAACACTGGTATCTTGTGCCATCTGGGATGCTCTGCCTTGTATGTGAGTTAGGGTGAGGTGCGCAGACACAAACCAGACCTAAAGGAGAGCAGTGGAGGAGACCTGTGAAGAAGACCTTCTCCAGAGGCAGCCAGAGGCCATTGGGAATCACCCGAGGCTTTGGCAGTGCTTCCATGAACAGCCCTGGAGACCTACGTCTGAGCAATGGTAAGGCCTGGATCTCCACCAGATCTCCTGGATCTCCACTGAGTATAAGGAGCCTAAGCACCCAGCTTACAAGCTGACATCTTGATTTAGTTGTATAAATCTTCCAGACCAAATCCCACACCATTTTCCACTGATTTGAAAAAAGCTGTATTTGCTCACCATTCCAGAAAAAAACGGATGCCTCTGTCTTCCAAATTTCTGAAAAGCAGCAGTTTCTGCTTTCTCAAGGCCAGGTCCCAAGGTTTGCTCCTGCTGGAAGGGCTCTCCTACACGTGCTGTTACAGGAGCACTGCGAGGTGGAGAACTTCCCACACAGAGCAGATGGCAGCAGCACAGCCCCGGGGCAACAGGCGGTGCTAAGATGCGGCTAGAATGATTTCTGAAGTGTTTAGAGATGCCTGAGAATTAAGTACTTTGCATACTTTCTGGCTAATGTGTCATCACTGCAGGAAGGAGAATCTAAAGTGTTTTTAACTATTTTAAAGTCAAAAGACCCATGCCATTTTACAGCAGCCAAACAATTGGCTCCCAACACCTACTGAAACCTCCCTTTCTAAACATTGATTTTGAAGAAAAACAAGACCCTTCTTTCCTTACTTGCCTTATAAAGTAGCTGTTTCCTTTCCTCATGAAAACAACTTGATCTTAGCATTTGTACTGCTAAAATATTTAAAGAAAATAAAAGTACCCCCACATGAATATACTCTCTTACCTTACTTCTCTCAAGTAAATTCAGGAAATCCAAATCTGTGCTGTCTGAAATTCCTCCATGTAGAATAAGTACTTTGTTATTAATTATAGTGGCAAGGGGAAGCCAGCTGAAGACATCTTGCAGAAGATACAAAATTACCTTCCCATGGACCTGCAAAATGTACCCTTAGATTAGATCCTATTTCAGGCAGATTCTGTTGCTTGTAAACTCAAGATTTTGCTGAGGTGTCTGCAACCATCTGTATGAACAGTTCCACCCAGGGGACACTCCGAATTGCAACACCGACAAAGATGATCTGAAATTTACTCTAAGAGACACTCAGTTGTCTCTGCAGCATTTCATTTTTCTTTCACTTTTACCTCTTCACATGCTCCTGAGTGGCCTCACCAATGTTATTTATTTCATCCCATAGATTGCTGAGCACAAGAATTCAACACTTAAAATTGTTTTGTCAGTTATTCCACTGAAAATCCAAAATAATTGTAACTACATTACCAAATTCATTCTGTACTATACCTAAATAAACTGTTTGGAAGTTTCCTTGTTCAGACACGTTTTGTTTTACATGTGCAAGACTAACAGAAAATACAGGGAAAATAGGAAGAATCTTACCTTATACTTGTTCAAAACTTCATTACTGAAGCCATATCTGAAAATAGGACAGCATAATGAACTGGGTTTCAGTATGCCCCTTCTGCACAATTTTCTGCACTACAGTGATTGCCAGAAATTTTCCAACCCTCTTTTTCTCCTGTCATTTCTGTTTTACCTCAGTTTAAAAGTGCATTCTTCTGTTTTGTTTCAAGAATTGAGTTAAACTGATTTCTTGTTGCATATAAGGGATCAGGAACAGATTCCAGGCCAATAATTTTTAAGCAGCCTATTTCCCATCTAAATGGGAACTTATGGGAAGCTTAACGGGAAGCTTAACAGTTCTACCTTTTAGATACTATAGAGAATTTGCAAAGGAACCTAACCAATGTTGGGTAAAAATTCCCACAAAACCTCCATGGACAACATCATCTATCATGTCTCTTTTGCCCCCCAAGGGACAAGGAGTCTGATACCTCATTCTTTTAATACCAAAGCATCCTTGCTGCAGGGGGCATTTTCACAGTACCCTAATTCTCATCTTTCCAATTTACCAGCATGTAACACTGCTAATTAAAATGTGGAGCAAAGAGGCACTCATGGAACGCCATTCTTTGCAGTCTGTACCATCACAGACTTAGCTAATATTTTCCACTATTCTGGGTGGTAATTATCGTACCTTGTAGTTAGAGTAACTGGCGTTGTTTTACGTTGTTGTTTTTATTTTCTTCCGAATTAAGTGCTGAAAAAGGAAGTATCTCGTCCATGGATCACTAATCGGATTTGAAACTGGGCCTCTAACTCAGGTTTATGCCTGTGCTAAAACAGCGATAGTTTCTGCTTGTAGGCACCAAATGACAGAAGGGGTACAAGAGGCTGACCACCAGCCAGTCCCTCAACTTCTCACTGGAGCAGCTTAGCATTGCAAGGACCGGGACTGAGGAATTCTTCGCACATTTGGGAGATGATTTTGTCTACACATCACGCTTTTGCTACAAGGTCATTGCCTTGGCAGTGATGTACAGCTGAGCACAAGTGTCTGTATTAGAAAACAGGGCCTCTGCTGTTCCTGAAAGGGAGCAGACTGCCACCTCTCAGCTAATGTCCCTCCTCTATGCAGAAACCAAGATGTTTACCCGCCCCTGTGTTTGGGAAGTGACATCTTAGTCTGAAGTTAAGTGAAGTCAGCTCCTGGTTTACTGTTTCCATCGTGTTGCATGCTATTACATCTATTGCTATGCTGTGGAAAAAGCCAATGATTTAACTAAAATATAGTCCCTCCATCCATCCCCTGGTCTGGTACTCTGGCAGCTCTAATGAACCCACTGACTTCAGTGGACTGTTATTAGGTCAGAGACAAGAAGTGACTCCTGTTCAAGTGTCTGTGCGTAACGAGGATGTTCTTTGCTCCCCCTCACACATCTTGAAGATGCAAAGCTCCACCTGAATGCCCAATAAAACTATTTCTGTTTTAGAGATCAGATGTTGGCGCAGCAGCTAACACAGCATTCAAGAGCTCCAATATTTCCAATGAATGATCAGATACGCCCTCCCTTCCATCCCTTAAAACCTACCTCACGTTTATGATGTAGTCTTCATGGTTTCCTCTATTCAAGTGTAAATCATTGGGGTAGATAAGAAGAAATGCAAACAGGAGTATAAGTATTTCCATAGAATTTCGCCCTCTGTCAACAAAATCACCATTAAAGACGTAAGGTTTTTTTTCTGAAGGCAGACCATTCTGCAGAAGGAAACAAAAACAAGGACATTTGGAGACTGCTGTGCTACTGTAATAAAGGAAATATCATTTCAAATGAGAACACCTTGCTGGAAAATCCGATAAAAATAAAAATAAAAATTGCATAATACAGAACTCTAAAACACAGCATTTATTTCCACTGCTTAGAACAGAAATCTCTGTATCAGACAGCCTGTATGAGCCATCAGAGAAGAGATGACCTCTCTAACTGTTCTTATGATGCTTTCTCCCATCCTTTCCTCTACCTATTAAATTAAATTGAAAGGGACCGGTAAGAACATTATTATTGTAATAAAATATACTTTTCTGTTAATGCAACTGCTGCCAGGAAATTATGCACTTGCAAATAGAAGGGAGTCATTCATTTTGAACAGATGACAAGAACTCCATGAAGAATTATCTTCTGACACAAGTTTGAAGGTCCTTATGTTTCCTTGCAAGAAGAAATCAGATTTCAGATATTTACATTGTTTGCAGTCTGTGCTTCCAGAACTCCTAAGGAATACTGCAGTCCAAATCTTAAAAGAGAACTCTGAAGAACCTTTTTTCCAGTTGCTTTAATCCTGAAAGCGCTACTTGACTTTTAGTCATATTTGCACTTTGCCCAGGGTGTTGTTAAAGATATACTGGAAAGCCGGCAAACCTGGGAGACTGCATGTACAGGTATTTTTTATCTTTTTTTTTTTTTTAACTGAAGATACAGAGCAATGCTTTATTGTGAGTGGTGACTTATCAAAAGCTACTATTGTGAATTGATGGTATGTGTTGTTAGATTAGTTATCAACATGTCAGTGGGTGCCATCAGCTTATAGAAAGCATAGCAGCAACTACACGTAGCTTCATCATTTCCAGTCACGAGTATCGGAAATGCCATTCTATTTTTGACTTGCCAGGAAAATGAAACCTCTGTTTTCACAATTGGTGTGCACAAGAAGAATCAATAGAACGTCTACAAAATCATATTACAACTGCAGAAGCCACTCTTACCAGGCTGGGCAGCACTGCAACACACCCCGCTTCCTGAATATGGCTGCTGCCCGAGCCCTCCCCTGGCACCCTGCTCTGGAGGGCTCAGTGTGGGATGCGGGCTTTGGCCAGCGATGCAATTAAATGCTTGATTTGAATCCATTAGGAAATATCTTTTTTGTCCCTGTCTGTGTTCTGTGCTGGTATGGAGATGGTCGGTACGCCGTTACTTAACCCTGGTCTCTCGCCTCCCAGTCCTGGCTGCTGTAAACACAGCTCACTTGATTTCTGCCACAACCTTTCCCCAGCTTTCTGCAAGTCAGCACAGAAGGGGCACGGGGCTGCCCTGTGCCCACAGGGGTTGTAGTGGTTTTGGAAAAGAAAGGACGGATAGCAGGAGTGGAACTGAGAAGGCTCGGGGACTGATGGATTAGTCAAAGCTTTGCTTTAAAACCCACAGGCCTGAGACTGCCCGGCGGACGGTCAGCGTGCACGCGGCCGCGCCACAGCCGCACTCCTCACGGAAGGACGGACGCGCCGATGTGCCCTCAGGACTCCACCAGGCCTCTCTTGCAAAGGTTTGCCCGCTGCTCGTCGTTTTAAAGGAGCGTTTGTTCTAACTTCCAGCTTCGGTGAGCATTGTAGTTCTGCTCCATGCTCATGCAAAGTTTTTAATGCCTTTTCCATGGTTTCGACCAAAAAGAACAATAGTAAATAAAGGCTGTTGCAGCCTCTGACATGTCAAAGAGGTGAACACGGCCCTCTAATGATTAGCAACTTGCTGCTGGGCATCATTACTGTATCAACTGGGTTAGTGATTAATTAACTTCCGTTTGTTTTTCGCATTCTCTACAGCTTCAGGCTATTTCTATCCAGAGCAGCCATTTAACAATCTAACTTAGCAATACATAATTTGAAATTCAAGTGTTTCAAGGAATTCCAGAAATGCTGTAATTTGACAGAGACTAATGCAGGGACCTAATGGACTTTACAAATTGGCTACTGAGAAAAAAAGTAATTCTCTGAGCCTCGTCCTCGCTGGGTTTCAGAGTTAAGTGCACCCAGCACCATGCTGATAAGCTGCAGCCTGCTAGGTGCGGTGTGCCTGCTGGTGCATGTGGTCTGGAGGCTTGTCCCAGCACTGTGACAAGAAGCTGTCCCCTCTCAGGGTCGCATGCCCCGAGGGTTTGCTACTTGGCCGAATTAAACCCTCAGAGGGGGCAGAAAACACCCTGTGGTGCCGTGCGCTCCTCAACCACCCAGCAGTTCCACCATGTGCTCTCCACTTCTTTTTTTGTTTTTGTCCACAGACAAAACATCTGCCCACTGCATGTGGTCTGCTGGGAGGGGAGAGCCCCCCGAAGCCAAACAGCGACCAGTGGGGTGAGCACTGCTCCCTGAGGCCGGGGCCAGGCTCTAAACTCGCTACGGTCAGCATTTAGTCCTCACTCACGCGTTTTGATTAATTATTTGGAGATAACTGCAGCAGTTACCTCCAAAGTAGCTCTTTTTCCCCTCCCAGGTCTGGTGTATGAAACTGACCTGAATCATACTCTGATTCTGTTTCCATATCCTGTTGCAAAACGGAAGATTGTCTAATTAAAATAATAGCTAAAAGACTACAAGCTGAGGACCGGCTACGTGTAATCAGTTAATAAGAAAAGGAGAGGCCTGCAGAGGCCTGATTATGTTTCTGCAGGCTTCAGGTACGCACTTGGACAAAACCACCGAGCTTCCATCCAGCCAGTATCAGATAAAGTATAACAACGTTGGAAGCAGAGGGGAATTACATCATTTAAACACCTGGTTTAGCTCATTTCAGTCTGCATTCAGTGCAGAAGAATGTGCAAGGATCAGACACAAACCCTTTCCTCCGGAAAACTCAAATCAGAGACTATCGGCTAAATGAAAGGTGGTGATTCATGCTAAAGATAAATGGGAAACTAAATATAGGAAAACTCCCGCATCTTCGGTTAAATATACAATTGTGGAAAAGATAGCCTGGAGCCTTTTTTTTTTCTTCACATCAGTAAAACAGAGTTACGCTTTTTAACTTGAAAAATGAGCAGCTGTTCAAGGATATGGAAAGTGTACCCAAGGTATTTCCATTTTGTGCAGACTGCATGGGTGCTTCCAAGATTTCAAAAGCTTTTAAATAGATAGCACCCTTTTTTGTTTCCTGTAAACAAACAATAAGGAAAAACACCTTATGAGTATCAGTGGAAGGGCCCAAGAAAGCCTCTGCATTTTTTTCTTGAGAACCGAAATTATCTGTAGTGTAGTGTCACATCGGGAACTGTTAGCTCTGGATTTTAGACCTCGGTCAGCATGGAATAAAAAATGCAGGCTGGACATGGGAGATATTGCAAGGAACCCTCTTAAGTTCATGCTCCAGCTCAATATTTAGGAGGAGACAAGTCTCCTGGATCTCCTCCTCCATAGGAGGAGCAGGAGGAGAAGAAGAAGGAAAAGCTATGACAAAGGCACCCATCCAAGTTGTTCGAGGGTTTGTGTGTGTGTGGTACAGTTCTAACAGTGATAAAAACTGTCACACATAAATACATGTTCTTAATAACAAGTCTTAAATTCAAAATGATGCATCACACACTGCCCACTTACCTTATAGAATATCAGCAAAAGATCATCCAGATTTCCATGCAAGTCTCCTACAGGAAACAAAAACACATACATATACATATATATACATATATATATATATATTTGGTAACAGAGGAGGGAAAAACTGGAATTATAAAACTGGAATTATGTAAGTTAGTCCTAAGAAGTTTTTCCCCATGTCTTCTTTAGTAATTTGCATTTTCTTTAATAATTTGCCTTGTATTAGGATTATATCAGCTTCATTTTGAGGTACATGCTTAAGTTGCCTAGTAAAACTTGGCAATTAAATACTTGAAGAGTACACAATTGTTTTGCATAAAGTTTCTGTCCTTCCAGCTGGATCTGAAGATCAGACCTGTCACACAGCTAAAGGTTCACTTGGGGAAATCCAAGTAAGATGAGCAAACACATTATCAACCCGGAAAACAGATTAGTTCTTTAGAAATATGATAGATTTCTAAATACTAACAGGTTTGAATTTACTAAGTAGTCTACTATATGAAGCACAGTTGAGCATCTGTCTGGTTCAGGGCCAGGTTTTGATTACTACAGGTAGGATGTGACGGAGGGAGCATCAATGCCTGTATGCCTCGTAGCGAAGGCCACAGGAACAGCAGAGCCATCCTCCCTTCCTGAGGTTTATTTCGGAACATGCAGGGTGATCCCTGCTGCATCGCTGCCCCGGCACAGGCCAAGTGCCGTGCTCCCAGAGCTGACCTCCCCAGCCCGCGACTCACCACCCCGATGCCACAGAATCGCGTGGTGACGGGCTTTCTCTGCCGATGATTAAGAAAAGACAGAAGGGATATTTCTAACCATGTCCATAGGTCTGCCGCGCAGCTTTTTGTTGATGATGACCCTGCTAAAAAGTCACTCTGAGGACTCTTTGGGCCTTGATAGATTTTAAACATGTGGACACAAACGCTTCAGATGCATTATTTGCAAATAATCTGCATTATTTGTTTGAAACTAGAAGGAAATAGAGGGANGGAAAAAAAGGGAGGGGCAGCTTTTTTTTTTTTTTTTTTTTGACCAACTAGCTTTAAAAATGGGTCTTCTGTATTCTGTAGAGGATCTATCTGGTTGCAAAAGCTGTTAGTTTCAATGGCAGGAAGGGGAGCCCTTCAGATGCTGCTTGCACAGTGCAAATGAGATACAAACAACAGGAGGGATGTTCTGATTAGTAAGAACATATTGTGTAGTGAGCAAGCATGAATCCATGTTTCCTGGGTTTGGAGAGAGATTTTTGTTTGGTTGGTTAACCAATTAGTGTTTATACAAAACATTATTTAAACAAGCCCTTTCCTGGTAATCGAAGTTGGTGCACAACCACATCTTAAAAACATCACTTGTTGTTTTACGTCTGTCATGGTACCCTTCCCTACACTGCTTTACTATTACACACAGCACAGACACGGCTGGCTGTCAGAGTTAATGCCATCACTACTGCTCTGTTCTGCAGCTATTGCTTCCTGTGGCACACCAGGATACTGCGTCCCTTTGTTCATAATTTACAAAGAAGTAATAAACTAGATGTGCAATGAGCTCTCAATTCTTCACCTTGTGACATATCATATCATTCAGTGAGACTAATTTGTTCGTTGTATAAAGACTGATGCATCCTCTTGGGTCCCTTTAGAAATGAGGGTTTATTATACATTTCAATTTGTTCTTGATAGTCATGCTGTCAATGAAAGGTCTTATTTGCCACTCCTATTACACCCTCATTAAAATCATTACTGAGTAAACTATCATGATAAAGTCTTTTTCTCAGTAAGAGGAGCAAGCGGTGGGAATTGCAGCCAGTTATCATAGTATTTAGTGGCATTTTAGAGTTGGAAGTGCAGGAATATTTAAGCTGCACGGCAGTGTTAGCTGAACTAATACTGACTCATTCAGAAACTTTTAACAAGAAAAGGAAAGAGGAGGAGAGGGACTTTCTTAAAATATACTTGGTGACTTGGTGCGACTCAGGAACCTTTTTTTTTTTTGGTTTGTTCCCCTTTATGCCTTCATTAAAAAAAAAAAAAAAAAAAGGAAATGTCCACGTCTTTCTCCAACCACTTAGAATATCAACCTTTTGCCCAAAGCAGTTATCTTCCCTGGCATCTTACCACAGACAGTTATCTCCTTGGAATATGAAACTGAAACATGGGTGATATTTGGCTTCTCCTTGAGAACCCTCCTGGTTTCATATAGCAGCTGCAGTACATAGCGGGCATGAAGCATCTATGAGAGAAAAAGACAGAGGGAGAAAAGGAAGACTTTTTAGGAGAAGCATTAAGTCTGCCTGTTTTATTAGCACTACACACATATTGCCAAGGAAGCTATATCAGATTATTTATACCACAGATCTTCCTTAAACATGATTACAAGCTGCATGGTTTAGTGCTGGGAATTAGGAGTGTTTGTAGCTTTGCACTTGCTTCCCAATGAATGGAAATGGGGCCCTTAGTGAACTTGCTGTTCATATTTTCCCATTTTATTTCTAATGTACCATTTCTACTCTTCCTGTCTACAAAAATGGTCAGAGAGGGGGTAACACAGCACTCAGAATCATTGCATAAGGTCATCTGTTCAAAGTTACAACAACAAAAAAGGGATCTAAAAAACCAAACCAAACCAAAACAAAACCCACAAAGGTCATAAATGATATTTCAGCAAATTGCACAAATAACAAGAAGGTAACTGCAGCAAGGGTGGCCTTGTTATCTTCCTGCTCATTGTGATGATGTTATGAGAATGAAACATTCAAGCTTCAAAGATCGCTCCTTTGAGAAGGGATGTAGCTCCTATAAGAGTGCTCTTCTGGTCTTCTCTGCTAATGCTTCTTATAATTTGGTCAGTCAGTGATTTTTAAGACATTTAATTTAAACACGGATGGATGGGCTACAGACTGACTTTTCAAGATTACTGTTTTTAAAACAAACAAAAAAAGGCCAATTACATATCATAATTTCCTTACTGAAATGCCAACAACAGCAAGGTGAAGTCTGGCTGGGCTCATTTATCATGCGCTTTATATTGTGCTACTTTTAAGATCAGCCTCCACATAAAATTAGGGGGAAAAATAAAATATTATTTAGTAAATTAAAAACAAATATAGACCCCCTATATACCCCAAAGTTATCCCTTATATATAGTATATTGTTAAGCACAAATGATCATGAGTTCAAACCAAGCCCTGCCATGTAAAGCAGCGGCAGACAGAGCTCATGAGATCTGTGCTAGCACATAAGCCACACTTTTTAGCCACTCTCCCGATTATGGTGGGGTCTTGCACACTGGAATGCGGTGATTCATCCCTGCAATTCAATTCCTCTTTAAAGCATGGGGGTGGAAAATGAATCAAAGCTGGGAACTGAGAAGTGGCACTTTGGGTTTTGTCGTGTTAGCTCCCAGCCAGACTGGATTCCTATGACAGCTCACCGCGTACCTGTATGATCACTGGGGATTAGCAGGAAAGAGTAATGGGATGGGGAGGAAGGCAGAAATATCTCTCTGGGCACCAGCTTAGCCTTATATTGGATTCAACTGACTGTGGAACTACAATTTGACAGGGATGTAAAACAAGTAAAACAAACAAACAAACAAAAACTAGTTGGAAGGTACCTGTCCATTCTCGAAAGCATGAAGAAGAGCATTGGCATGTGCAAGAGTAAGAGGAAATGAGAGTCGTGGTCCGCAGTAGGAGTTTGGAACATCAATCTTTTCATATTCAGTTGCATATGAGTCTGCCTCATGAGAAACACGGGGGCTGCTGGCAGTGTGAGCAGCTGCAACAAGAGGAAAGAAAAACAAGAATGTAGAAACTCCAGCATAGGGCCCATAGGGCCGTAACAGCGTGACCAGAACCGGTGAACATAGCTAATGGTCTCCTTGCTGCAGTATTGGAGCCGCCAGCTCCTGCCTTGTACGGTGGAGCAGCTCCAGGTCTCCTCAGATTGATCCACAATACTAAACAAAACCAGAAACAGACCAACAAAAACAGGCAAAAACACCATCCCAACAACCAGCATCTGTGGTCAGGATGCAAAATACTTTGCACTGAAGCAGTGGAGCAATCCGCCCTCTTAGGTAATGAGAACACAACCTGTCACAGACTTTCTCCTTCTCCCACAGAGCAGGGAGACTCAAAAGTCTGGACGGATCATCCAGTGACTGTCATCTGTTTACAGTTCAAGATTACCCTGTTAAGACAGGTTTTAAAAAGTTGCTTTTGTTGCTTTTGTTTTCTACATAAAAATTTTAGGCCAAATACCAGCAGTTCACTGAGTATTTAAAAAGCCAGCAGCCAAACAGCGTGTCTTCAGAGAGGACTGCAAAGCTCTCCTTTCTGATACAGTGAGGAGACAATGCCAGCTCTTGGTTGGCTGCCATAAAACCCCATTGGAAGACATAAACAAAAACAGCTTCTTTTCACTTTCCTGAACATGGAGAAAGCAGGAGCATTGCTAATTGCTTCAATCCAGTAGTTTCTCAGCATACCCTTGATATGTAGCTGAGTGAACAACTGATTTCACTGTTTGCTCCTTGCAGATTGTCTTTATCATTTCTTAATCTAACGGAGAGACCCAGAGCCCTAAAGGACAGTGTTCTGGAGGCTGCTGTTGCAGAGCTGCTTGCATGAGATGATTGTTGGAAAAACTTTTTGCTGAGCCACTGGTAAGTTTTTGGTACCCTGTATCTGGAAATAAAGATGTATTATTTACTGCTGGAGGAATACCCGTGGCTGTGACTCAAAACTCACAGCAGCCAAAACCCACATGTGGCCTCATAAATTATGAAATTCATAAAGGCCAGCTTGTCTCATAATGGCATAAAATTCATATTAAAGACAAAATTAGATAAAAAGTATACTTTGGATTTTAAATACTCTGGATTTAAAAAAACAAACAAACAAACAAACTGTTTATTATCAGCTGCTCTGCTGCGAGCTGATCAGCACACTCAGTGTATAGCCACACAAATGGATGCAGGCATCAGGTAACAGCCAGGTGTGCAGGGTTCACAGCTTCCACCCAGGACAGTCTGATTTGCCGTCTCCTACCACAGCTAGAGCTAGTGCTTTGTCTGGCCAGATGCCTGAAACCGCTGGTGCCCACGTGCTGACCAGCCACGCGTGGCTGCACCAAGTCTCCTCACGGCTCTAGCAGCGCGTCTCCATACAGCATCTCCCTCCGTGCCCTGCCCCTCAGGAAGGGGGCTGCTGAAGGCCATGGGGACAGCTCCTCAGACCACCCAAATCCCCACCGCTTGCCACTTCTGGCCTGAGGCTCTCCTCATCCGACTCCTTCAGAGTCAGCAGTCTTCTCAGCATTTCCAGCCCCACAGACACCTGCCCACGCCTGCTCCCCCTCCATCCCTCCCGCCCTGCACGCAGCAGGCGGCCCTTCCCTTCCCCTCCGAGCACAGACCTGCCTTCCTCACAGCCTCTGCTCCCTTCTGGCAGGTGCCCAGGCTGGGAAACCCAATCTCCTTCCCTGCAGGGCATTAACTCTGCAAAGTACACCCTGTTTTCCGCCTCTGGATAAGGAATCAAAAGCCAGTCATGGCCATTAGCCTCAGAGTGCTCTTACATCTCCTCGGGCAGTCTTTCAGCTGGATTTTAAGGCTCCTTCCTGCGCAGGATGTCTCATCTGGGAGCAGCCAGCACCTCTTCCAGTAATGGATGTCCTGATGCAGCCTGGGGATTAGCGTGTGCTGGCCCCTACTTGCAGACCCTGTAGGGCTGTCCGACCCTGTGCAGGCCAGGGCCATACTCCATATTAAACACACACAAAAGCCCAGAAGAGCACCTCTGGCTCTCAAGGAGTGCTCTGACACCCGCCAGACACTGATCCACCGGGCATCAGGTTAACGGCAGATGGACCTGGAGCCCAAGAAGAGGATGAAGACTTCGTTGTGCCCTGAACGCTTGCTCCTTCACCCTGCTCCTCGTGCAGCAAGCTCCAAGCTGTGCCTTATTCCCCACTACAAGAATCACTCCGTGCAAAAAGCCTTGGAAGGGTGTCAGTGCTGTAAAGGCAGTGTGGCAGGATGTTAAGCTACAGAGAGCAAGACTTACTTGGTTCCTTTTTGAAGCAAGGCTCTGGGAGGTGGCATTCCTGCCCAGTGACCTTGAGAGGCACAGCCAGGGGTGCCTTGGACTCCCAGTCCCACCACTTTGCCCAGGTCACGTTTGCAGCCTTCTCACCCTCAGCATGCCCACAAAAGAGGGAGTAAATGGGTCACCTCTTGCTGGAAAAGCAGTTTTGTTTGTCTGACCGGAAATCTCTTGACTGAAAGGCTGAGTAGGTACATGGATTTTTTTGTTGTTGTTTTTAATGGATGGAGAGAAGTGTAGGATGGAAAAGATTTTAATTCTTACCTCCCGCCAACCCTTGGAAAATAGCCTTTAATCGCAAGCAGAACAAGAGCACACACAGCTACGTAATATCCCAATTGCAACTCTAACTGCACTGACATCTTAAACAGGATGAGAGGATGAAAAAAGCTTCAGGGTATAACATAAACAATCACATCAAAAGCACTACTGTGTTAATGAGACGGTGACTGCTTTCTTTCTCTGAAAAAACACATTCTGAACAAGCAGATTAAAAAGAGGAAAGTGGCAAGATGAGTAGGGGAGTCCTGAGGGGTTTATAATGTAATGAAAAACACAGATCACAAAATCTTCAGGTAGCTTTCTCATCATCACATACTGAGACGAACAGGCAACCTGTGCTCTGTTAAGAATATTATTTACTAAATTCAGACTATTATTTACTAAGTTCTTGGAGAAGGCTTTTGAACAACATGCTATCACCCTAATTTAAGTGACCACACACTGATGAAAAAAAGAAAAATCAGAGAATTGTGGGTTTTAGAAAATGCTTGAGAATAGCAAAGCTAATTTGAAGCCTTTCTGCTAGTTATGTTTACACTCACAGTGACTCCCATCTTAAGACCGTGATACAGCAGAAATGGAAGCAGTTCATTAAAGAATCTCTCTCTTTGGCACAGATTTCGCTTAAATCACTGGGGCTGGCACAAATGCTGCAAAGGTCACTCGGAGGAGTAGGCAAGCCAAAGCTTGAAGTAAGGAATGCACACAGCTAGTTTGTGGACAAACTTAACCACAAACCACACAACACAAGTTCAATATGCAGTTTCTCATTTAACACATCAGAAAAATCCTTTGCGTAGGAGGCCCTGGACTGCCTCTCTATTAAAGGTGTATCCTACAGAATCTTTCTGTATTTTTTTTGGTTCTGGTATCTGTAATGTATTTATTAGAAAGGGGGAAAACAAAACAAAACAAAACAAAAATAAAGTCTTTGGAGCAGATATCAAGCCTTAACAACTTCAGTCCTAACAGATGAAAGTTTTACACAAGCAAGACAAAGAGGGGCTTTACCATAAAATATACTCTTTATCATGTGTGTCAGCCTTAACCACCTATTTGACTGCTAGTATCTGCAAGACCAAGGAACAGGTCAACGGTGCGGTTTTGGCAATGGACAGCCTATGTAGCAGGGCACTCTGTACAGCCACATCCTGTGCCCCAGCGAGTCACTGGAGGCACTTCAGTCACGTTAGTTCCTTCTGACAATAGGTGTGTTTAAAAAGGTGGATAAATCATATCTACAACAAACAGTTGTAAAATTACCTTTTCAGATGATAATGAAGATAGAGATTACCACTATGGTACCAAATCTCAGACCTAGCACTAAAATTTTCATACCCACTCGGGTGAAAAAGACGAACTGAGGTGCGCTATCAGCATACAGAAGTAGATTAAGTGAGCACTGTTTGATTTTCTTTAAGTTTGCCACTTCTTCCCAGGAAGCTAAATGATTTTTTTTCAGAATATGGCAGTAATGGAAAAAAAAAAAAAAAGAAAGGAAGGACAACTGTATCATCTGCCTTGGCTTTGCAGCAAGGCTCAAATATAATTTCTTTCTCTGCAGAGCGCAGAGAGGCACTCTAAAGTATTTAAGAGAGAAAAACTGTAATTTCTAATGGTTGTCGTTAGAACACTGAACCACTTATGTTTTTGGTGGGGGTTTTAGCCTGCTATCAAAGTGTCTTGTGCAAATTTTAATTGGTGTAATCTGTGGCTGGACCAGATGAAGGAGAAAGTATATTCTCTTGTAATTCAATAGGAAGGGGGCAGCCTCCTTTTTAACTGGGCTGGGATTAGATCTATTCTCAATTTGTTCAGGGAAGTTGGTGTTTGTTTTCTGGACTTAAGAAGTCACTTTCAATCTGTCCTTCTGTCAAGCTTGACCTCAATAGTAAGTTTTGTCCAAGGATCCCCAAACACTTCAGAAATTAAAGGTTATCTGAGCTTTAATTGAGATGGTTACTAAACATTTATCCTCAGCAGTTTAAATTTCTTTCATTTCTAATCATTTATATACTGATACATGTTTTGTAGCAAAATCTAGAACAAATGAAGTTTAAAAGTGGTCCAAAACTACTTTAGAAAAAAAGAAAAAGGAAGAGGAACAAAACAACCTCTTTCTTTGATTACACCTGCTCTAAACAAACCAGTCACACTTTTTCTGGATAATCATGTTTCATGGTTTAAGAAAAGCATGCACAGAAAACTGCAAATTGGAGCCAGTAAGACTGCCATGAGAACAGCTCAATGGCAGTAACATATAAGAAAGCACTCAGAGCACCTCTGAGTCTTCTTATAAAGGACAACAGGTATCCATTCCTGTCTTACATCTTGACTCGCTGCGTAGATATTGAGTGGAGTCAACACTTAATAGGACCAAATTCTTATAGCAATATTTGGGAAAGCAAAGTTCAGCCCTAGCATGTGCCACAGGCTGTAAACATCACATTGAAAATTAACTTTTCTCACATAAGGTTTTTAAACGGGATCTCCACATTACTTTGACTTTTATCCTTACCTGCATCAGGATGAGCATAGCGCTCCAGCATGAATGTAAAAAAGCTGGACAGCTGAATAAGGAAAAGAAAAGAACAAACATGTACTGATCAGTTTAGGGGATCCAACAAACATTAACAATCTCTTTCCTTAGTTAGATACTAGCAATTTTCCATGTAGAGGGATCTATGACACTACTGTATATTCCCATAGCATCACCTCTAAATTAGCAGGTTGATATTATATGAAGACATACAAAATTCCAGGGCTACATCAATTTTGCTTTTTTTGGGTGTAATTCATCTTAGAATCATAGAATATCCCGAGTTGGAAGGGACCCACAAGGATCATCGAGTCCAACTCCTAGGTCCCTAAAGGGCAACCCAAAATCAGACCATGTGTCTGAGAGTGTAGTCCAAATGCTTCTTGAACTCTGTCAGGCTCGGTGCCGTGACCACTTCCCTGGGGAGCCTGTTCCAGTACCTGACCACCCTCTCGGTGAAGAACCTTTTCCTGATATCTAGCCTGAACCTCCCCGACACAGCTCCATGCTGTTCCCTCAGGTCCTATCGCTGGTCACCAGGGAGAAGAGTTCATCGCCTGCCCCCCCGCTCCCCCTCGTGAGGAAGCTGCAGGCCGCCATAAGGCCTCCCCTCAGTCTTCTCTTCTCCAGGCTGAACAAACCAAGTGACTTCAGCCGCTTCTCATACATCTTGCTCTCTAGGCCCTTCACCATCTTAGTAGCCCTCCTTTGAACACTTTCCAACAGTACCATATCTTTCTTATACTGTGGTGCCCAAAACTGCACACAGTACTCAAGGTGAGGCCGCACCAGTGCAGGCTATCATCCAGACTATTTGCCTAGACTTCCCTTATAGTCAATAGAAAGAAACAGCTATTATTCACTAACTCACTTTGACACTAGATTGAATACAAAGCCCTCGAAGTTCCTAATTCCCAGCATTGACTCTGAAGGAAGCCTGTGCTGTGACACTGATATCTCTATTTCTCTATTGCACATATCTTGCCTCGCTGACTCATTTAAGATCACCCATAGTGCAATCACATGCAATCCCTGGCTAACAGAGCCATCCTACAAGAACTTCTAACCTAGATGTGGTTGTATGGGTAGAATGGTGTCCTACTGCTTATGTAATTTTATATACATATATACACACACACACATATAACTAGTTCATGTGTGAGGCAGGAAAGTAGTTTAATTATTCAGGACAGCTTTGTAGGGAGAAACAACCTCATATCCATTTTGTTTGTGCAACTTCAGTGCTCTGTGAATAACATAGCTGCTTGTACAGGAAGAACTGGAGATTACAAACCTGTGCTTGATCTTGTTCATCAGCATATTCGATTGACTGAAAGATAGTTAGAGAATAGCGTCGACTGATCTCGAGCCGGGCCCTTGTACAGCGGTACCACTTCTGGATGAGGATAGCAGCTCTAATGGCTGTCAAAAGAGAAAGCAATGGATCACACGTGGATTCAGTGCAATCTGTAATGAAAACACACATGCTACCTTTGCAGAATTTTGCAGACAGATAACAAATTCAGTCCATTGTGCACAGTCAACATTAAGATGGAGGTCTGTAAAAGTATGACTGAAAAAATGTTTTCTGATAATGAATACATTGTGAATACAACAATTGTTTCTGTCTTGAGGGATAGATCCCAAACTAGCTGACTTGCTTATTAGAAACCATCCTTATTTCTTTGTCCTGAAGATTGTACCCATGTAAGAAGTCAGCCATGTTCAGCTGATGGGCAGTATGTGGGTTTCGGGAAGGTGAGGAAAGAAAGAAGATCAATTTTGCCTATTAATGAAATGTATTTCTTTACCAAGCTGCAGTAAAAAGCTTCAGACTTTGCAAGCTGTAACATGAGCATCATGTAATGACAAAGTTTGTAACAACCTCACTTAATAGAAATCTTTTGCCTGCCCAGCTTATCAGCAAGCCAGCAAAATACAAATCTTGGGATAAAATGTTTACAAACAGTATTGAAGGGCAGAATATGTTGCTTAAATAGATATGCCAAAAGGTACACAGCTACATTTTTGGCTGGCTAGGTGAACAAAGGAACACTCACCCTAAGAATTCAAAGGGATATGTCAGAAGACCCTGTTGGACTACATGTATAACATACATCTCACCTGCTATCTACTGGCCCCAAACGCGCCACAAACAGATTGCACCCGCTGTAGCCACCCAGATAAAAGCACATCAAGCAGAACGTCTGGTGGCACAAAGAGGCCCTGGTGTGGGCACTGTCTGTGGGAAAGCTCCTCACAGCCACATCCAGCTGTGCTAACTAACAGTGGCCATGAGCTAGGGCTGTGCAGGAGGACAGGAGCTCCAGGAGCTGATGACCACCCGATCCCTTCCCGCTGTACTGCTGATCCCCGCTGCCGTCCCAGCCTTGCAGGTGGTCACTGCAGCTTGGGAGTGGAAGCTGGCTTAAATTATGGTCAGAAGGGAAGCCTGCATGAACACGCTCAGCCCTACAGAGCACTAACAGCGGCAGCCAAGAGGTCCCACGTGCATGGCTGCGTGACCGCGAGAGGAAGGCAGGGAGCCCAGCACTGGATCCGGGCCTGTCCCAGCGCAGCCACATGGCCGCCACCACAGTCTTGCCTGGCAACACAAAACAGAGTATGGTGGCAGCTGCTCTGGAGAGATGTCACTTTTACTCACTTAAAGTTGAACATAATTCTTTCTTCACTGGTTCCTTACCTCTTGTCCTTGCCTCTTTCCCTGTACTCTCAACAGGATGCCAGTAAATAAGTAGATGGGGCCAGAAATGTCAAGCGTTTCCCTCCAGCCCTGCAGCTAACACCTCACTTCAAGCAGTTTCCTAGGGTACTCAGCCCTGAATAGCTCGTCATAAGACACAGACAAGTCTTTATGTTTCTGATCTTGGGAGAACAATTCAAAGCAGCTGCAGGACAATGCTATCAAAGGAACAAGGACCAAAAGAATATGTTGATCGGAGCTCCTGATGCTCCCAGGAACCACAGCTCATTTCTGAGCAGAAACAGATGACCAGGAGAAGCAGGGGAACAAAACCAAAGATGTTCTCCAGAATTCCAGGGTTTGATACAATCATCACTGCACAGCACTGCAACTTCGTGAAAGAGAAAAAAGAGGAAACTAAAACCAACACTAACATCCTAACACTAACATGCTGGTATTTTATTACAGTTGCTAAAATGAACAGTTGATGCTAAAACCAAACCAAATCAATGAATAACAGCCAACAATCCATACTAATGCTTATTTTCTTTTCCTGCAAAACAGCAAAGAAAAGCTCTGCACTAGAGGAACAACAGTTTACACTCGTCAGTTATTTCATCTGATCACAAATACCAGGGATT
Source organism: Anseranas semipalmata (assembly GCA_013399115.1). Taxonomy (NCBI): domain Eukaryota; kingdom Metazoa; phylum Chordata; class Aves; order Anseriformes; family Anseranatidae; genus Anseranas; species Anseranas semipalmata. The sequence continues at coordinate 13,733 of VXAA01004178.1, read as the reverse complement.
ATGAGACTAGGATGAGTGGCACCCTCTGAGTGGGAATGATTTTTTTTCTTAAACTGACAGTTACACAAGTAAAGAAAAACCTCTGTGGAGATGTGATTCTATTAATATGTATAACACTACAGAAGCTTTTTTATAAAAATGCTTACAGGTGCCATAATAGCATGTTGTCATATTATTTTACCATTAACAACTATGTGATACAGTTAAAGTGGTAAAGTTTTCTACTCCAGACAAGGCCAAAATCAGTAAGGACTCCCATCCTACAGATATCTTATCCCTCCTAGAAAAATCCTCCTGTGTGAAGGAACTGCAATCCGTATACGACTAGGAGCACGCTTCCTACCCTACATAAGCTCTGTGATCTCTCTTATTTTCTGTCCTTTCTGGAATTCCCCACCACCACAGACCTGACAGCAACACTGCCATCAACTTTTCTGTTTAGAAGAATACCTAAAGTGGCAGAGTGGAGCCACCAGCACAGAAACTGTTTTCCATCATCAGAACCATTAAATTCCCCATTAAAGCCCCTCTGGGTTGTTTAATGGTCTGGCCCTGAGCGCTTAACACAGCAAAGTTCCACGGGTATCACATAAGGCAGATATATATTGACAACTATGGTTAATGTTGCAAATCTAACAGAATATTTCCTGTCGTTTTTTTTAATTGTACTTATTAAAGCACTGTTATTCTCAGGACTAAATCGGAACATGATTTTCACACTAGGCTAAACTGCATCTGTAAAATAAATTATCAGTTGAGGAAGGTCTCTACACCACCAAGTACCCGTTTAATTCATGTTATTAATGCATTAGAGGGATGTACAGCCTCAGACTGCAGATATAATGATGGTTTTGCATAATTTGACTACTGCTGAAGAGCAGAAAGACTACCACCCAGCAACTGGAGAGGACAAGACATTATGAAACAAGCACACAAAATTATAATCCAGTTTTGTGATAGCAGAGGCTGGCTCCACACCAACATGTAGAGTTGGTTGTAGGCTGAGAAAGGAGTTCAGCTCCTCATGGCCTCTCTGAGTTTTTGCACCCTCAGAAATATTCCCAAGTAACTTGTCTGCGAGACCTTGTATTTACATACGTGCATGGCAGGCAAAACCAAAGAGGAAGGACCCCATGACAGTTATGGGTGGGTCTGGGACTCCAGCCCAAAAGCTCCTTCCTTTTCAACCAGGGCTGTTTGGTATAATAATCTCTTAAGACTATGCATAGTACCATGTACCACAGCTCCCAGCAGGCCTGTAAATGTTGTTTTAACATCAAACCTTGAATGAGAATACAAAGGGTCAGAACAAGGGTCTCTGAGCCAACCCTGGACCCCTCTTGCCTGTGCAAAGCCCAGGTGTGCTCATACTGGGGTGTGCTGTGTTGAAAAGCAGTGAGCTGATACATGGACTTTTTAATTGAACTTTTATCCAGGTACTATGGGGACTTTCCAGCCTCAAAGGCTGCCAGGGAGAATTTCAGGCCAGACATCTTGCATGGCAGGTCAATTTTGAGAGTCATTGTAGTAGCTCTGTTTCATTGCATTCGTTCCATTACCAGGGTCACCCCGCAGCAGGGAAATGGGGGCAGTTTGCCCAGGAACCCCGTGTTGTGAAAGGCCACAAAAGACCCTCCTCAATCCCACACCATATATACTTTGCCAGTGACAGAGTGAGTGAGCACATGCCTGAAATTTAACTTCTGTCCTGTATGAATCTTTTCCAACCCAATGTGTAGGTGCTAGGGGTGCTCTGCAGTTACCTCCTGACCTCAGCCAGCATCCGAAAACTATGCACTCCTTTAAATGAAGAAAATTATTGGGCAATATTTTCTCTGAACAAGCATTTGACAACAGGACTAGAGGGAAATATTATCTTGTAATCCTCTTCCAGCAGTACAGAGAGAACAATCTCTGACGAGGAGATGATGGCAGCGCTCACCTTTTTCTGACTTGTTTTCTGCGCTGTCAACTACGGAAGCGCTGCACCCCATGGCTGTAACGCTGTACTCCATTGCCTGGTTTTAATGACTGCTGGTAGGAAGCGTGTGTCTCTCAGCTGTTAGCATTACATGCACTGCCCATGTTGTTCCTTCAGCCACGAGGAGAGCTCCTGGGCTTCTCTTGCCACTGCTAAGAGGAGGGGAGGGAGGGAGAGGAAAAAAAAAAAAAGCACGTGACAACACAGAACGTAAAGCACCTACAGCTCATAGTAGTGACTGAACAGCATGTCCTGCACAAACCGGATCTAATAAACCATACTCGTTTGTTTTTTTTCCCCAGATCTGATCACCATTAACTTGCACTCACAACAGATGAAGTCAGAAATGAATACAGTTTGCTCCCTACATGTTAGCTGAAAGTTAATGTGTACCAGTGATTTCTTAGTCTGAAGCATAGCTATTTAAAGCCTCACTATTAGGGACAAGGGACTAGAGAGGCATGTTACTCTTTATTATCGTGATTTGAAAATTGGAGCTGCAGAATATTCAGGACTTGAAATTACATCTGATATTACTACAAACAAGCAAACGAACAAACAAAAAACAACGCCCAGCCCTCCTAACACTATTGATGTGAAAAGGTGCCCTACCACCCCATTTATCACTTTATCCCTTGTTGTCCTAATGCTGTTTATCAGCTTGTTTACAGAGAGAAAATCTTCTCATAGATGCTAGATGAACAGAAATCCCCACCACAGATTTATACACAATAAAATCAGAACCACCAACAACGTTGCAAGGAGAAACAGTGCCATAGCAACTTGTTTCATAATCAGATTTCATTTAAATAAAACATAGAATTTTCTGTTGCATTTCTACAGAAACATTCTAGATAAAAGATTTGATTTCATTAAATGAATGAACAAAGTACATTTTGTAATGTGGCTTTCTGGTTTTATCTTCTGGCATTTGCTCATCTCCTCACTAACTGGTATCATTCACTAATGCAATATACTTCCAAATCAACTAGTTCAAATGGATAACATTCCCCCAAAATACAAAATAGGTTAATTTCTAAGTAACAAAAAAGTCACTGATGCTCTCAGAGAGACTGAATTTTGTTTTAGCTAAAGATTTCTTATGCGATCACACTGACCCCTCTCTCTCCATCTCCCGGGGCATATGTTTCTCTCTAGCAAGTACAACCTTTCCAAATTATTGCACTTGTTCTTTTGTTCCATTAATATTCATTTTCTTTTAACTGAGTTTTAAAACAGAGAAGAAATTCATCAGCATAAAATGAATGCTCAGCTACTATTCTTTTGCTTTTGCTTAATTAGCAAAAGTAATAACAGGAGGATAAGAAATGGGAAAACATAAATGCATAACTAGCGTATTTTCTATTTCAATAGTTAGAATGCATTTATTATTGTGGGACTATTTCCAGTTTTTATATATTTATTAATTAATCATATTATATTTATATCCCACAAATGTGTAGAGTTGTGGGACTATTTTCAGCATCCCACAATACATGGGTATCCTACACTTGAGCTGGGTCTGCCGCCTTCTAAGTCAATATTTTTTTCAGGAAAGAAGGACTTTAATTTTTTTTCCCCCCCACAATGGACTCTGCTTCTCTTCCCTCTGAAGGGAAACTGAAATCCAAAAAAGTGCTGTTACCTTAATTTTGAGCCAAACGATGATTTTGATAGCACCAAATACAGCACTGATACCGCTAATAGCTCAACTTTTCTCTCCAGACAATTGCTATTGCCCTGAATACCATCTCCTCACATCCCCTCTTAAGGGAATCATGCGTCTTCACTAGTCCACCAGCCAGTCACGACTTGAATTGCAAGCTGAAGACCAAGACCAAAACAGAGCTTACGATCCAAGCCTTGTTCCAGCAAGACCACCCACACCAAGGGGCAGCCGGGCAACGTGTCCCCAGCAACTGGGGAACGTGAGCCCCAAACAGAACCATCCGCACCCCTCAGGGCTCCGTGCCAGCCCTGGCAAACAATGGCTGGCCCAAGAGAGGGCCATCACCCCGCCTGCAACCACTTGGGCTTTTCTCCCAGTCATCCCCGCTCTTCCCTCCACCAACCTCTAAATTCTTCGACTTCTAGCATCATTCTGAGTGAAGAAATAATAAAGAGAGACAGGAACAGAAGTTTTATGCTAATAGCAGTAAATGAAGCCTGAAACATATGCTCAAAGCTTGGAGGAAAGTTTGCACAAGTATCATTAAACCTCTTAAAAATGGCAAATCTGGCCATCAGAGAGCTAATCCAGGGGAATCATCATCTTCAGTCCCAAATGTCCGCATCCTAAAGTGGACATAGCTAACATTCAAACTGCTGCCTTGTTTCCTGATGGCTTCTCGGGTGGCTACGGAGCCACCCTGGCAGCCAACCCACACCTCCAGACCCCAGCACGGCCACAGCTATTGAAGACTCCAGCAAGCACAGTCTCCATCCAGGCTCAGTGAATTCACTTTCTGCTCTTCTGGTCGGACTAAAGGACCACGAGCAATGGGAACAACCCACTGTGGAAAAAGCCAGCGTCTCCCTGAGGCAAGGGCTCTTCTTTGCTCCTAACTGAGCTGCTTCAAAGGAAGAAAACCCCTCCCTTTCCCCCAGGTACATCGGTTCAAGCCAGCTCCTGCTCCATGCCAAACCCTGCCTTCCTGGGCAAACTCATATTAGCAAAGACCATGAAGGCCTTCGATGGCTAAGAAGGTTGAAAAACAAGTATTTAGAACATTAGAGTGATTTCTTTGAGCTATTTACAATGCAATGCAGCCATGTCTGGTGAATAATCATTTGCCATTACAAAATTCCCCAAAGTGTCTGCAGGTGTAATGAAAAGCTGGGCTTTTCTCAAGGAGTCAAAAAAGGCTTCAGTGATAGAAGGTAGCTGGATGAGAATTTGGGACATAATGCTGTGTTAGCATTCCGGATACTGTACCACCAATTCACCATTAAGAGCCTGTCATGTTCAGTAAAAAGCAGGCAATAATTCAGTATCTACAAGCTGGTGATCGTTCTCATTTCTAGATATAACTCCATAACTCCAAGAAATTGCTACATTTCCCTCAGCTCAGCAAAAAGGCAATTTTGTGAAGGACAGGCACTGAATACATAGCCCATCCACTGAAGCAAAATAAAATGTCACTCCAACCATGCCAACAGACATGCACCAAGCTAAGCAGGAGGGGCACATCCTGTTCTTCTTCTGGATAGGAGTCACTGAAGGCTGAACTGCAGCAAGCATTCAGAAATTTGGGTTTCAGAACCTGAGCTGTCAACAGCCTGATTTACAGAGAAGATGAACCAGCAGCATTTGATCCGGATGTAACAGATGCTGCCCAAAATCAATCATGCCTTCAGTTTATCAGTCACGTAAAGACCAGGCTGCCTCAAATATAATGGAAATCTTGTAAAGATTTATAGCTGACTTTTAATGAAATCAGGCTGCAGGTCCTTTGGGCAGAGAGCCATCCCTTCAAGCCTAGCTCATCTTTTAAATTTAGGGAAGCCATGCTACCACAGACAAGTGTAAGCTAGGTCAAGCTTGCGGATATGGAAGCCATACTAATAAGCCTTAACTTCTCATTCTTTTTTCCATTTGCTTCTTAACTTTAATAAACAAGGAATGAAAGGTTCCTCCTTTTATTTTTGTTTGGATGAAATTTCCATAGTTATGCAGCTTCCCCTGCAAGTTGTTTCAATAGCTATCTCCAGCAATGTGCCTCCTTTCCCTACTGCCCCCTTTCTCAACCATACTTCTTAACCAGCAGTTATCATCTCCTCCAATAACGTGCGTTAGAAGGTAGAGGTGGTTGCAGAGGTGGTGAGATAGGGACAGTTTTTGCCATAAAGATCAGGTGGATGGATGGATGCTTCCAATGCCAGGGGCTTTGCTTTGATGTCTTCTTGCTACTAACATTTTAATTTTCTGCGACTCACAGGCTTCATTTAGAGTTGTTTTCCTTTGGAAATGAGGACTGCAGAGCACTGAGAAACATAAAAGATGGGTTTATGATGGGTTCTCTTCTATGCATTGCTGATGGAATGAAGGAGGAAAGAGCAAAATACCCTAGAAAAGAGAACCCCAGGCATTAAATCACAACATCCAGGTTAGTACCTGTAGACGGACAGCTCTTCAAAACTGCCTTACTGCCAGAGGTGGGATTGTCAAGGGTAAGGATCTAGAGACGATTTAAAGATTTTACTAGCTAAAAGACTCACCCTGCAGAAAGTGGGATGAAGCCACCACAGTCAACTAACAGAGTGTAAGAGAACCTGGCTGTGGACCACCAAAGCAGTCATTTTGTAAATCAACCCTGAATTTGGTCTAGCAAGGGGGTGATACAGGAAGAGAAAGCCATTTTGTTTCAACGTATTTGTTTCAAATACATAGCAGAAAAATATTTTTTAGCCTGCTCAGAGAAGCAAGGCTAAGCTCTATACAGAACTGCTGGAATCACTTCTGGCAATGGCTGTTGATAGATCTCAATGTCTGGGCCAGGAATCAATACGGAATGGATGTAGTAACACTGGAAAAACAGCAAAGCCTCGCTGAGAGAGAATAGGATGAAGACGTAACAGCTTATTCAGGTAGACTCATATTCCTGAGCACAAAAATGCACTGCAAAGGTAAGTAAAAGCAAGATCTGCAAAGCTGTGAACATGCAGAGATTGTTCAAAGAATCACTCAGTTCAGGAACTGCATGCAAGTCCAAAGAAAATCTGTAGGAAAATGATGGGAGAAAGTTAGTCCATGTAATCTACAGTCAAAAAAGGATACATTTACACAAAACATTTGCACTTTTTGTGTAGAAAATAAACAAAACAAGCAGACTCATTTTTTGCACAGAAAGACTGGGGGGGAGGGAGGGTAGCAAATACAAGCACACAAATAGGGTGCAGATCACCTTGAAGTATAAAAGAAGCTATCATCTCACTTTTCAGAAACGTTAAATGCCTCTAGATGGAGAATCCTTTAGGAAGTGAGGAGAAAACTCAAAATCCCGAAGCAAAATTAGTTCTAGTAAATGGACCCAACAGGAGTGTAAAAGTCAACAACAGTTGTAGCTTATTATCCTAGAGGAAAATGGAAATCTGAATCATGCACTGTCCTGCAGATAATGAGCAGAAGCTTAATGACATCCCTTCTCCTTTCTTGAAGGGGGAAATTGGCTAAAAAGCAAAGATCCAGAATAAATGTGTTGAAATTTGAGCCAATTTATAAATGAAATTCATGCTTCAGATGAAATTTATATTGGCTTTAATAAAATTTAAGTTAAACATCAGAACAAGGTTCAAGATTAGCATCATAAAAAGTTTATTTCCTAAAGCAAAAAGTACATGAAATAAGGTAGTCTCAAAGCTATTTGATCTCATCTGTACTCAGAAGTTCTGGGTAACTGATCCAGTCCAGGTCAAACTTTATAGCTTGAAGCACACTGATTTTTCTCAGGGCAAAATTATAAATAGCACCACAGACCTCTGTCATTCACTGCATAGACTTGGGATGCAGGCAATTTGCTCTTTAAAAGTGAGCTAAGAAAAAAGATATATACCCGACCCAAAGAAATTACCTGTTTTTTCTTTCTGCTTCAGCAGTACAGAGATTTTTTTCCACGAGTACCTTTAGAAGCTTCCTTTTAAAGACAAAGCAGTCCCTTTTTGGAACCAGAACTGCATAACGAGGGGTGCAGCTCTGCAGAGCAGGTACTCCAGTTCTCCCTAGAGCTGTGGAGCTCACGAACCACAACGCACTTGCTTTCCACCTATTTATGCAGCTTCCCGAGAGGAAATTTGTTGAGCCCTGCTCCTCAGAAGCTAGCGGGGGAAAATGCCTTTGTCATCGTCCAGCCTGATGTGAAAGCTCACGGCTGCAGCCCTCCAGCTGCGCTGCTTGCGTGCTGTTGGAGACTTGTTTTGTCACCATGCCTCCTGAATCTCAGGCAGAAAAAGGGACGGGCTGAAGTTATCGGCTTCGCATCTGAAGTCACATGGTCCCTCTCAAGAGGAATGGCCTTTCCGCTGGGATGAGGCAATGATTTGCATTTTAGCTGATCTAGTACACAGGGGGAAAAAAAACAAACAAACATACGGACTGTCTGGGTATTTGGTTACCTGTTACCTGATGTGACTGGCATGGATATGAAAGCCCCTAAGGAAAGAAATACTGCCAGCTGAAGTTGCCGTGAGGCATTGTATCCATACATTAGTGATACGGATGCTCTCCACGCACACGTTCTCCCCATAAGGGTGTGCCTGGAGTTCAGGGGACTGAGTTCATGGCTCAGCTTGTCCGTTCCTTGTGCGACTGCCGGAAAGGGATCGGACAAGCCGAGAAGTTCGGTGAGCGTGGCTCCCCTGTGCGGTGAGGAAGCCGTGCTGCTGCGCGATTTGAAATCAAACCCTGATCCCTGGCCACAGGGCCCGCACCTCTGACCTGCCTCCTCGCCTTGCTGGCCGTGGACTCTCAGTCACTTCACGGATGCCCAGAAGGGCCGAGCCGTCAAGCCCAAGTGCTAGCAGAACCTCTTACTGCCCGGTGCTAGCAGAACTGCCCCAGAAGAATCTGCCATTTCTTGCATGGACAGCACGGCGACACCGTGAGTTTGAACACATACGCTACCAAACAACTCAAAAATATTAGGTACCAGCAGAAGTATGGTATTGTAGTATCACCAGTATACTCCCAGGCACAGCCCTCAGCATTGGCTGCCCTATAGACCACCCTTACCCATGGTCTGTCCTTCCACCCTCCTCTGAAAGCCGCAGAGGGGCTGCTCGCTTGGCCCCTCCATGCAGTGACGGAGCAGAGCACAGCAGCCACTTCTGTGGGGTCACAGCGGGGGCTCTGGGTCCAAAGAGGAGCGCGGGATACAACGAATGCGGTGGTGGGAGGATGTGCCAAATGGAAGGGGATCACAGTGCCCCTTCCTCTGCAGCCTCTCCCTGTGATGGAGTTCCCCGAGGACAGGTCCTGTTCCCCCAGGGAAGTAGGTGGGACAGAGAGCAAAAAATGTGTTGGACAGGGAACAAAAGATGTGTGGGACAGGGAGCAAAAGATGTGTGAGAACAGAGACCATCAGATCGAGATCTTCCCCCTCTTGCCCCAAAGGTCTAATAGTGCTATCACATGGGATTTTCAGGAAATTTTGGCTGTCAGTCTGGTGACAGTTCTAAAGACATCAACAACTACTGTGAAGGCACTTGCACACAGTGATCAAATCATCTTTTGGGACAGACAGAGGAGTTCCTTCACTGTGACAGAATGGACACATTTTTTAACGTGTAAAAGATAACAAAAGTGCCAAACCAGCAAAGCAGAAGGCATTGTACAAATGCACTGGTTTGATTGACTGAGCTAGTCCTTGAGGTTCTGGAGTCCCAGACACAAGCTTCCACTTTCAAAGCCATTCCTCTTCTGTGAAATGAGACAGCAAATAAAATACATACCGTGCGCCATAAGTCTGCATAACCCAGAAGGGTTTTGATGTTTGCCTTTCCGGCAGGATGCACTTTCCTTGATCAGAGCTACAGTAGCTAATCATTTATGTATGATCACGCTGTTCTGCCAAAATGCATGCAAGCAAAAATACATCATAACCTCTTTCCACTGCACTCTGGGGATATATGTCATTTATAAAACATTTACTGTATCTGATAAATTCACCTAAATTGCATTTAGCAAGATTTCTGCTAATGAGAGGCTATAAGGTTTGTTCCAATAACCAACAAATCCATCAGAAAATGCTTCATCCAAGATCAGTGGGAGAGGAATTAAGCCTTTACTTGTTAGATTCTGTAGGACAAAGTCTCCCCTGCATGTTTTCTCGTGTTATTCATGGAAATTGCTCGTCCCCTGTCTCAGTGGTCTGACGTGACCAAGCAACCTGATAGAGTCAGTCTTGCTGGACTGAGCCACCTCTCCAGTTACGTATAGGGATCACAGTAACATGCAACTTGAGGAAACACAAACAAATGTGCTTTCCCAATCAGCCTCTCCCGTTCAAGTCCAAGGACGTGGGCTGGACCTAACAAGACCATCCTCCTTTCTACACAGGGCAAAGGGAACATACCAGTCCTGCCAAAAAGTCGCACACATGCTGAGCTTTTTTGCTCAGCAGCCACGTATCACATGCACACTTAGGATGCTGAAAAGGATTTTAGCAAGCATCAACAGCTGCAACAGACAGTAGGCAACAAAATTCTCATAATATGTTGTTGAGCAGTCTAGCACAACAAGAAAAAAAAACAGTTATGTTGCTAGTGCAGAAATCGGGAGACCCCTGTACAAGTAGTCCTTGAAGTAATAACATGCATTCTGTTTTCCAAATGCTTTGGAAACATCAGCCTCCTGAGCCAGCCTCCATGCAGGCATTCCACATACGTAATTCAAAATCTCCTTCAGGCTTATTTCTCAGAAGCACCCACTACAAAGTGATGCAACCAATATTTTTCAAAAAGTCTGAAGATAATCATAGTTGGAGTGAACGTGCTCCTTCTGCGCTGTTGTTCCTGTTAAGCTCGGGAAATTATTTTTATGTGATCCAACAATGTAAAGTTCTGGCCAGGGGACAAGTCCCCGACTGAGAGATCTGGATGTGTGGTCACAAACTGAAGGAATAAAAAGAACAGGAGAGATAAAGGAGAAATAAACATACAGAATGATTTTATCTGGCTTTTCCATATTAAACTCTGTCTCAGTCAGTGAGATGACAGAAGTCTGTTCTCACAAATCAGCCCAATCTGGGTGTACAGGAAAAGACATTCCCCCTGCAATGGACATTTCCGGGGTGCAAAGATGGTGGATGAAAGACATCAAAATTAGCATCCTTGGCAAAAATAACACAGAACCAGAAATGTGGGCTAAGAAAGGCAGCTATAGGGCCACCAAACTGCTGAAGGGCAAGAAACTAGACAGGGACATTATGAAAGCATCAGGATACCCTCTGTAAAAATGAGAACAAATTTTAAAAAAAGAAAACACACAAAATGGCATAATTTGCGCTACTTTATTCCCCCTACAAGTTAGTTTCGACCTCCACTTGGAGCCTATAGAGATGATAGCTATCTACAGCACTCAGGTTTCACCAAATCTTAGTGAACCAACACAAGAAAAAAGAAATGGGCACAAGAATTGCCTAATGAAAGCTGGACCTGCATTTTGTTGGTCTGGTGAAACATATACTGCATAGACAGTGCAAAACCTACATCCCGAAGCCTCAAGCCTACCAGACTGCCTCTTCCCTAGGGACCCCTCTAGGTTAAATCTGGCTCTCAGGTCAGGAGGGCACATGGATTTGTTTGACTCACGCACTAATGATAGTTATGTAAACAGGTTTTATTTTATGTGTTGTTTTGTTTGTTTAAGACCGGGACCTACCATCTAGTAAGTGCAGCCATTACATACATGGTAGATGGTCAGAAAAGTCTAAAAAAAATATGTTCTTCACCTCTGTTTTCATCTCACTGTCGTGAAACTACTTCTAATGACAAAAAAAAAAAGGCAAAATTTTGCAACAGTTTACATTCTGCTGCTTCAGCAAAATATTAATAATTTCAAGAGTCAAGCAACTATGATATTTAGCTGCAAACAATACATTGTTTTGCTTAAAGGCACCACACGCTTTGGAAAATTAACACACCTTTCATATTCCAAATAATAGTTTCTCATTGCAATTTTTAACCACAGTCTTGCAAATATGGAACAGATGCCTTAATTTGTACTTCTACAAGTCACTCACTCCCTTTGGGATGTGAGGATTTGGTATGGCGAGGACTGTGGTAATTGGAATAGCTCAAAACCCCAGGTAAAACATAACAGATGTTACATTTAAGGCAATCATTGCATTTGGTGTGGTGTAACAAATGACAGAGAAGTCCTGTAATGCACGAATAGCTGCCTGATCGGAGGGGCACAGAACCGCGCAGGGACAGCTGCGCCGCTCGGTACCGTCACAAAGAGCCACGTTCTGCAGCAGATACACCAGCAATCCACAGCCTAAGCAATCTTGGATATCCCTGGGTGTGTGGGTGGGTTTAAGCAGATTGTATGCGCAGCTCAATCAGCTTCCCTTGAGCAAAGACAAGCACTTAGGCCTTCTTGTGCTACATTAACACGTAATTTTTTTTTTTTCCCCCCCAAAAAGCGGCTTTGGCTGGCTCGCAGCACCCAGGCCGGGTGTCCCTGCCCGCTCAGAGGCCGCCTGCACTGCGCCGAGGCCAGGGCCTGGGCGCCCACAGCCTTTATGTGCCACCTGCAGGGGCCCAGCGGGGTGGTGGCAGGTCCCACGTCAGCCCCCTGCCCTGTTTGTGAAGGACAGTCCTCGGTGTTCTCAGGCTGGGTTCTGAAAGCAAACGGCCTCGCTCTCAAAACACGCATTAGTATGTGCCGTGCTGCGTCTGAGGGGATACATCATACCTCGGCGGATCCGTCGGGCACCACGCAACGGCTTCCTCAAGGGCATTACTGACACTGGCAAACTTCAGAGCCTGCCATCTCTCTCAGCCTGCTATTTAAAACGCTGCCTTCTGCAGCGAGAGAATCATCTACACCTTCCTCCCCCGCTGAAAAGTGAACTGAAGTACCCCGCAGCAAGCAGCGCAGCGCTTTCCCGTGACTGATTTGCAAGAACTCCCCGCAGCCAGGCTCCCCCGAAGCAGCGGGGGTGTTCGTGCAGCCCTCGCTGAGCTCAGTCTGCCTTTGCCACGGTTTGGTCAACCTACTGGGCACCGCAGTGCACCGTGCCAGCTTGATGACCTCCGTTCTCCACTGATAGGCAAGAAGAGAGCAGCCGAGCAAATCAGAGGAGCAGACTGATGCACGGGGAGGCCTGCCAGCCATCTCCAAAGCGGGCTAGATGGCAACGACGCTAGGACTGCACAAGCTGAAAGCAAAGGTGTACCGAATACATGCACGGGGAGGGAGTGCTCACGGTGCCCAATGCATGCAGGGTAAGGCTGTGAGAAGGCTCCTGCCCGTCAGGCTCATTACCTGCCTCTCTCGGCCGCGTGCTGCGGGGCAGATCTGGGTCCAGGGCTGCCAGCTGAAAGGCCCTGGTGCACACAGGCGCAAAGACACCTTACCTGGGGTTCCCCATAGCATGAAAGCCAATAAAGTGATTTACCCCCTTCACCGCTCCTCTGTAGCTATCCGAGGACCAGAAAACGCACTGACATAATAAACTTTTAATCACATTTT
>VXAA01004177.1:918509-1074198 GCA_013399115.1 Anseranas semipalmata | reverse complement strand
GATCTAAAAATAAATAAACCAACATCAAACAAAAGGTAGAGAAACCCAGTGAGGGCTGGCGCTCCCTCCACCCACCTGCCTGGCAGGGCAGGAGTTGCAGGGTTTTAATCTGCTCACTCAGCCTGTTGTAGTCCCCTGGAGCCATTTTGTGGTGCCTGCTGACACCCACGCAGCCTCCTGCCTCCCTGTGCACGGTTAGCTCCCTGCGTGCATTCCCCAGTGCTGTGTGTATTGTTGCTTTTATTAACTGGGAGAGAAAGGGCCACCTCGGAATCACAGAATCATTTAGGTTGGAGAAGACCCTTAAGAACAAGCCCAACCATCACCTAACTCTACCAAGTCCACCACTAAACCATGTTGCTTAGTGCCATGTCCATGTGTCTCGTGAGTACCTCCAAGGACAGGGACTGTACCACTTCCCCGGGCAGCCCATTCCAATGCTTGACCACCCTCTCAGTGAGGAAATTTTTCCTGATACCCAATCTAAACCTCCTGAGCACAGCTTGAGGCTGTTTCCTCGCGCCTTATCGCTTGTCACCTGAGAAAANCCTGCCTCCCTGTGCACGGTTAGCTCCCTGCGTGCATTCCCCAGTGCTGTGTGTATTGTTGCTTTTATTAACTGGGAGAGAAAGGGCCACCTCGGAATCACAGAATCATTTAGGTTGGAGAAGACCCTTAAGAACAAGCCCAACCATCACCTAACTCTACCAAGTCCACCACTAAACCATGTTGCTTAGTGCCATGTCCATGTGTCTCGTGAGTACCTCCAAGGACAGGGACTGTACCACTTCCCCGGGCAGCCCATTCCAATGCTTGACCACCCTCTCAGTGAGGAAATTTTTCCTGATACCCAATCTAAACCTCCTGAGCACAGCTTGAGGCTGTTTCCTCGCGCCTTATCGCTTGTCACCTGAGAAAAGAGACCAACACCCTCCTCTCTGCAACCTCCCTTCAGGTAGTTGTAGGGAGTGACGAGGTCTCCCCTCAGCCTCCTCTTCTCTGGACTAAACAACCCAATTCCCTCAGTCATTCCTCGTATGTCTTGTTTTCTCAGCCTGCCTTGGAGCAATTTAATTGTTGAATTACAGCATGCCATCTCATTTTGCATGTACAAGCCTTTAGAAAATGGTAACCCCTGGGCAAAGATGCTGCCACAGTGCCTGTTAATGCACAGGAGACCCCATGGGGTCTGGGTCGAAGATGTTTCTGCAGGAGGAAGAGGGTCCCTTTGCTCCAAAACACAGAGGTGAGGACACCCCAGCTGGACCTGAGACATCCACACTGAGTCCTGCTTCTTGGATAAAATGCTTGTCACTGCAGGGTTGTTTCCAGGTTACAGATCCAAAGCTGAGTCAGCTACACCTGGACTTTGCCAATATAGTGTATGCAAGCCTTCAGTGAAGGTACATCCCATCTAATTGGGGTAGTGATCCCATGGTGCTCACCCTGCTAATGACAGCCACAGGTCCCTGAGGTGTTACAGGGGACTGATCCTGCTGGCCAGCACCAGGCAACTAGCTGCATCTTGTTTTGTTGCATTGAGGAGAAAGGTTCTTTTTTTCAGAAGAGGACTTAAGCTCACACTTTCGAGTCCTTGAAATAATACCTTATTTCAAGAGCCAGATCTTGAGCGTGTGGACCATCGTCACTGCATCCACTTCAAAGGGATCCAGATCCTGAAGGTTTGACTCAAACTCCAAAAGCATTGGCAGTTTTGCTTTCTCGGCACGTCAGTATCCTGCTTCTGAGAGATGCCTGCAGTTCACACATACATGTATAAATGTGTATTTTGTACATTCCCTAACTGCGCTAAGACCAAAGTGCTCCAGTCACACATTGGTGCTGAGAAATTGTGTGGCGCGTGTGCTCAGATTCCAGACATACGAACTTGTGCGTGTTGCTCTCATTTAGCTGTCTGGCACTCCAGCTTTGGGAGAGACACAAAATCAGCATGTAGAGCTGTGCTTCCCTTGCACACAGGTACCTTTGCCTCCTGCCTCCCACCCAAGGACACCACTGCTGGTCCAGTCCAGTGCTGGCGGGCTCTGCACCTACCGGTGCCTTCGGAGAGCTTGTGGCAACACCACTCTGCCGTGCCCAGAAGCAGATTCATTTCTCTTGAGAAGAAAGCTACGAGCAGAAAGTGCAAGTCTGCATAAGAAGTTGGCATGGGGGTCCTTAAACAGTGCGAAGCTATGGTTATATTTGTTAACCAAAGAAAGACAAAGTACAGACTGGAGCACTGGCCTCCAGCCATCCATGCTGTTTAACTCTTAGTAAACTCAGGGTAAAATTGTGGTGCAGGCCGTCTAGCCCTTCTCTGGATAGTGCC
This sequence comes from Anseranas semipalmata, assembly GCA_013399115.1. Classification (NCBI taxonomy): domain Eukaryota; kingdom Metazoa; phylum Chordata; class Aves; order Anseriformes; family Anseranatidae; genus Anseranas; species Anseranas semipalmata. Next base: position 1,071,866 of record VXAA01004177.1, on the reverse strand, counting down.
TGTGCCCAGCTGGGGAAGGATGCATGCCAGGAAAAATTCCCAGTTGTTGGGTAAACAGCCTCCACTCTGCTTGATTCCCCCTCCTGCCATCCCAGGGCTTCACACCCTTACGCACCCCTGGAAATACAAGCCATACTCTCAGTTTTGTGCAATAAAACATCCTGATGGTGCAGGGTGGCCTTTGTGTTATTTCCAACAATCTGAGGGAAGAAAGCACACCAAAATATCAGAGGGCCATCTTAGGGTCAACAGGACATGAGCTGGACCTGGAGGAGACATATGGCCAAAAGTGTGAACCTGCCCATTTTACTTAGCAGCATGGATTGTCCTACTCTGGACTGTTAGTACCAGGCACAATTTTGTTCCATAATAATAACAACCAATGCCAGGCTAAATTTTATCCTTTTTTTCTTTTCTTTTCTTTCTTTTTTTTTTTTTTTTTAAATAAATGGCAAATGTAGCCCTTTGTGGTGCTGTATTGTGCACTGGCTTTAAAATGTTTTCTGCCTTCTATACCTGGAAGTATTTGTCTGGCTGCTAGGAATGAACTACGTGATTCATTTAGCAATGCTGTCTGCAGTGGCAGCATGGATTTGCTGGTTACAGTTATTAAAATGAAGCACTATCAGCAGCATTAGACACAGAGGGTCTGGAGTGCATGATGTTTGTACAGAGCCTTCAGTTTTAAGGCTCTCCGACTCTTCATGTGAACCAATTTGATGTTTCCTAATGCTGCAGACGCATTTTTACACAAAGGCTGCCCTTTTTTTTTTTTTCTGTGGGGAGGGAATTTTATAACTGGGGAGCTGCCAGCTTTGAGGACATCCCTTTGAGTGAAATGCTCTTTGATAATAACTGTGCTATTTCTGAACACCATCCCTGAGCTATTGTATTTCTTACACAAAACCAAGACCCATGGCAGGACCTTCTGCTGGCTCCCGCTGCCACAAGAGGGCTTCTGGGACTGAGTGTGAGGCCTCTGAACAAAAAATCAGGAGCTGCCCCGTCCTGAGGAAAATGACCCCCGGAGGAGCAGCCCTTTCTGGTGCCCGGGACAAACTGCCCACGTGCTTGCCCCGCTGTGCCCCGCTGCACGTGGTGCTGTATGGCATGGGGTGGCAGCAGGGAGCGGCGTGCTTCAGGACAGACCTGCTAAATGAGGTTTATTTATGGGAGGTTTCGCTACGGGAGGATGCGGAGGGGACATGAGGAAGATGGGGACAGCCTTGTATCAGCCCACCGAGGTGGATGTGAATGTGGGACAAGGTCCATCTCTGTGACTGCTGGAGGGTGGAGGCGTGAGAAGATGTCTAGAGGAGGACTGGCCTTCCTTGGGGTGAATGACCTAAAAAAAGGGTGTAATCAAGTCTGGGTGTAGATAACTGCAGGCCTCAGCTCACCTCTGCTGTGCGCCTGTGGATGTGTTGACGTGCCCCAGTGTTTGGGGCCCAAAGCAGCGAGCCCCCCTTGGCAGGAGGCTCAGCCTGCCCACATCGCACACCCTGGCGAGGCCGGGATGCATCGGGGCAAGGGACGCAGCCCCTGCCCCACCACTGCAGAGGGATGCTGGGCCTGACATCCCATGGACGGGATTTTCCTGGTTTGTAGGTGTCCGAAGGTAGGCAAGATGAATCCTGCCCTAGGGAACTGTTTCCAAAAAATCAGCACCCTTGCTTGTTCAGGGTCTTTTGAATTAACAGAGACCAGAAGACTGAAGACAGACGGAGCTTAATGCACCCACAGCCCACGTGAGCTACGCAGTGATTTAATCTACCCCCTGCACATGCAGTCGGAGATCTTCTGAAACAAAGGAAGCTGCTTCCGAAGCAATCGCTCTCAAAAGCCCCCTTTAAAAATTCACTGTTTATTGCACGTAATTACCAGAGATTGGAGGAACGGATGCAAGATCTGCTGGAATCACTAGCAATCTGTTGTAGTCTTGAGTCTTTCAGTCACTGGTAAACCAAATTTATAACTGTCTTTGATGCTGGGTTGACAGCTCCGTGTAATGAGAGGATACTATAGGTAGAACTGTTAGCAAAGGGAGGTTTATTTTTTTGATTTCAGATTTTTACATCTCTGCAAGTAAACAACCAAAGTGTGCTATTTCTGTTTGATCTAGTAATTGCGGTTTTCAGCTCCTTGCAATTAGGTGACTGAAAGAGCAGTAAGGCCAGGGCAGATTCCTACACACAGCAATTATTAGGACAGGCATCAATGGTGTAGAGGTAAATAATTGGGGTGGAAGATAATTAATGCATATTACGTACAATAGACAATATACACTACATATAATAGGCTATATTTTATAAGCGTTAGACACATCTTCTGCCTTTGTATGGGGGTATATATGGTTTCTAGGCAAGCATATCCTTGTTTATGTGGACATAAGTCTAAATACACAGTTGGATTCGCACTCATAGTGCCAGTACCTCAGTACTTTTTACCTTTTAGCCATGGCACATCCTCTAGGATGCAGCTTGACAGTAATGATTGTGTGGTTGGCTTGATGCTACTTGATAAAAGCCTGAGAATGGAAGAGCGTAAGGTGCTTAGGCAATGCTTAAGCTAATCTCATGCCTTCCCAGAAAGCTGAGCAGCAGGCTAAGTAGCTATTCCTGAAAGAGGAAGGAAAAGATGCAGTTCAAGATGGGAAGCGTCCTGCTGTCTCTTCTTTTCTGGTACAAAGGTATGCACTTTGCCTCCCGAGAGGCGCTTTCAGATGTCCCTCTTTTTGTGTCTTGTTTCATTCACTCTTCTTGGTGCTGCCAGGGGCTGTGGGGTAAGGAGCGAGCTCCTCTCTGTGCTCTCATGGAAGCATAATAATTCAGGGAAAGGAAAAATTGTGGAGGAGATGTGTAATTTATGTACATGAGTGAGCAGTGTTCTTACAGCTCTATGAATATTCAGTAGTACAACTCTGTTTCACAAAGTAATTGCAGTGTAAAAAAATTGCCATGTAATTTGTCAAAATATGAATTTGCACAGAAAATTGTAGTGCAGCTGAGCCAGTGAGTAAATAATAATGCTGATTTGAAAAATGAGGTACAGTAGAATATGAAAGACTGGTCCTTCATTAATCAAAACTCTTGATTAATCAAAACCCGATCATTTTCTCTAGCAGCAAGACATTGCTGATCGAGGTCTGCCTTTTCTTAAAGGCTCTTTCAGGTATTATGTCCTGGAAAAGAATTTCAAAGGCTCTTTAAGAATAATAAGCAATCATAAGTTAAATAATAAATGGGAAAAGTGTTTATCAGTTTTGGGACTTTCTCAAATTATTTTTCAGAAAAGCAGCAATGACAGCAGGTAAGTGGGAGCTAGAAGAAACCAGAAAATTCAGGGTGATGGTCTCCTTCCGTTTTAATTAACCCAGACATGGAACGAGGAGGTCATTTTGGGGTTGTGTTTGAACTTCTGACTTCTTCGAAGCCCGCAGGAGAGCTCTGAATGTCTTAAGGCTGAGGTTGTTCTTGCTGGGTGCTGTGCAGTATCTACCAACATAACGTGTAGCTGGAATATGATGTGTCGGCATGGGACAGATATATCAGGCAGTCTAGCTTTTCCGCCACGGATGTTGAGTTCTCAGTGTTTCCCTATGTCTAATTTTTAAAGTCCTCCTCTATTTCCGTCAATTATTTTGATCTACCAAATTTCATGGGTAGGAAAGCGTTCCTCAAGTAGCCATACCTCCATTTCATCCTGGTATGCTCAGCTGTAGCTTGCTCTAATTAATGGGTCTTCCTTTTGATCTTCCAGCAAATATCTGTGCACTGCCCTCATACCAGATTTCTCAGCTGTCCTTCATTTCACATAGAAATGTTATTGGTGCCTGAGCTTCTTGGAAGGGTGTTTTTACCCAGACTCCAGCATTTTTTCCCAATGGGCGGCATAACTGCAATTAGCCCTTGGAATGAGCTCGTACCTTGCTCTGAAGCCCAGGCACAGCTTGCTTTTAATAGACACCCACACATCAGGATATTTTCAGAGAGCCTGCAGTGAAAAAGCACTTGCAGGATCACTTTCCAGGCATCACTATTTTGGTACTTAATTTTTTTTTCCTAATTTACTACTTTTTTTAATCTACCGTTTTTTTTTTTTCCCCTCTGCCTCACAGCCCAAGCAGCCCCTCCTGCACGATCAGTGGGCAGCATCCCCTTGCCCAGGTCCCCCCCAGGCCCCCGCCTCTCCCACCGTGGAGAAGGTGCTGGTGGGTCAGCCCCGAGCCACCATAAGCTCCTTAGCGGTTTTCCCCAGCAGAGCTGGCGGCTTAGAGGAGCACCCCGGGCCCTGCGCTTCAGCTGGGCTCCCGCTTGCTGGGGACCCTGCCAAAGCAGCAGCAGCAGCAGCAGCAGCAGCAGCAGCAGCAGCAGACGGTGCACCAGGATCCTGCATCCGCACCCCAGCAGCCACCGGCCCCATCCGTGCAGCCAGAGGCAGCACCCTGAGCCGGAGGTGACATGGACCTGCTGGGGGCACATCGAAGGTGACGTGCCATCCCCGCTTGTCATGCGTCGGGGAGTAAGCACACCTTGACACTTAAAAGGAGTGGATTTTTTTTTCCCCCTCTCTATTTTTCACAGCTTTGGAAAACCAAAACCAAAAAACAAAGGCCCAAACCCTCCTTCGGATCGCAGTAAATAACATCTTTAGTGCCACCCTTTGGCACAACCGATACATCTAACGAAATTACTAAAATTACCGTGCAGGCAATGTTCTGCATAGCCAAGTGAGAAGGAACAAACACGTCAATAAGATCAGAAAGGGCCAAAAATTTTCAAAGGAACACTTTGGAAAAAAAGATAATTGCCTCTCTCGAAAGAAGAAGAGGGGAAAAGGTTGATTTTTTTTTTTTCTGATTCTTTTTTTTCCAAATATTTTCACAATATAAAAGATTTGTAAAAACGTTGTGGAGACAGCAGGTGTAAAAGAGAAATGAATATGAACTACATAGGTATAAATGTCCTTATTTATATAAGGTTTTTATAACTTTCAGTTAAATACCAGACATAGTAAATGGAACATGATACAGATGAACAAAAATGGAAACCAAATTAAAAAATCATTTAAATAAAGAAAATTAAAAGCAAGTGAAAACAATAAAAACAAGTTCAATTCACACAAAATAAATGAAGAAAATGGCAACAGCATTAAAGCACTAAGAGGAGAGGAGCTGAATGCAATGAGTGAGCCCCTCCGCAGTGGTGCAGGCACTCCGGTGCCTCTTGCCTGTGGTCTCTGGCTCTGGCCTCGTCCGCCAGCGATGAGCAGCGGCGAGTCTGGCAGCTGCCAGGGGAAACAGGCTGAGCGTGTGGGAGCCCCTAGATCTGCGCCCTGCTTTCGCGATGCCAGCCTGGCACCCCAAGTCCTGTGCTGGAGGCAGAGCTGCAGCCGCCAGGGTGGCCCCCAGCATGGCTCCTACCTGCACGTGAAGATAACTCACCTCCTTTTTCGGAGGACTTGGGGCTTTTTGGGTGCAAAACGCTGCCTGCCACAGCTGTGCGGCTTTGTGGCTGCTGAGAGCGATGCTTTGCAGGCGGAAAGGTGCGATACTGGTGAAAAGCGTGCCCCCACCAAGGGCTCATCTTAGGAGGAGGTTTCCCACTCTTTAGAAATAAAGGTGCTCTTGGCACCACGTGGCCGCACATCTCATCCCTCTGTGTTGCTTACGTACCGCCTTACCTAACTGCTCGCTGAGGCTCTGTGTTGTGGTGCTCAAGGAAAACACGGACCTGAAATGCAGCGCCTTTCCAAAAACGTGATAAAGCCAGCTCCATTCATTCCACTCTCCTCTTTCATTCCTGAGACAGCTTTTCTGGGGCCACACTCGCTTCTCTCCCTGTTTTAAAATGTTGTCCTTCCCCCTGTACAATGCCCTACACATGCAGGAGGGAAGGATCTGAGCAGCTGCGCAAGGAGCAGCCACAGAGGGAACGTGCTGCACCGTGCTGGCAGTGCTCTCCACTAGGAGAAGCAGAGAGAAAATGATTTTGCTCATCTCTCTGAGCCCTGTTAAATGGAGATGCTGCTTGCACAAATGAGAGGTAACATGATTTTCCAGATGAAGATCTAGGCCACCTAAATTGTACAGTCAATAAACAGTCATTAACATTTTCCACATACTGTGCCCGCAATGAATAGGCAACTTACCAGCTTACCAACTTACTCCGGTAAATCGAGTAACTGGTGTTTATGCTTTATTTTAATTCTCCATTTTATCTTACAATGTGCTTGCTCATGCTTGTACGTCTGCCATTAATTCTAGCCACTCTAAAAAGGACAGCTTGCTGTTGTGGCACTATGGTCAGGATCTTCGACATGATTTCGCAGAGGTGACCTTCTTGAAATGTGTTCAGCCTTTGCTAGCGTTACTTCTGGCCACACTTACCTTCCTCCTTTCTTTCTCGTCTTTATTCACATTCTTAATGACCAGAGATTTTCTGAGCCCTGCAGTGATCTGCTCCTGTCACTGAAATGTCAGCGTTTCATCGCATGGCAGCTTGTTGCGCTCCTGCCTGCCCTTTCCAGACCTGAGGTGAATTCCCGTTCATTGTTTCCAGCCGCACGATGGCCCTCGGTGTTCAGAGACGAACATAACCTCTTCCTCTGCAACTACCTGCACGCCGTGTGCTTTTCCTCACCTCGGCCTTTGCAAATTGCAGGAGTTGCACAAACCTCGCCAGGGATTCTCTTGTAGTGGTCACTGAGCCATGACCTGGATCCCACCTCAAAGAGCTTTGCAATCTGGGCTTAAACCAGACATCGCGCTGCTAGAAAGACGAGGGAAGGGAACAAGCGGAGGAAAGAGATGAGACTGAGCGTGTGGGGCACCTCTCAAAGCGCAGGGTTTCTCAGGCAGTCAGCCCAGAACTGGACGCAAGAACCCGTGGGGTGATGAAAATAAACCAAGTACCTGCGGGAGGAAGGGGGAGCAAAAGAAACCTTGCTCGCCCTTTGCAGTGCTCTGGCCTCAGCATTGCCCCTCACCTGCTGCGTCCTGAGCGCCCTTGCTATTGCTTGTCCCTTCCTCCCCTCTCCCCCTGCTAGCCCCCAGTGTAGCTGCTGCTTTACCCCACATCCTCCCCGTCCCAGCATCCCAGGACCGCTTCTGCCAGCTCTTCCCTGTGTCCCTGTGTTTCTCTCGCCTCCCCCCTGCCCAATCGGGGGTGTCCACCAGGACGGGCACTCCAGCACAAATCCATCCACAGGTGCTTACCTGAGCTTACCCCGGTCCCCAAACCCTGTGCTGTGAGGCAGCGTTTGTGCCCAGCTGCGTGTTGGATGTGTCTCACAGCCGGGTGGGATGGAGGGACAGGAAAGGGGCAAGCTGTATCTCCCTGTCTCTCATGGCCACACACAAATATTGCTTTATTTCACTGAACTGATAGTTTGCTGAATGTCCTGGGGCACTGCAGGGGCTGTAAATAGGGCTCTTTCCTTTTTAGTGTTTTTTTTTTTTCAGTCCTGTACTTTTAAAACAACAGCCTGTGGCGGCCTTGCGGGACTTAGACTCTTCCACGAATTGCAGCAATTCGTTCTGTCTGACCTACAATTACCAATTATCTTTGTAACCTTCCTTGAAGGCAAACATGCTCACTATAAAAGCATGCTGGCCATCACATTTTTAGACTATTGGCAGCTAGCTTTCCTCTTCATTTCCTTTGTAGGACAGGGCCCATCACAGCTGTAAACACACCAATATATCAATTACTACTTTTTCCAGCCAACTGCAGGCAAGGGCATCGCTTCCTTTGCTTTCCCCTCCCAACACCAGGGGCTATCAAGCCACGCTGCCCAGGTGGGACGTTTGGTCCATCCACAGCTGCCGCTCCCCAATGGCCAAGGTGCTTGCAGGATGCTGCCCTTTGCAGTTAACCTGTTTTAGCTCAAAACAGCAAAGTTTGTGCCCTACCTTAGACCTTGAGTTGGTTGAGTAGGTGCCCATCCACCCATGCCACCCACCCATCCACCTGAAAACTACTCCTTTTTTTGTTGTTTCACTCACAACCGTTGGGTTTCCAGCTGCATCTGTCAATGATGAGCCAGATTTTGCTCTTGGCACTCAGATACCCAAGCAGGGACTCAGGAGGACTGCTTGAGGGCTCACCATCCACCATCAAGCAGGCAGGAGAAGCACTGCATTGCTTTCATTGGTATGGTTTTGATAGGTGATAAGGTCCCAACCTCTGCTGTATCAGTCTGATGATGGGGAACGTTAACTGCTTCTCTCTTCTGCCTGATTGAAAGCTACATCTTTACTTCATAGACCGATGTTAACGCCTTATGTTAGGGCAGATGCCTTGGGTTGACACAGTACATCCCAGATGCCAGAAATGCTGCCCTGGGAAACTGAAGCAAAGGAGACCATCTCTGTATCAAAAAAAAAAAAAAAAAAGTTTTAATGTATTTCTTTATCATTTTGTTCCTTGCTATGCTCTTTCTTTCAGGCTCTTGATACATTCAAGCTCACTGTCAAATGCTAGGAGCTGTTGCATTTCAGTAATAAACAGAGCTTTGTATACAGTTTATATTTCAGTTGATTATAATTGCACAGCATTTGTGAATCTTTTGAGATGAAACTTGCTGTATAAATGCAAGATGTAAATTACCAGCATTAGTTGGACCTTCCTAGGCTCAGCAAAGTAACAGTGTGTGAATGAATAAATCATAACTAGATTTCAGTGAATAATTCAGAGCCTAATTCATTTGATAAAAAGATCCTCTTTTCCTATTCACAAAACCTCTGTTTGGAGATTGCTGTATTCTCATGGTTTCTGTATACAAGATTTTACCTGCTCCATAGCTTGGTTCTTAGTGGCTTGGAAGTTTGCTATGGGTATTGGAAATGTAAGGGCTGATACTGGACTTGTATTGATGAATTATCAGCAGTCACAGGAACTTTTAAAAATTACTTTATTTTCATAGTTGTCTGGGCACTATTCTGCCAGTCCAAAGTATTCTGCCAGACTATTAAAATAGTCTGCTTTGGACTTCACGGAGAAGCGGGAGAGACCTTTCCTTGCTGAAAGGGCTTGTAAAAAAGCCATTGCCCAGGGACAGGCAGAAGATAAAACAGGTCAGGTGTTACAAAAATAGCGGTTCTTCCTCTACAGCCACCACACTTTCTCTCTAAAAAAAAAAGAAAAGGGAGTCTTGCAGGTAAGATTGGTAGGGAAGACATATTTACATTTTGTTTTCCTCCATCTCCTTCAGAAGGAGTGCTCTCATGACAGCCACCCTTAGGGGTGTTGTATCTCCTCTGAAGCCACCAGTGATCGGCAGTGGTTGCAGGCTGGGATTTCACCCTTCATCAACTCACAAGTTCTATGGGCAAAATGGGAAAGAAAAACTGTAGGGCAGGAAGATGGCAAGAAGGAATAAGAGCAACATCAGCTGGAAAGCAGAGGCTGAAGCTGACATTCTCCTCAGGATGTTTCAGGCATGTCTAATCAGAAAAAGGAGACATCAAAGCCATCAAAAAGAAAACCCAGTGGGGAAGTAGCAATGACGTGGGCATACACAGTGTCCTGTTCCTGCCCACAGCCGATACCCATGTCCTCTTGCTTTCCCCTGGCAATCAGCCTGGGGAGATGCATCAGATTCACCAGTCCTTTCTCCCTTTATTTGTACCCAGCTCAGGAGTACATACTCATTGCATTTCCTGACGCTAGCGGGCAGCATCTTCATGTCTGAACTTTCTCTCTTCTTCTCTCCATGCCTGCTGCCCCAGCTGCACTGGCCCTCTCCCCTGGCGAGGTAAGTCCTGACGCCTGGCTCGGATCCTGCAGGCGGTAGGAGAAGCAGCAAGTGCCTGGCACCTCCAGGGTCCAGGTGGAATAATGCAGGATGGGTGTGGGACCACATCCACTGAGTGTTTGTTACCAGTTTCAGGGTGCTGGTCCCCTTTAGCGGAGGCAATTTTTAAACCTTTGTATTTTGAAATTCTTCCTATGCCTTCTTCATGCACCAAAAGAGTGAATCTGGGCTTGTACCTGTGAAGGTCACCCGAGTTTCACAGGCAGGAGCAGAGTTTAGGAGCAGCTGTAAGCACTGGGGAGTAAAGTCTGACCCTACACAGCATACGGCACGGGGGTCTCCTCTGGCTCACTCTGCAACAACAACCTTCAGATGCTGCTCTTGTGGTGTCCTTTCTGGGGCATCCCAGTGGGGCAACTCTTCCTGATGCAAGAGTGTGGGGATGGTAACCCCAGCAGAGCCATGCGGAGGCCATGGGACAGCCACATCTTGTGAAAATCCCTGTAAATGGACAAGGTCCGATGCTGAGTGGTGTGGCCTTCACCCCTGCGTGCAGGAGCACCAGGCAGGGTCCAGCATGGCCAAACTGAGAGATGGCTGCTGGTGGTCCCTTGGTGGCATGGTCTGGGGGCCCTGAAGTCTGCAGTGACACCGTGGTTCAACAGCAGACAAATAGGTTGCAAAGTTTAGATGCAGACACCTTTTATTTCTCTGTGTGGTCACCCTGCATGACTACACAGGTGTCTAGGCTTCTGGACTCACTTTTAGCTTTGTGTCACTAGTGTCACTATTGTCGATGACTGTTTATTTATTTTTTTTACTTTCCCTTTAGGATGAGAGACTGGAGCTGTGGCACAGCAAGGCTTGCAAATGCGATTGCCAAGGAGGTCCTAACTCAGTGTGGTCCAGCAGGACTAACAGCTTGGAGTGCATGCCAGGTAACGGGCCAGCTCTCTTTCAGCAATGTTTGTGTTATGGTCTTCAGCAGCTTCCCCCATTGCACCCTGCGTTGCAACAAGGGCATTACAGCAGTGCTTGCTCCAAACCCAGCTGCTGGTGGGGCTGGTGGAGCTGTGCCTGCGGGAGGTGTGGGGTGACCCTGAGCCAGTGGAGGGGCAGCAGCAGCCCAGGCCTGGGGAGGGCACCCAGTGTGGCCCAGGCTGGCCAGTGCCAGCGGGCCCTGCAGCCCCCAGCACTGGTGCTCCTGCAGACTCCCTGGGGAAGCTAATGGATGTGCAGGATTTGCTTTAGGAAAGCTCTTGTACCACCCAGGTTGACTCCCTCGTGCTGCAGTTTGGCCTATGTCTTCTTCTCCTCTCTCCAGGGGTCAAAGAAAACGGTTTATCCTTTCTTTGCAGCATCTTTTTAAGCAATAAATAACCATAATTGTGTTTCAGTTTTCTCCAGGCTGCCCCCACCCAGCTCCTCAGAGACCCAATTTCCTAGATTTCTGTTCACGCTCTTTCCTCTGCAACTGCTCCTCATTTTCTCTGAGGTGTTACCCCAGACAGGCTTTATCGGTGCCAGACTGATCTTTGGGTCTAGCTCATGTGTCCCACAGAAGCCACCCTCCTATCTACACCTCTGTCACACTGATGCTCAGAGGGATTCGCAGATTTGGCCAGGTGCCGCCAAAAGTGGTATCTGCCTTGTGCCCACAAGCAACCACCTCTTCCTGGCTCCCGCGGGAGGCTGTGCAATGCCTGGAGGTGTGTTTTGCTGTCCCTGGTTCCCCAGGGAGATGTGGGGGGAACCGGCCACCCCAGCGCTCAGCGTCAGGCCTCACTGCCCCGCAGGAGGAGGAGGGTGGGTGGGTTACCCTGGAAGCGCTCTGAGTGGAGCCAGGACCAGCTAGAAGGCAAACAAAAACATGCATTTGCAAGAGATGGAAGAGATGACACCGCCAGCAGAGCTTGCAGAAACAAGAGGGAGAAAAAAAACAAGCGTTTCTATCCCACGCTGGTGTTGGGTGTGAAGGCTTCCCGCCCGTGGCGTGACTCAGCGGATGAGTGCAGAGGCTTTCCAGCCATCCTCACCTAGCTGTCTGCTTCCCCTGAGCTCTCCCTCTGCTCCCATGGAGGCCACATCAACCCCAGCGCTCACCCAGCTGGGGCACAGCCCGCAAGCTTCTTCCCTCTCCAAAGAAACTCCCAGGAGAGGATTTATCTGCCCTGGGCATGTGTCAGCATCTCAGCATTTCAGGTTTTCCACACTGTCCATCAGTTTTGCCAAGATCCTTCTGTCTGCCCCAATATATTAAGGACATAAAGCTATCAGAGAGTGTCCAAAGGAGGGCTACAAAGATGGTGAAGGGTCAGGAGGGCAAGACATATGAGGAGTGGCTGAGGTCCCTTGGTTTTTTCAGCCCAGAGAAGAGCAGACTGAGGGGAGGCCTCATGGCGGCCTGCAGCTTCCTCACGAGGGGAGCGGAGGGGCCGGCGCTGATCTCTGCTCTCTGGGGACAGCGACAGGACCCGAGGGAACGGCATGGGGCTGTGACAGGGGAGGGTCAGGCTGGGTGTTAGGAAAAGGTTCTTCACGGAGAGGGTGGTCGGGCACTGGGACAGGCTCCCCAGGGAAGTGGTCATGGCACTGAGCCTGACGGAACCCAAAGAGCATTTGGACAACGCTCTCAGACGTATGGTTTAACTTCTGGGTGGTTCTACCAGGAGCTGGACTCAATGATCCTTGTGGGTCCCTTCCAACTCGGGATATTCCATGATTCTGCGGGTCTATGCTGGCCTTGTGCTGGGCCGCATCCCCTCCACCGTGCTGTCCCCTGACCATGCACAGTGTCCTCTTTCCCCTCCCTCCCCCCTGCCAGAAGTGAGCAGCCATCCTGCCAGCCACATTCACCTTTCCTCCTTGGTGCCCCTTGGGGCAAATCAGTGGCATCTTGCTCTGGGGCAGAGCAGCCCCAGCCATCCCCAGTAAAGGGCCACAGCTCCTCAGGTTCCATCCAAGTTCCTGCAGCTGGTATCATCATAGCACTGCGTGCCTGGGGCAGGTATGAAGAGGAAGAAGGCATTTGCTGAAGACAGCCTACATGATGCAGAAAAATCACTCGAAGGAGCTCCAAAAACAACACATGATACTTCTTGTTGCAAGGGTTTTCTCCAGTCATCTGTGTGTCTCTCACTAAAGAAAGACCCACCACACATGCTGTCTCAAACGTCAGTCTCAGCTCCTATGGCCCCTGCTCCAGCTCACTGCTCTCTTCCAAGGGGCTGGCCACCACAGCTCTTTGTCACTGCATCATCACGAAACCCACAAGCGGTGGGTAGGTACCTGCAGCCCTTGCATCCTTTCCTGAGTTTCTCTCCATTCAGAAGGTGCACCCTGCACCTACACATCCTACATGTATAACCATATCCCTTTGCATAGAACTGTGGATAAGTATATTTTGGAGAAATACAGGTTATCATGCACTCCAGATCACCACGTAGGATCCCCATTTCCTGCAGTCCTGGTGTCATGCACAAGTGTTAGCATCAGCACATTCATTCACAGCATTGCAAAGCCTTATGGAAATGCAGAATTGCAGATGGCCCTGGCTAACCCATTCAGAAGTCCTTCTTGTGGTGGCTCCCTACCAGTGTTTACTTCTGGGATGCCAGCCTGTTCTTACTCCACATATTCTTGCTGTTTACGCTTCTTTTTTCACCTTAATGGCATGCAGTTCTCAGCCTAAAGCCTTGCAAAAGCCTGGTACTGCCCTGCTGTCACTTGCACCAAGGAGGGGTAGGAGGCAGATTCAGCTCTGCTTGATCCAGCTGCTGTTGAGGGAAGGGACACATATGGGAGAGGAGTGGCTCCAGATCTCCTGGCCAGGTTGGGTGAGAGGGACTGCTCTCACACATTATTGTCTTGTAGCTGAACAACGAAGGCTTCCTCCTTGCATAACAAAAGGTCTATTTCCTGAATAATGCACATTGCTACTATATCTCCCAGCTTTGCACAACTCCTTGCCCAGCCTGCCCAGGACCCAGCTGCCCAGGGAGGGTTTGCAGATTGGCTGTGCTGGAGCGGTAGCAGCGCTCTCCCTGCACAGCCTCACGGCGACTCCATGAGTTTCCTTCAGGTCAGCGATAACAGCATTAAGTGGTTTGGCCGGGCAGGCACCAGGCATCTGTTTGGGGGGCTCTGTGTGCAGCACAGCCCTGTGCAGCAGAAGGTGACCTGCTAATTGCATTACTGTTGTGTGATCTATGGATTAGTGTTGCTAAAAGTAAAACTACGCTGCCTTCTAGATAAGCCTGCCAAGTAGTAAACATGTGGGGCCGCCTCAGCTGCTCTACTCAAGCAGTTTGTTACACAAAGGGAGAAACATCCAGTTCTGGGGCCCCCAGCACAAGAAGGACGTGGAAGTATTAGAACAAGTCCAGAGGAGGGCCTTGAGGATGATCAGAGGGCTGGGGCACCTCTCCTGTGGAGACAGGATGAGGGAGTTGGGGTTGTTCAGCCTGGAGAAGAGAAGGCTCCAGGAAGACCTTACAGCGGCCTTCCAGTACCTAAAGGGGGCCTACAGGAACGCCGGGGAGGGACTCTTGTCAGGGAGTGTGGTGATAGGACAAGGGGGAATGGTTTTAAACTAAAAGAGGGGAGATCTAGATTAGATATTTGGAAGAAACTCTTTACTCAGAGGGTGGTGAGGCACTGGAACAGGCTGCCCAGAGAAGCTGTGGATGCCCCATTCCTGGAGGTGTTCAAGGACAGGCTGGATGGGGCTTTGGGCATGACAGAGAGGTTGAACCAGATGATCTTTAAATGTCCCTTCAAACCCTAACCATCCTGTGATTCTATACTTCTATTTTATGAACTTCTTTTAATATGGTGGAAAAGCTGGTGGTGACGTGATTAACCGGCTCCAAGAAGGCAGATGGCTATAAATCCACAGCATGGTTTTACCCCTGCCATTGCATCACATTCTGCCCTTCAGAAAGGTGGAAGCTAATCTCTATTTCCTTCTGATTTTTTCTTTAATGTCATATAAATGCAAAGTGTGTGCTGTGGGTGCAGAGGTTTCAAGCAGCTGGTGCTGGCCGTTGTTATTGGACTTGGTGTTTCCATGCCTGGAGGAAGGCGGGACAGTGGCTGTGTGTTTTCGGGGGGGAAAGTACATTAATGAGGGACCGAATGAACAAAATATGTTAATGAGATATTGACGTGTACGATACCAACCTGGTGGAAATTGCTGATGAGGCTTCGACCGCCCCACTGGCATGCTCGAGCGTTGTGCCAACCAAGGCGCAGTGGCCAGAGGAGGTAGTGGTCACACCATCGTGGATCTGCTTGTGCCTGCTTGCAGGAAGGAGGAGATTGGAAGATCACAACATCTGAACAAAACCTTCCCCCCCAGAATGCTGCAAGCAGCACAGACTTAGGAAGTTTAATGACTGCATGCAAGAGAAGAGTGAGAAATTAAGCTGCCAGGTCCCCTGGGCAGAAAATACTGCAGGGGTTGTGGTCCAGGTTTAAGAGCATCCCCAGCATCCTGGCCAGAGAGGGGAGGGTGCAAGGAAACCACAGAGGGTGTCGACAAAAGAGCCAGGCAAATGCAACCAGGAGACAGAGCAGCTCGTGTCCCTGACAGTAGCACATTTTCTCCTTTGCTCTGCAGAGTGCCCCTACCACAAGCCCCTGGGCTTTGAGTCCGGCGCTGTCACCCCCGACCAGATCAGCTGCTCCAACCCCGAGCAGTACACGGGCTGGTACTCCTCATGGACAGCCAACAAGGCCCGCCTCAACGGCCAAGGCTTCGGGTGAGTCCGAAAATACCTCCCCGTGCACGTGGGGGCCCCGTGGGTGGGCACAGGGGGCTGGGCCCCCCGGCTGCGTGGGGCGGCGGTGAGGATGCAGCAGGGCCGGCGGTGTCCCCCCAGGTGTGCCTGGCTCTCCAAGTACCAGGACAACAGTCAGTGGCTGCAGATCGACCTGAAGGAGGTGAAGGTGATCTCGGGGATCCTCACGCAAGGGCGCTGCGACGCCGACGAGTGGATGACCAAGTACAGCGTGCAGTACCGCACCGATGAGAATCTCAACTGGGTTTACTACAAGGACCAGACCGGGAACAACCGGGTGGGTGGACCTTGCACTTCAGCCACTGGTGGTGGTGGTGGGGCATTTGGTAACATGAAAGTATTGGGTCTCGGGGGAAAGTACTCCAAGGCAGGGGGGGCTGTGGGAGAAGCAGGGTGGATGGGGCTTGGTGCTTACCCCATGGCACAGAGGGGTCCATCCCCATGGCCATCCCCCCGCCACGGTGACAGTGAGTGCCACGCTGACCGGTCCCCGAACCACCCGCCTGTGCCTCTCTCGATAGGTTTTCTACGGCAACTCGGACCGGTCGTCCTCAGTGCAGAACCTGCTGCGGCCGCCCATCGTGGCCCGCTATATCCGCCTCATCCCGTTGGGCTGGCACGTGCGCATCGCCATCCGCATGGAGCTCCTCGAGTGCCTGGGCAAGTGCGGCTGAGCCCCCACCAGCCCCGCGTCGTCCCCCGGGCCAGAAATGCGGTGTCCATCTGTACGGCCGCCCCTTCTCGCTGCCGATGCGTGCTGCGGCCACGGTCCTGCGGTGTAAATGCCCACCCTGTTCTTGAATAAAACGTTGCTTTGCACCATGCCTGGTGATAAAGCTAAACCCTACTGTAGAAGGGTTTTTTGTGGGGCACGTGCCAGCAAATTTCGGGTGGTTCATTGCCATGGCCTTGATCCCGTGAGAGGTGGTGCTTCTGATCCCAGGTGCTAGATTGGGGAAGTCATCGTTATGGCATGCTGCGGGCACAGAACAGGGACTCACTCTCCAGTTTCCACGACCACCTCAACCTCCATGGCCCAGTCCCCAGCGGGTACCGAGTGCCCGTGCACAGATGCAGGCTTGATCTTGAGCTGGGGGGGCCCAAGGGCTGGGGCAGGAGCAGTGGTGTTTCTGGGGTAACAGGAATTCTGCCTTTGCCCTGACTGGAGCTTTTCCCAGTTCTCCAGATTTTTTCTTTCTCAAAATAGAGGGAAAGCAAACCAGCAGTGCAAGGCTGGGCATTCCAGCTGCCCCTCCCTTCTCCTGTGATGTTGCCCATGTAGATTTTGAGGGTGCCCAACACCTCCTGAGGAATCTGGGGCACGTGGTGGCTCTGATGGTGCACCCACCGAGCACCTCGGTGGCCCTGGGGAGACCACCCAGGTGTCCCAGCTCCTGTCCCTGCTCCTGCCACAGCATCTGCAGCTCCCACGTGGTTGGGCTGTGGAGCAGAGGAGGCTGGGGGGATCTGAGGGGTGGTTTGGCTGGGCAGGTTCCTATGGAAGCTTGGCACCAGAGGCCTTTTCCCTATTTTTATCCATGCATCCATCCCAAAGAGTCATGGCGTCGGCACCCAAACTGTCTGACAGGAGAGAGGAGAGGTGAGAAGGCAGCGGCACCAAGGCAGGCGATCTGCCTCTTGTGCCCTCCTCTGATCCCTGCGGGCAGAGAGTTGAATGGCTGGTGTGCAGGGCAAGAGATGAGGTGTGACTAAAAACAATGAGATGTGACCAAAAACATGAGAAAAGCCTTTGGATGTCTGAGAAGTTATCACATTTTCACATTTTATTCATTCATGAGGGCGGATGTTTACATCTTTTTTTTTTTTTTTTTTTTTTTCCTGTATATAAAGACAAATAATAGCTGTCAGAAAGATAGGCTGTTCTGGCAAGTCCGAAAACTTCTCCTCCGCTATACCAATAGTATGAAGTCTACGGAGATGCAGAAAAGACCAACCCCCATCTGCTGAAATGATGGTTATTGTTATGTCACCATCTCGCCCATGCTACCCCCCAAAAAAAATGTGTTTTGCCTATCCACAAATAGCCCGAGGGACACATATTCTTAATAAGAAATCAGTAAATCTGTGTGGATCTCCATTAATGCTAACAGATCAGTCCAGGCAAGCTCTACTGAGAAGGTCAGCAGAACCTGAGGCAAGTCCTCCACACAGCCCACTGGTGGGCTGTGTGGAGTAATGGCCTCCCTGGAGGCCCCAGACGTGCAGCGACGGGGGGACAAGGGCTCTCTGCCAGCGGTTGTAAATATTGCATTAACAGCGCCGACGCTGGAAGCTGCAGTGTTTCCAGGCCCCAGACACAGATGCCATCAAGTTAAAAGGCTGGATGGTGACCAGAGACTGCGCTCTGCTGTCCTCTCCCTCCTCCTCCTCCTCTCGCGCTCAGCTAGCCGGCTGCTCCCCAGAAGCCTTGTCCATGTTTTCTCAGCAGGTGTGTGCTCCCCTTCTTCTGACTGCCACCCTCTTCTGCTGGCTGCCCCTCCGGAGGATGTGGCTCTCCCATCCCCAGAAGGAGCAGGGGCAGCTCTGCCCCATGTCCTGCTGGATGGTGACTGTGGGGCAGAGGGGTGGAAGGACCGAGTGGGCACCAGCTGATGAGTTTGTGCAGCACCCCAAAGCTGTTACGCTTAACTGTCACTACCCAAACCCTTGGGTGTGGACCATGACTGGCCTCTGAGAGCTTCCCAGCGCACTCCAGGGTTTTGCAAGTTGCCTGGTTTTGGAAATGCAACCTGCAGCAAGGGCCCGGAGCTCCTGAATAACTTGTAGGAGCTCTCAAGCTTAATCCACAGCCTGAACGGAGGGACCACATGCCCTTATATACCAAGACACTGTGCTAATATATTTGTCATCACATGAATGAGCCTATATTAGGATATAATAAAGCCTCAGAGGAAGGAAAGACTGTCCGGGTAGAAAGGACCTGTGCTATCGCTCTTCCAGCCTCCCAGTTTCAAGCAGGACTGCAGACCCGTTTTCCAGACTGAAACGTACGGTGACAAACAAGGTGGAACGAACGGGCGCACACTGAATTTCACAGCTCATTTGCGTCCTGCCTCGCCCTGTCCTTTGCCTGCACTTCACCTCTCAGCCCAGGCGGGAAGGGACCTGCTGCTGGCTTTTATCTGCAACGCCAAGCGGTGCCCACGAAAGCAGGCGTTTCTGTTCTTGTCCAAGCTGTGCTGCTCGCTTCCCAGTCGACCTCTGGAAATTCATTTAACCTCTGCCTCTTATCTAAAAAGAGGGGTGCTGAGAGGCTTAATTAATTAAGTGGTCCTAAAATGCTTTTAGAAGTGCACTTGACTTCCACCTCTGCATAAACACAGCATATTGAAGTAAGAGTGCAACGGAGGGCATTATGAAAGCATGATAGAAGCAGCCAAAACACTATTACAGAAATGCAAAGCTTTTCCTCATAAAGTCAAACTTTTCCCAGCATAACAATGTCATTTTTATTTTGGGGCACAGATGCCTCCAATCACCATTAACCAGAACAGAGCCAGCAACTGAGGCAGCAAGAAATGATGCAAAGCAGTGCTGAAAAGGCATTTATCTTTTAGGAGTGAAAAATCCTGCAGGTATTTATCTGAAAGGTAGGGAGACCAATGCATGGCTTTGCAGCTTGTGAAAAACAACAGTTTTGAAATAGGAAGTAGGACTAAGAGCTGCTTTTAGCTTCATGACAGGAATTTTTAGACTGGAGTGCTTACAGAGAGATATGAGGAAACTGTGCTGAGTAGTCAAGCTTGCCCAATCCAAATTACGTGATAAGAGACTGCCTCAGGCCCTCCACTCCCGCTACACCACTCCTAAGATAGTAGCCCCTTTCTCTTAGTGCGTTCCTACAGAAATTACCCCTTATCGGCCGTCAGAGAGAGATACCCGCACCCACTCTGCTCTCTGTCCCAAGGGGGACCAACGCGGACCACACCGTGGCTACCACGGAGAGGTGCTTGACCAGGTCCTCTTGAAGGAGGTGGCCACTCCACCCTCTGGAGCTCTGCAAGGAGTGCAGCAAAGGGCACCAGCAATATTGCTGACACCCAAATATTTGTCCAGAAGAGTCTCAGCTTGTGTGTGGGAATGATGAAATCCCAACGTGCTACTCAAATTGTGGGTCCTCTTCTGCAGCAAGGACACAATTCAAGGGCTGACTTTCAGGGCCTTTTAATTTCTGGCTAGCGATTGGTGAGCGATTGGTGGGGCAATACTGTTCAAAAGACAGAATAGCAGAGATTTTTGCCCTGAAAGAAAGAAAAAAAAAACAATGTCTGCAATGAGACTACAGGAATGGTGGGCGACGGCGTGCTTCAGAGCTGTCTCATCTGTGCTGCCACAGAAACGCCTGGCTCGCGGACGGACGCGCGCCAGCTTCTCAAACCGGGAGCGTCAGGACCGGGCAGCAACGCCACAGGTCACAGCCCTGCCCTGTCCCGCTCCTCTGCCCCCAGCGTGCATCCGGGGTGCTCGGGAGGAAGGGAGGCAGGAATAAGACAAGTCGTAGAGCAATGCCAGTTTTCTAGTGCAAAATCTGCATTTTTATTAAAGACATATTTTGGAAGGCCCATTCAAAAATACATTGTGCTCAGTAAAAATTAACCATTTCCATGCTGATAATTAAGGTTACCACAGGATTTTTTTTTTCTCTTTTAGAATATTTACAGCAACAATAGAAATTGTACAGAAGTTAAGAATGGAATACATGCCCCAAAAAAAATTTGGTAAGGTGTACCAACAACATGATACAAAGGGTTGTATACAAACACTTTACAAATGGTTTATTAACTTGCATGAAGTCATCCTTAAATATTCAACACATTTTAAAATCAATTTGAATTCCAGGATTAAAAAGATTAACAACACACCACATTCCTTCCACAACAGAAAGCATGACAGATTTAAAAGTTTGTGCGCTTTAGATTTCTAATAGCTGTTAAAAATATTGGGGAATCTTATCCATAAATTCAGAATTTTTGAAAGCTACCTCCCCAGTCTGATATTTTTGGAATAGTCTGTACTGGCAGATTGTGAAAAAAGATCCCATTTTTCTTAACCTAGTTCTTCCTTCCTTCTCCCAAATGAAATAAATTCAGAATTCAAGATTTTCACAGTGGAGATCTAAGCAGTCCTGGAAGTCCTTAACAGATTAACCAGATTTAAAAATGCCTGCATAGAATTTCCAACAAATTATGGTTTCATGGAAGATTTTAGCTTATTGTTCCATATAAACCACATACGTACAGATGTTACTCCTTTCGATTAGACGTACCCTTCAGTACTATGAGTCTAAGATGTGCACTAGCCAAAAAAAAAAAAGAAGAAAAGGAAAGCCAAGACAGTTTACTACACCTAAAGTTTCGCCTTCCTAAACAGTTAAAAGCTCTGCCATTGGATTTACAAGTCAAGAGTTTACACCAAGAGGTTCATATGCTATAGGAAACTTGAATAACATCTTCCATCTTGCGCTATGAACATGCTTTAACTTTGCTTAATGGAAAGCTCTACGAAAGCAGTTACTTCACAAAGCATTTATACGCCTGTACAATTAAGATGCCACCTTGCATTTCTCATAATGGACCCAGAGAAACAATGCCCTGTGAAAACAGAGACCTGGTGGAACAGAAAGCCTGGTAGGCAGTGTGTTTTGGTGGGGGCACAATGAGGTAAGGTATCTCACCCAGATGAAATGAAAAATAAAAACGAAGAAACTCCTGAGCAAGTCTAAGGATAGCTGTTTGAATAAAACAGCAAACAGGGTGGAGTAGTAGATAAGGCCTCTAACTCCCTGATAATCTGCACTAGAGAAAGAACAAAGAACAAGGCAACTGCAATATTTGAGAACCACATGGGGGAGAGCAAGGGAAGACTGCAAAGCAGTGCAAAGGATGGCGTTAGGATTCTAGAAGGGCTGAGATGGCTTGGAGGCTTTAGAAGTGTATCAGATGAAGGCCCATTAAAATTTTATTACTTGGTTGCTAACAGTACCTAGAGGAAGAATCTTTTTATATGTCTCTTCAAAATTTGGAGTCAATAATAAACTCAGAACAAACAAACCAAACCTCGACCACATTCCGCAAGAGAGAGGAGGTAGATTGACTTGTAGAGAAGACAAGAGATGTGTAGAGTCAGTCTTAGCCTTAGTCATAAATTCCATGTTCAGACCCTTGAGCCATGTTTTAAGAGTCACATTTGCCTGGTGGCATATTTTGTGTTATGTTCTAAAAGGGCCTGAGAAGCAATCTGACTTGCTGGAACAACAGCATCAAAGTATAGAGGGCTCATCCTCTCACTTCCTGTGCATCTGCCACTTAGTTTGGCAAAAAAGTCACCTTTTGCTCCCAATAGCTGACTGTATGCAAGGATATTCCTGATAACAAATAAGCATCCAAGCATAACTTGGAGCAAGTAAACTTCAAACCTGTTCTATCCTGTCTCATGTGGTAGCTATAAAGACAGACTGCTGAGACAACAGATTATCTACGACAGGTTTTCTCTTCAAATTAAAAGAGGATCTCCTATAAAATGTGCTTTGCTTAACTATCATGAACTTTGCTTCATGACTGCAGAGTGAGAAATCTTTGATTTCATTACAACATCTGAACCAAGCAACGTGTACAAGTCTTCAGTAGCCTGATGAGCCTGAAGCAATGATGCACTAGTGCTGTTTGACTCTGAGAAAGGAGCCAACATCTAGAACTTCCAAGCTGTGTTATATTAAAAGGGTTTACTCAAATTGCTCCCTTTTTAACAAAGGCCAGAAAGTTAAATGGCTTTTCTCCTCATTGACTACAAACCCAGTTAATGAATGGTTAATATCATGACACCATTAAGGAGAACTGTGTGGGGAAAGGCACCTGTTCTTATATAGTGTCCTGATTTAAAGGTCATTTAAAAATGGTTTAATAGGGCACATCACCTTTCCAAGCATCTTCTGTGACACTCCTATCCTATTTCAAATGGTAGGCCTACGTACATGAACAACAGCCCCGATGCGTGGTTTATGACATAATCCCACTAATAAATGTATTGTTCATGCTAGCTGGAACGGAAAAAAGGAACATTCATTGCCACCCCACAATTTGCAGTATATATGGCTATCCTTTTAATACTCTTTGTGTGACTGAGAGTCAAATATTCTCCCAGTCTCTGACAGCACATACAAAATTAATTATATGTAGATATTTTTGAATCATGTCTCACTCCCAAATTGTTTTAAGACAACAACAACAACAACAAAAAGGAAACATGAATAAAAACCCCAAACACTTCTAGCTCACGGCTCCCCTCAAAAGCGGCTGGTTTTTGTCTTAGCTAAATAGATGACAGCATTGCTTTTGAGTTCCCGTCACTACAAGGAACTACAGCACTGAACTGTTAAGAATACACAGCTTTTTCTGGGTGAACACAGTAGTGTACTCAGCTAATAGTTACAGAGGCTTTTGAAGAAAAAGCAAAGGTCGGTACGTGGCTTTTTATACTGTTAAGATTCATCCTTTAGGAGACCCGACTGCAATGACAAGCAATGGCCACAAGCCCATTGCAGGACACTGCTGCTTGGAGAATCACTCCAGCTTGGCTCCCAGAAACAAGCCGGTCTAGCGGAGAGAAAGGCGACAAGCCTGAAGGTGATCTGAGGGTGTATTTTAAGTTTGGAAGTTTGAGGCCTGCTTTAACATCGATCTAAGAGAGCAAGTATCTGTACACAGAGAGGCATCAGGACCCATCCATTTAGGTGGGTCTGACCTGGTATCAGAAATGAAAGCTTGGTATCATCCCAAGCCCAGTGGGATGGGGAGCTCTGTAGAAAGACTGGGTCGAATCTGGGACTGCTGACCTCCTGCCAAGGACTCGGCCTGGTGCTCAGTGCTGGAGACCTCTCGGAGGAACAACGGACCTTGGACTGCGGTAACAGAGCAAAAAGCGTTAAATAGCCCGAAGGGACTGTTCTCTGTGGTCAGGTCTGTCAAAAAAATGCGTTGTTTTAGGTTAATGCATTTTCATGGCAGTTTAAAAGGACAGCTTAATCACATAGTTTCACACAGTTTCGACTGAGATAAGCTTAAGGTGCTTCTTTTTCAGTTAACAAGAGCTCAAGAGCTATAAGTAAAAACATATCTACAAGTTCAGGCAGCTTGAGTTCTGCAAAATGACTGTAATTCATTTCTGAAACTTAGTTTCTTTACTGTTCACATCATTAATGATGCCATAATAAGGCAAAGCAGCTTGCCAAAGAATAAAATGCAGTTTAACTAAGATGCTTTGTAGTAAGTAAATCTATAGAACATGTAGCACAAGACTCAAAGACCAGTGAAGAGGAAAGCTCACACTTAGAAAATTGTTTGCTCTGTAATTATCTTCTCCTTTATTGAGCCAGCAATTCTCTGCCATATAATAAGACTCCTTGGGAAGCCTCAGCAAAATTACATTAGCAATATTCTAAATATTCGGAAGTTAGACCAGGTTAAAAATACACAATCTATCCCAGCACCATCTGGCTGAGCTGCTGGAATTTCTTTCTCACAGAAGGAAGAAAATACTACATACATTCAATACAATTTAGTATTCAACTTAAATCTATTACTGTTTGTTGAACTTGAGAAGAAAATGCAGTATGAAGTAGAAACAACTTTCAGTAAATATGGGCCACCAAATAAATACTTGAACATTCCTTAGGTCCCTCATGAAGCTTTACTAACTACTTCAAACAGCTATATGTACAGTCAGAGATCACCCTGATTTAACTTAATGGGTACTGAGGGAAAAAACAAACAAACAAACAAAAACCTTGGGAAACATTTTTCCTTGCTAGAAGTCAGAATAGCCACGTACAGCCCAGTATGATCATTCCCTGCATGAAGCTCTTACTATCAAGATAAAGGTCTTGTAGAGACAAAAGGAAATATATCCATAAAGTACAGAAGAGTCTAGTCTGAATGCTCACTCGGAGACATTCACGTGGTACTGCTTAGAGCCCCACTCCCAGGCAATGCTTTTGTGAGGGATTTCAGTGGCACCAGCCCATTTCAAAGCAGAGAACGGGAGTAATCTAGTTGCGATGAACTGGTGAATCAGAAAGAGACTTACAAAATATACTTCTAAACTCTGAGAGTAAAGGCTAGTAAATATCACAATGTCCTTCCTGGATGCCCAGTGAACTTTTCAAAAACTGAATATCCTTTCATGTCTACTGTATTTACATATGCTATATAAATACCATATTTATATGCTACAGCATATATAAATATACTATATACCATATATATCTATAGAAAGTCGCACGCACATCTCTTGCAGGCAATTGACAAAGAATTCTTATTTTGTAGTTTTTCAAATTTACTAGACTTCATTTTTGCCCTGGACAAACCTGATGTAACATCCTTTCATGCTGTACTTTATGACAAAGATTTTCAAAGTGGTGGTGCCAAACATGTTAGAACTTTGGTATGATTCAAGAGGTACTGAACGTCACGTCCAGTTTGCATTGTTTTCAAAGTCGGAAGTTCAGCTCTTACTGTCTGGCTACTTCTGTTAACTATATCTATGGCTAAATCAATCAATTTTACATTCAGGTTAATCTCTTTTTGGAACAGACAACATATTTGCAGGTACAAGTGTCGTATGATGACACACCATATAGAAAATGAACTATGCTGCAGAGTAATGAGGGAGTTGAATGAATGTGTTTAAAAAGGAAAGATTGTATTGTTCTGACACTACAGGCCTGACTCTCGTATTGCACAAAGTTTAGACTGGCATAACTCTTTTGACTCCTACTGACTCACCTTCGATTTATTTTACTGGTAGCAACAGAGGAATCAGGTTATATATTTGCTACACTTGACATTCACCAATGTAAAGGCAGTTTTAACAATGTTGTACAGGAGACTGGAACTCAAGATCTAGTACTTTGCTGAGACTGGTCACTGAACTGTGTATGGGAATATTGGGACAGTAAGATCTAAGGAGAAATTAAGCTGCACGGCAACCTTCTCCCTCAATATCCAAATACCAGATTTGTAGCTTTAAATACATCCTGAAATATAATAAAAAGTGCAAGAGTACTTTTAATTTAAATACAGTGTTAATCTTATTAGTTAATAGATTGCTAAACAAGATGTAAAATACACATATGCATAAAAGCTTATACCATGATCTGCAGTGCCATGCTACGCATTAAGTGTCAAAGTTTGGCATTTCACTTGCAATTCATGCTATGTTTCTTTGGTTTTCACCCCTACTATTAAGTGGAAGAGCACCTGCTTTAGCGTGTAGTCATGGGGCACTTTATCTCTTTAGAGGAAAAAAAAAATGGTTCTGGGGCTCTATTCTCTTGATGCAGATGCAGAAATCCCATGAATATTAGGAAAGCTAAGGACACAGGGGAGAACATACCACATTTAGATTACTGTACAGTTCTGCAGTCTCTTACATTTAGCCAATACTTCCAACAAAATAGCCCATAACAAAGCCTGGAATTGAATGTTGTCTTTTGTTTGTTATCAATAATTCCTATAATATTGGGCTCTCATAGCTGAGCAAGATTCATACTGTTACAGTCACATTTATATCCACATTCAACTTCCTTTTATTAGAAGTATAATACTGCACTTTATATCACAAATGTATAAAAATATGGCAGATAGTGTCATAACAATACTTTTCTTTTAAATGAGTATATTTAAAAAACAGACAGTTATTTTCCATTTATATATATATATTTATATATAGAATAAAATACTCCTGATGCAATATATAAATGTTACTGTTAGTTTTTTATAGAAACTACTGTAGCTGTTGCACTGCTTCACAATGTTTCAAACAGCTCAAAATAACTTTACATTATAACATAAAAGATATGATTATAACAGTACGATATTAGGTCATCATAAATAAATATTACAAATCCTATCAAATATGGAAGATTAAAAAACAAATTTAAGACATACAATTTAACTTTAAACCCTTAACGGGGATACACTTTTATCACATAAACCCCACTGTTTTAACTAGGCAGCAAAAAATGTAGTAAGGGCATAGGTCTAGACATGAATGTTTTCACCCTTATAAGTGCCAATACATACCAGAAGTCTCCCAGCTTTCCGACAGAGATGTGCTCTAAGCTGGAATGTAAATGAGAGAAAATGGCAATGCATTTTTCTCCCCGAATGGCACACTCTGCCTATCATCCAGTGACATTTCTGATGACTAGTAATTCATAATTCGACTTGGTTTACTGTATAATCCCTGACTCTCGCTGTGGTGCCAAACGACATAGCTCCACATGTACATATTGCACACCTTTATAAAGCTGAAAATACAGTCTTACCATCACCAGAACCTCCACCACTCCCCTACGCTGACCTCCGTGTGAACTGGCCTATTCTCCGGAGTGCAATTACAAAGCCGTCTCTTTTAAATCATTCAGGTTTGGCATTCGTGACCGGTTTGTTCGGTTATACGTGTGCCCGTTCTGTCCACTCTTGGAAGGCGGCTGCTCGGAGTAGGGAGGCCCCTCGCTCGCGCTCCTGTTCACGGGGGAGACGTGCCAGGCGGGCTCCAGCTGGCTCGGTATCTGCAGCGTTGGCCTGCTCTTTGCCTGCGACTCTTGCCGTACGTTGCTGCTGCCGCTGCTGGAGCTTTGACTCATGGGGTGAATTCGCACCTCCGAAAAAGCAGCTTTGGCCGGCTGACTTGGTAGGGGCTGGAAGCGAGGCTCAGCGGGGACAGCATGATTCGAAGAGGAGAGGTGTAATAGCTTTCGAAGAGATTTTAATGGCTGGCTCTAAAAGACACGGGGGAAAGCACTTGACCTTCTGCTCTTGTTGCTATTGTATCATATCAGACTTCCTATAACAAAACTGTCACCTCCTAAATTGAACATCTTGAACTTCGCAGGACTTCTTCACTTTTAACATGTGCTCACTTGGAATACTTCCTTCCAAGCTATGACTACACACCTGAGAAAAATGTTTTCTCATTATGATTCAAAACCGTCAGCTACCTGAAAAGATGGAATGGCTAGCTCAGAAAAAAGCTTTTGTTCCCATCACTGATTTTAACCTTGTGTCCTATAAAACAGAGGCACAGACAATTGCATTAGCTGTCCATCTGTCAGTACTCCTGCTATTAACTTTAGAACCTCAGCCATATTTTATGAGGCACAGATATCAGAAATACGAAGATCCTAAAAATTTCCTGAACATCGGTTGGGGGTTAGAGAGAACCTTGAGTACCATCTGCACTGAAATAAAGGCTGGCAGAACTCAGCAGTTTGATATTTTGTTTGCCAGCAGCTGGGTGGTAAGCAGCTCTCATCCTTCACAGCTTCTTTAGCTGCTGAGCAGGTCAAAGGAGAAGGGACAGAAGGGGTTATTGAAATGGGTAGCAAGAGCTGGGGTAAGCCTGAGTACACAAAGCGGTAGGATAACAGCTCCATTAAATTCCACAGCTCACAGAACAATTTGCTTCTTCAAACACAGCAGCTGCAATGAACCCTCTCCTTCAGTTTTCAATGTTGTAATGGCAAGAGCATGGCTCGGAAGCTGCCTCCCAACCCCTGCCCCCCAGGCTGGTTTTAGTACTGGAGAAAATAAAGCTGCCTTCATGCAGCGCGATGCTCCAATAACCCCGCCTGCAGAAGCAGCAGCCTGTGCCAGCTGAGGCGCAGCCGCACAGCGGTAGGCCCTCACTTGAGGGCCCTTCCACAGCGCTGCAGTGCCTACCGCAGATGTGCGCTGAAACACTGCTTGCCCCCGTTACAGACACACAACCAGTATTTCTAAAGGCTCAAAGACTGATACGGGGACACAGCCTCTCTTCCTTTCCCTGCCATTTGTATCTAGATTTTCAAAGAATTACGCAGGACTGCAGTACATGCTTTTTTATATTCAACGAGTGGGGACTGGGGAGGATGGCAAATAATGTCAAATTTCTATTCACTGGAGAAAAAGCTGTCAAGATACCTCAGCGATGTTAAAATAAAGGGAACTGATAATGCCACTTACATGAGGCTGGATTTCTGTCATCTTCTCAGGATGCCAATCCTTCTGCCTGCTGCTCTGGTGATTAGAAGAATGAATGGCTTTCTGTAATGCCAAGAGATCTTGACCATCAGTGCTGGGCATCTGCAACAAAACATTAAATACTGGTCTCTTAATATATTCTTAAGAATAGCTGTAAAACATTTTCCCCAGTTAATTACACAACACAAGTGAAGCCCAATATTACAGCAGAACTGCAATGTCCTTTCAATATTTTTCCCCATAGTAAGTGGCTGCAGAAGTCATGCAGATTTGCTACACCCTTAGCCCTTAAAGCATTCACATGCTGTTAGTGTTACTTGCTGTAAGAGAGAGCAGTTAAACAAGGCTTCCAAAAAAACAAAACAAAACAAAAAATTGTTGAGCCTCATCTTCATTTAAAAAGCATTCCATAATGCAGTTAAGACCATGGATCAGTTCTATAAATTTGTTCTTTAGTGAAGCAGATCAAAATTATCTCTAAACTGCTGTCTGGCTGATTTTGCCATCACAAAGCTTTTCCTTTCCCCATCTTTCTGCTCCTCCACAAATATCCCAAACTAAAGTAAAAATTAAAACATTCAACACCATTAAAAAACAAGATGCAAATTCAACAGAATTTATTCCAGAAAGACAACTTAAAGCTTATATAGAGACTTTTATTTCAAGAATTTGAAGCAAAAAAGAACAATCAAATTTAACCTATTTTTAATGCAAGCTGTCTCTTATCATGAACAATCAGCACAAACAAAAATATAGTAGAAACATGAGCTAAATTTATTTTTCAGAGAATCTGTTGTTAATATTTAATTAAATTTATATACACAGGAGCAGTTTGCATACAAAATGCATCTCCAATATAGCTATAAAACATACCAGGTTAATTTTTTTTCCTGATTGAAATGGAATGAGAAATTTTAATTTTAAACATACGCAATTTCACAACTATTTTCCTCCTTTAGTCCTAGTCCCAAGGCTCATTCTCTCTGGAACTGTGTATATTACATTTTCAGTATATCAAATGGTCAAAAAACATTTTGTTTTTTAGACACAATCTACTTTGACAGAACTGCCAACTTTACTTAAATTTATCGAACTGGCCCAAGATACTTAACTGGAACGAAGAGAAAGTGATCCCATGAAAATAAAACACATGCTGCTGTAGTCAGTAAAATAAGTTTACTGGAGCATTTTACAGAGCTACTGTACTTAAAAATTAATACCATGGGTAGAGTGACTACAGGAAGCTTTTTCAAAGAAGAACTATGCTTTAAATTATTCTTTGAATTAAAAAGAGGAAAGAGGGATTTCTTGATGCTTGGATTCTCTCCGTTGGTTGAGTCTGTCTGTAATATAAGATACAAAATCTAAATGCATAGTATTTCAATTCAGGAGGTTTGTCCTTACTATATTAATTCATTATTATATTTTTGTAGTTCCAACAGTACGTGGTATATCAATCCTATAATCTGCTTCAGGGAAATATAATAGTGATTGAATGAAGAAGGTGTATGGAACAAACTCAAGGAACCCAATGCATACAAAGCATGGAAAAAGAGATCAGTATTCTTACAGAAAAAGAGATCACCTATTCTTATATCCATTTCCCATTAGGAATGCAGAGTACATTTCAAAGCCTTTTGAAAACTGTTGGTAGGTCTTGTTGACTTTACTGAGCTTTGGATCAAATCTTGTAATTTTGGCAACCATTTGTTACTTATGATAATGATCTAAAATGGTATGACATTTCTTATTTCTATATAAATAAAATATCAAAGATGTAATAGTAGCAATTGGTTTCAGAATGAGCAGTTGATAGTTACCTCTGGAAGAAATAAAAGTATTCTATGTTTAGCTTTTAAAAAGAGTTGGGCTCCAAGATGAATGATTTCAGTTCTGACAAAAATATGCCTCCAACAACTTCATATACATCTGCAAGGGCACTGTTCTATTTTTATTTCTGTAATACAATCAAAGAGCATACCAATGGATGCACAAACAACAAACAGAACTATCAAGTATTAAAATTATGAACAGGATGATTTCTCTCCATAATATACTATAATGATCACATGACTAAAGACGATGGGTGCACCACCCGAAGAGAAGGTTTTCAAATAACTTTCTCGGTTTCTAGATTCCATCCAAGTTAACAGAAGATAAAGTCATTAATTAGCATAGCCTGTTTAGAAACTGTATGGTTGGAAGAATTTCCTGTTTGAAGTTCAGTAAATTAAAAAGGAATCAAAGCATCAGTAGGAGAAATGCTCACTTGCAACTGTTTTTCCAAAGTATATAACTTCTTCAGACCCATAGTTTGCAATATGTGCCAAAATCTGCAAAACTCAGGCTCCTCTGAAGATAGTGCATATTAGCACTGTACACAACCCTCATGGATACCAAAACATTTAGTGACAGATTGCAGAAAAAAATGTGATTCTAGCAATCCTCAAAACCTTTTGCTACATTACTAAAAGACTTCAAACAAGATATAAAGGAGAATGGATAAGAACAGCTCTGCAAAAACAATATTGCAAAGAAATGATTATTATCCCATGAAGAACTGCACCTGGAGAACTCTAGTGAGAATGATCCTCTGCACGAGGAAGTATCAGAAGCTGGTATTGGTACTGGGCTATTAGAGATTTTGAGAATGACATTATTAAGAATATGTCTTCAATCCAATTTAAGTCATCTTTATGACTCTGATGACTATCACCAGCAAAATGAAACTTGCCAAAGAATAGAGGAAGTGAATAGTTACTAGTGGATGCGATATTATCACCCTCTTAACAGACTCTATTACATGCTTCTCATTATGACAGTTCTCAGGGTCTAGTTTATTTGTTGCAGAAAGTCTGTATCAGAGTACACAGGTAGAATTACATACTTCTAGGACTCTGTAAGAATTATAAGCCTCAGAAAAAAACTTGGATAGTCACAAGCTATGATAGATTTTTAACATGCATTAATAGAAAACATTATTCCTGTAGCTGAAGAGCTATTACTACAGTTCTGTTAAAAGCTTTTACGACTGAAGTCAAACTCGGTGCTAAATAATTTTCAGGTAATAATTTTCATTTGTGCTGGAAGATCCTAATGAACACCCCAATGTTTGTTAGGTAGACTTCCTCAACTAACAGACAAAGAACAAAGGACAGTGTCTGAACGAGACACTTGTACACACATTGGTGGGCACAGTCTGTCCCTAGATACTGTCCTGTTAAACAAGTGTACGTAGAAATGAGAAGATGTTTTTCAGTCTCTGGTTGGAACAAGTTGATGTCAGCAAGCTTGCAGATGAGGATGCAAGAGTTTTATCATTGTCTCATTTCAGGAATTTTATGCATCTTCCTGTGAAATACTAGCTCTAACTTGCCAATGTAACTTTCCTTATGCAAACCCTCTCTCTCTCTCCGTCCCCCTCCCTCTCCTTAAGAACGAAAAGAAACAGGAGTAAGGAGTATGTATAAATCTGTCCTGGTTGCAGTCACTGATGTTTTCAGTAGCAGATCAAGGTGCTTTCATTTAACGTTTTGGAAAGTGCTGGATTTTGAGTTGCAACACAACTCAACTCAGTCTCTAATTCCTTCACATAGTTTAATCTGGAAGTGTTCCCTGCCACCATGTCTGAATGGCTGAAATCTGAAACAATGCAAATTTAACATCTTTTTTGGAAAATGCACCACTGGAACCAATGGCCTTAGGTGTGCTATCCTTTCATGGACATTTTGATATCAAATAATCCCAGAGTTTTAATCTAGATATTTAGTTCAGCTGTGTAATGCAAGTGGTTATATTTGAACTCGGTACAGATATCGAGGTGAACAAGTTCAGAAGAAGTAGGAGCCACTGCCCTAAAACCTGGCCAGCAAGAAGACACAGTGCATTTTTGCGTGCTAGTTTACACACGCATGCACGTTCCATGCAGTTCAAAGAAAATTAAACAAACAACAAAAAAAGCAAACACTCCACTCCCCCAGTTTTCACCAATCAGCCCTCCAACAACACCCAAATCATGCCACCTCACTCCGTGACAGAAGATATTTGATTTAGTTACTCCCCTTTGCCCTGCAGTACCATTAACTTCTTCCGAAGCCTATTCAACTACGATGAGTGAGCATGATTTACTCCATTTCAAGAACCTTCAAAACTGTAACTGCAGTTTCACTTACACAAATATTGCAACTTAATTTTTCAATGGCATTGAGTTCTTAAACAAACCAAAACCTGAAACGTGGGGAATTCAAGCAAGCTCCTCTGAAAAGCAGAGCATACGTTACAGGTGGAGATGATGATCCCACTACTAGATAAAACACAGTTCGATTTTCAAATTCCAGGTCAAGTCTGAAATTTATCCTCTTATTTGTACACTGAGAACATCTGACACAACAGCAATATCAAAAAAGGAACTCTTGTTACCAACAAATTAATAAAGTCATGTTTTAGTGAAAAACATATCTTAAAAAAAAAAAAAAAAAGTTGGGCAGAATTCTTTATTTTACTACCCAGACCTCATTACACAGAAAAATGGAATGTAAGAATGAAGCACACTGGAAAGAACAGGTAACATAAAGAGACAAAGGGTTAATTATGACACTATTTTGCACATGAAATTTAGTAACATACTACTACACTAATAAAAAGAAGTTCTTCTTTTGGTGGCCTGGCTGAGAATTACAAGACCACAATTTTTAGTAGCTGTAATTTTAGATAAAGTTACGTGCAGTTTTAAAATTTTGTAAAACAGACCTTACGCAAATGTAATTTAAAGTATTTTACTGTTTCCAGAACTGTCATCCAAGAATGAGATGAGATGGCGTTTAGGTTTCCTCAGTTCTTATAGGGACTTTCATCATAAAACTTTGTGAAATGCTAATATGCCACTGCCCTCTGATAAAATAAAGTCCTTTTTCCCTCCCCAAAACTAGACGCAAATGTAGAAATATAGAAAAGAGAGCAAAGACATACACCATATAACAAAAGCCACAATCCCTTCCCCTAACAAAACATAAAATGTTCAGAATGTCTAAGACACATCATCCTTATTCCAGTCACAGGGTACACAGCAAGATGGAAGCTGCCATCAAGACGCTGCCCTGAAAAAGTTTCAATGAAAGAATGAAAGAATTCTCTGTTATTACAGTTTGATCTCCTCCTAATGGGTGTCTGAAATTACTCAAGCTCTGAGGACATACAGTAATGCATTTGCTACTCTTTGAATGGTATCATCATATACTGCAAAAGAATTTGCTGCAACATCTGCTTAAAACTTGCATCTAAACTGGACGTTGAAGTATCTTAATGAAAACAAAGACACACAGGAAATGTATCTGACTGTCATACAGTGAACATGGAAAGTAAAAGAACAAATAGATACATGCAGGTGTGATCACAAGTAATATAAAGGTACTGTACTAGTCTAGCGTTTTGAAATAGTATCATCCAAAACTGATAGATGTATTTTCTTTTAGAAATAACTGTATACTTACGGTTTGAGATTTCTTCTTTTTCTTTTTTATTGCCCTGAAAAAACCTTGCTTTTCTTTCTCCTTGAGCTGTTCAGAGTGACTGTTAAGATTTTCAGGACTTTTCCTAAACATGAGATAAGGTATTGTAAGATAGATTTTGACATTATGCAAATTCTGTGTAATAATGAGGCCTTATGCCAAAGAATGAAAATTATTGATTGAAGCAAAAAGATTCTTAATGTTTTAACATTCATTGGTTCAAGGGTTACTGCACAAATAACAGATAAATAGTCTTATTAAATGGGATAGGAGGAACAAAATGTTAGCATAAAACGATTAGAGAAGCCAGTGAATAGTTATATAGAGAAAAGGTAAGCATGCATGTCTTTTTTTTTTATGCCAGAATTTAATATTCAAACCAAAATATTTCCACACAAGGTCTTTTAGAAAAATGAAAATCATATCTGAGAGAACATACAAATGATGAGGAGGTATAAAAGCACAGGTCCAGTTTATCCATTGCTTGCTGGAGAGCTGGGAGTTGCAAAGTTCACCAGACAGAACCAATTTCAATCAAAATTCCTGACCTTTGCTGACATGGTTCCAAACTTATCATCAGGGAGGCTGGGGATCCATTTCAACTTAAAAACTTCAGTTAGTTTGTTTTGCATGGGTGAGACAGTGCTGGCAAAAGATGACCCGAAAGTGGAACAGTTGACTTGCCTGAAGATTGAACTTTATTTGTTTCCACCTTCTACCTTGTTTACAGCAGAATTAACTACAGCTGATAAACAGCATGTTACTTTAAGTAAACACACTAACCCGTGTTTAAAGTACTGATATGGGGTAAAAAGATGGTTTAGGTAGGACATCGATGAGACATAGCTGAATACAGTTCTAGTGCCCTTTAAAATATTTTGAAAATTGGAAATTGTGAAGGGAAGTTTCACAGAGATAGAAAGAATGGTCTACATTAGTAAAGAGTCAGAGATTTCCATCTCTTTAGTATAACACAGCCAAGCCAACCCCAACATTTAGTTTCCTTGACTGTGGCGCACAGGTACTTATCCAGGAAGAAATTACAGACCTTTAAAGCAGAGGGCTTTAAACAAGAACAAGTACGTAGATGATTAGGCCAGAGAAATCATATTAGAAATAAGGCACTGATTTTAACAATAAGAATCATTAACCACCAGAAGAAACTCCTTAGTGAAGAAGTGGACTTGCCATCTTTGGCATTTCAAATCAGGACTGCATACTCTTCTGCCAGATACACTACTGGGCTTCGACCCCAGAGAACGGATGACATTTAATGGCAACAGTTCTAAGGGCTCTGGATGACAAAGAGAGGCAGCTTTTCTTGGAGCAACTGTAATGTAGCAACACTTCACTGTCTGCTATGGTTATCTTTGGGTTCTAAATCTGGCTTACAACGCTATGCTATAAGCTGGTGATTCAGCTGCTACTACATGCCAAGCTGACGTTTTTTTCCAAGCAAATGTGAAACACATTATTGAGATGGGAATGACTACAGTTGTCCCCCTTTTTGATATGAGTACCTTCACTCTGAAATGAGGTTTGATCAGTTCCTCAATTTCTACCCAAAACCATCTCAAACTCGGAATGCTACCTGGTTCTAACTAAATGCATGCAGTATTTAAACACTGTAATAAAGTGCAACAATTGAGTAAGAGAAATGTGCTTAGAGGAAACATTTATAGGCAGAGGGGATGGTGGGAATTTTCCTAATTCAGATTTTTTCAATTTAAATCTAGATCCAGAAAATACATTCAAATGTTCAATGATATAGACTTAATGTGAAAATTTCAAATCTGAAAGTAGACATGGGAAAAATCTCTAGTTTAGTATAATTATTAGATTCCTACCACATATTTTAAACATACTGGATTGCTAAAGATTCCTGCTTATGTCATGTCCCTGGATTTGGTACCATTGCATAACAGCAGTAAGTCTTGCATTATTCACTTAAAGCATCAAGGAGAGCCCGAAAGTAAACACTACTGACAGTTTTACAGATGCTGTCAACTCACAAGACTGACTTCACACAGACAAAACAACTACTGAATGTTTACTAAATTATTTTTATTTTTAGGAGATTCATCTTCCTTCATTTGTTAGAAAGCTTGAAGGCAAGCGTGCACCCCAGTTATCCTGCTCGTACTCTGAAAGTCATGTGAATGTGGCTGAGAAGAGAATCTCCTGAGCCTTTCCCTGGAGGAGCTACTGCACATCCTCATCTGCAGACATACCCCAAACCACGACCCCAGTGCAAATTACCAGCCCAGAGACTATGCCGCCCATTGAAGAACCAGCCTCAGATCATGAGTCCCAGTGTGGTTACTCTGCACTGTCCTTTAAAAATCATCAATGTCTTGCTATGGCTTTTCTGCTCCAACATCTATTCCTCAGTGGAGATGCTGTATTTTTAAAGGTGAACTTACTCTTCGGAATAAAACTTGGGACAATTTTTGCCACGCTTTTAGAGATATTCACTCAAGTGTAATTCTTTTCTTCGTTGCAATGAACCTGGACAAGAAAACTGCTCCCTACAGCAGATGAGTGGACAGGAGAGAAGTGAAATTCTGCGCCATAATTTCCTCTTTATGACTTTAGTGACCAGATGAGAACTCTGCTCATTTTCAATTGCTGCTTACCCAAAAGCCAGTGGTTTTACACCAACGTGTTTATGTCATTAACTCCTATGACTCATATTGCAGTACAATTGTCTGAAAAAGCACTGACCTTGAAAAGCAACTGCTTCAAAATACATGCTCATTATGTGAAGAGAGTGAACATATATAGCATTATAGCAGGAAGTTTCAACACCAAGATTTTGTACTGAGTAAAAATAGTGCAGAACATTTTGATCGATCAGATGAAACACTGGGATATTTTAGGCATCCCAAAAGATGGTTTTCAGACAATGGACAGTACAGGAATAAATGAGGATTATCAGAAAAAAATCTGTATGGTGTAGTCACACTGCAATTCTTACAATATACCTGCCAAGTCTTGGTATTCTGCATAAAGCTTCAGCTCTTGAAAGCAAGCAGTTACACCAGAGCCTGTTACACAGTGTCTCTTTCATCAGGGAGTAGACTAGCCCTAGAGAAGAGCCCCCACTGACAGAACTCACCCTCAAGCAGAAACTAAAGGCAAAACATCCTCTTCTCCATTATTTTATCTTTTTTGTGCCTTTTGCATGCTTAGGACATGTAATATAGACCATGTTGGTTATTCTGGTCTGAGATACTTGGAAAAAGACACAGAAACAAGAGAAATGCTGTGACTATCACTAGCATTTATTGCCCCTGCACAGGAAAGGTATCCAACTTCATGTGGATACATCAAGGTATAGCAGCAAACATGTACGAGGAGCAAGCAAACTGCTGTGCTTTAATATTAATGTAAAAAAAAAAGTAAGTAGGAAGCGTGTTGCATTCATGCTGCCACAGATGTATCCATACTGCACATGGCTTCTTTTTGGAGGCAATTCCTCATTCTTCAGTTTTAGTTATTCTTCAGCAACCCTAATTTCAGCAGAGAGCCTGGTTAGAAATCCTCTTTAACTGACACCATACGACTCTCTTTAAAGAACAGCTCACAATTACATAAGTGAGGTTTTGGCTTAATGGAGGAGTTATTGAAATGTCTGAAGTTTTCTTCAAAAGATAAATGAACATAAAAAAAAAAAACTTGGCAGTTATACAGTTACTGTAAATGAAGGCAAGAAAACATCAGAAACTAGTGAAGCACCTCAAATACACGGTTTACCTAAGATAAAAATACCAATCCTGCAAGCTGAAGCCCATAGTAAAACTTCTAGGTGTAAAAGCCTGGCACTGAAACCATAAAAATTAGAGATCGAATCTGAACATTGCTAAGAGCTGCAAATTTTTTTTCATGTGAAAAAGTAGGATTTATTAACTTGAATTAAACCCATATCTACCATTTTATATACAGAATACCATTCAAAAGTCACTATGACCACTAGATCACCTAAGGGTACAGCTTTTCTAAAAAAAAAAAGTATACATACTTGTGCATGTGTATACATATTTATATATGTGTATACATATTTATGTATA
The DNA here is from genome assembly GCA_013399115.1 of Anseranas semipalmata. Lineage (NCBI taxonomy): Eukaryota > Metazoa > Chordata > Aves > Anseriformes > Anseranatidae > Anseranas > Anseranas semipalmata. The sequence continues at coordinate 1,033,692 of VXAA01004177.1, read as the reverse complement.
TATANAAAAAATATTTGGAAGTAGTTGGTTTCAGGAACTTGTACTTCCCTAGGCTTATTTCTCTGACAAAATATTGATGACTACAAATTTTGGAAGGCTTCCCTGCAAATAACGTTGTATTTTATTACCCAATTCTAGTACAAGACGAAAACCACTGATGACTGGGGAAGGGACAGGGAAGAGGCACTGTTTACTAGAAGAGAGCCTACATGCACTGGTAGGGAGGTTCAGATGCAGCCAAATAGATGAAAAAAAGCAAACATAGCAGATGATAATGCATATGCAAGAGTCTTGGGCAGGAGATGTCAGAGCGAAAGCGATACCATCAAGAAGGTGAACACCTTCAGGCTGTGCCAAGCAGATTCCTAAAGCCTCAACCTGTGTAACACTGAGCTGATTTTTAAGCTTGCAAACTACAAATTTGTGATCTCTTGATATTTTTAGACAAATTCTAGAAATCTGTAAATGAACTGGAGTGTATTTGCAATGCAGGAATAGTCATGCTGCAGACAGCTGAAAAAGCTTTCAACTACCTCGTTCAGGTATTGGTAACCTTCTAGTTCCAGGGACTTCAGTGTGACTACACTGAAACAGCAATATTAGAGCCAGTCGGGTCATGTTCATAGCATACTGTATTGTTTTGGAGTCCTGAAAACTAACAGTAGATAGATAAAGTAAGCCCCTGACACTCCTAAGAGTAGGATGTTCTTTTTTTTTGTTCTTTTCTTGAGTCACAGAGTGTATGTGTTCATATATTTATATATAAAATAATATTATATGTATTTCCCCTTATTTTTGAAGGAAGGTATGACGTATGCTAGCTGTTTGTCAGAGAATGAATACATTTTAAGGGACACAAAAGGTCTAAGCAAGAAAGCTTTCCAAAAGTCCCCAAATATCTTGTAAGCAATCAATGCAAGCACTTCCAGTGTGATGCAAGATGAAGCGCTGCATGTTACGAGTTTATTATTCTGTAACAATGCAATGCCAAGGGTAACTCAGGTCAGCATTTTGGCACACTGGCAGAACAAGGTTAAGTATCTTGCCTATTACCTACTGATTTTGCCCAGGTCAAGATAAAAGTTGAAAGAGAATAAAACATCTATTCTTGTATCTAAAGATGGAAAATTGAGCAAGTTCAAGGTCATTCACAGGAAATGAAACTCAAGCAAAAAGATTTTCTAGAAAGATGAACATTTGTGTTTTTTCAAATCAAGTCCTCTTGATTTGAAAATCAAGACTCGATTTCGTTTGGAAATGATCTAGTAATTTAATAGTAAAACCTGATGACAAAAGTCGAGTTTATAACATCTTTATTTTAAAGAGGCAGGACAGTGAGGACAGAGTGAAGAAATGCACACAAAGACAAGGGAACATCTGTGACAATTCAGTCTAGCAAACATTCACAAAATCTTTGACAGAAGAAAGGCAACACAGAGCAATAGTATGAGAGGAGCAATATTTTACAGTAGTGGCAAGTCCAGGTGGAATACATGTCACTCATAATTTGAGATGAATTATCACGTACCAGTTATGTATGTCCATCAGACATCAAATATTTACTTCATCATAAAATTGATGTAAGCAAAATCACATTCCATTAGAGCGTTCAACATTTTCATAAGCATTTACACAACTTCTATACAGAAAATTAAGTAGAGGAACAGACTCTACATCACTCAGGAATCTGCATTTATGGCACAGAACAATTTTGCAACAACATTAGATTATTGCCAGGACAACTTGCACAGAGTAACATGTAGAGCTGGGCAGGAAACATTTCAGGAAAATAGGGACTAGGAAAAGCAAAGAGAAGGAGGAACGCATGCCAAAATAGCAGATAACTCGATGTTGAGGGCACTGCCATTCTTTCCATTTCACATGACAAAATGCTCATTCTTCTGTGTTTTTTTCTCTCAAAGGAGCTGTTCCACTTTGTGGAAATCTGAGTATACTAAGCGGAGCAAGAACTTAAATCTAACCGTCTCAATGTTAATCAAGGGTCTTACTCAGTAGGCTATACTCAGCATCTCTGTGGTCCTTTCATTATTTCAACTAGATGAAACAGCTTCAAGAGAATATATTGAGGGCAAAAAGAGAATGTGCTCCAGAATAACCTCTAACCTCTGGTTCAGGGTTATTACCCCATTCACTTCTTAGATCTAAGATCTCAGTTCAAGTCTCTGGTTTAAATAACGAAGAACAAAGGCCTTGCACTTCAGTTCCTCGTATGCCAAAAAATAATGCTGACCCCAGAATACTTGTTATTTTGAGTATCATTCTGGTTTCGACTGTCAATTCCATCCTGGAGCTGCAGAATTTTCCTAATAAAAGGTTAGTTGATATTAGTCTGTTCCTTTGAAAAGTTTTGGTTTTGGTAATTTGGCATTGTAAGGAAAAAAAATACTCAGTCAAAAAATTCCCAACCAGCTCTAATAACATATACTATTATTTCAGTTCAGAGTTAAAATAACATTACATGTTCCTTTGTAGTAACCACATAATAAAAGGTAATATATTGCTGAACGATATATAGAGCAAAACAAGATTCCAGTTAGCTTATGTTATATGCCAGATAAAAAGATTCAAATATGAAGGACAACAAAAGATGTAAAAAGGTTCAATGGTGGAAACAAAGACCTTCTTTAACCATGCAAATTACAACATAAGTACCACCTTTTTACATAAATGACCAGATCCCCAAACTAACTTCCACAAAACTGATGTAGGTGGAGCTACTGAAGGACAGGAAGCAGATTCTAGTGAATCAGAGCAGGTGACAAGTGTTCTGGAGAAAACATCTTCTGTTGCTGACTTGGGTATATAACCTGAACAAAAGCTGAAATACCAGTTGTTTGGGTCCCTCCCCCTTCCCCTTTTCCTTCCTTTTTTAAGCAGATAATTCACAGGTTGATCATATGAAAATACATTATGTCAACAAACCACTGAAACAGTTCTTTAAATAGCATAGTTTTATGGCACTTTCAGAGAGCAGTGTTTCAGACAGTGGTACGAAGTATAGTTGAATCATGAGAATGCATACAGTCCATTCCTCCCAACAATCCTTTGAAACTCCATTTGTTTTTTTTTTTTATTCACTGCGCTTTATTGTGATCAAAGTAGAATGTTAAGAGTATTTTAGAGCTGTATAGCTCTCACAGCAACAAAATTAACATATTTCCCTTTAAGTCCTGCAAAGCTATGCATATACTGTCATTCTACTAGCATAATTATAGTTAATTGTTCTATGTTATATAATGGAGTAATGTGATGCTTTTAAAAATCTTTTAAAATCAATATATACCACTAAGATGTTGCTTTGTCCATTTTCCCACAGAACGAACTCAATTCCTTCCATAAGCCAAGAGAGCAGCAGTCCCCATTGTAGGGTGAATATTATATTCTTCATTAATACAATCCTATTTTATATATGGAAACATGCATTTTGATAATTTTTTACATTTGTCTGACAATTCATGCTCCTGGAATCCACAGATGAAGCTATGGGCTTGCTATATACACACAAGAACTTTCTATTATCTTTAACTAAGGACTGATAATGGGAAAAAATCAGGAAAGACTGGACAAAAGCATATAATTTTTAAAGCATTCAATGCAATGGTGTGATGAAGTATTTCTTGTTGCTTAAAAGAGGACAGCAAACATGCAATGCTATGTCAGTATAGTTGGAGGGAGCAATTAAGTATCTACAGACATTGCAATTTTTGAAAAAAACTTGTGGTTTTTTTTTTTTCCTTCTCTTAAAACCCCCTTTTTTTTCCTGCCATTCTCTACACATCTATGTAAATAACAACTCACCAGGTATCAAAGGTGGTTTGTCTCTTTGCGTGGTTTGCCACCGTGCTGCTGTCTGCTGGTAATACGGAGGCTCTATTTGACACATTGTTTTCTATGTATGTACTCTCTGGACGTGGAGATGGAACTGAACAGAGAAATAGCAAACACTGTATACTGAGCTCTGCCAAAAATCACATCTTTGAGTTGTTTGCTTCCCCTCTACCTCTATTACAGGACAAAAGAATGAAGAGGCAGTTGTACTTTATGTATGACCAAAAAAAATACTTTTTTTTTTTTTTTTTTTTTTACAGCTTGGAAAGCCCTTGCCTTTGTAATACTTGCAAGATAATATTGTACAATGATGGCGTCATCAGAACTTGGGTAAGATGCTGTTGGATATTGGTAACACCTCTATCTATAGCGGCCCACAAGCGTGACTGATGGTTAAAAACAGTAAATAGAACAAAAGATTGGAATACTGTTGTTACAGACATGAAATACTACAGTTTACACTTTGTCTTCACTCAGGACTTAAAAAAAGGTAATACCCATCCTGAAAAAACTTACTTTGGGTTTTAATGTAACTAAGAGATTACTCACTGAAGATGAAAGGATCAAAATCAAATACTATCTGTTTTTTAAACAAACATACTGTATTTTTGAAAATAGGTTACACATACTTAAAATACAAATTTGTTATCGGAATTGCGAATATCACCAGAAATATATGCACTGGCTTAAAAATTGATCAGACACCAGTTGCAGCATTACTGCAGTATCACACTATACTATCAATCAAAATTGAATTGGAAAGTTTTTTTTAAACTGTAGTACAAAAGTACATGCCAATAACCTCTGTGTGAAGTCAATACTTAAGAACTGAATAAACATGAATTTACTTTTTTCATGGCAACTTTTTCTTTCAATAGCTTTTACATATACATTTATCAATATATTAAATATAGTACCAGTTTTCCAATGAAATAATTAAGTCTGAACTAAAATAAAGTTGTTTCATAGATGTAATTAAAGAGGAAGAAACCTCTACTTTATTATAAAGTATTGAATACAACCCCCAACCTACAGTTTCATTGGCATGGAAGGTCATTCTTCCTTGGAGCCTCTGTTTCACCACATATGCCAATTTTTAGGATTGTTTTAAGGATTAATAAAAGCAATTCAGGATTGAGGATTCTCTGTTGCATTTGCTGTAAAACCTTAAGCTCAAAAGCTTTGCTCAAAACACTACAAGCTTTAATATTGTGCAAAACTTTTAATATTGCAATGGGACACTTGCAAGCATTGGCAGATTTGAACATGTCTAAATCAGGTCATCAGCTAACTGATCAACCTGAAGAGGATCAGAGGGAGACTGGTGACTCTAATTAAGGTTATTAGGTGACTCATAATCGAATTTTAGCTGATTGTGACTTCTTAAGGTTCAGGGGAACCCCACAAGCCTCCTAACACTTACAGGACAGTAATTAGCTTATCATCCTTGTCCTTTTCAAAAGGATTACCCAGGTTTAGCCATGAGACAGCTGCTCACAAATCACCATATTTTCTGTACCATACTAGAACAGTATCTATTTGTGTATACATATACATGGATATGCACACACACACACATATGTATCTATATGCATACATATATATGTGTATGCAAACACTCCCAGGATTATAGAAGTTTGCTTTTACCTGTAGGAAACCCTGAACTTTAGGAAACCCGGGCAAGAGATATGAATATAGGTTTCAACCAATGAAAAACTAATATAAATTATTTATCTTGTAATTTTTATTTATTTTGTTCAACTTCCCCTAATAAATTATCTTCTGGTTTACAAGGAACTACATGATTGTGCTATCATTTGCAAATATGCAAAAATACTTTTTGCAAAAATAGAATACTAATAGTTACTATATACAACCTAGCAGGTCAAACTAGTGTCTGAAAATGTGGTAACAATTCTTTTTCCAATAATTTTTTTAGTTGTTCACATTAGTTCTCTGTACCCTTTTCCACTACTTCATTTATATTCCACATTAAAATTCTCAGTTAATTTTTAAAGATGCACCATAAAATTACCTCTGTAAAAGCTGCCAACTCTTCTTGGAACAGGGTCATTATACAGAATTCTATTTTCCTTAGTAGATGCTCCATCTTCTGTGTGTGGATCATGATATGCTCCACCCTAAACAAAAGAACAGTCAACTATTTAAAATGAAAGACTATAAGGTGATTTGCAGTGGTTTTAACCAACATACATGAGCAATAAACTCTGAACTTCACTACACGCAATTTTCCTTTCATGTTATTAATAACTGCCAATCTCAAATCACAGTCCCCGTAATCGACAATTATCTGCCTTTGCTGTTTTTTCCACTTTTTCCAAAATGACAAAAATGTCATTAACAAAATTTTGCCTCTTAATTGTATTTTAAAGACTTTAGCATGATGCAGACCTCAGATTTTTGCCGTGAATGAAATGCAGCTGTAACATCTCTGGAAGGATCTTTTACTGTAGGTCTTGTTAAATTTGTTTCTGATGGAATCTGGTCACTCTGCTAATGGCAAATTTTAAAAAGTAAACAGGACATGCATATAATTTGTGATAACTGCAACACCAAAGCACTATCTCTTATCAGCTGTTACGCAGTAGTACCTAGAGGTACCAATAGTCACAAAGTCTACTGTACACAAAGTAAGAGGTAGTCCTGGAACTAAAAAATTTATAAGCTAAATAGTTAAGTCAGACAGGAGAGCAAAAAGAGCATCATCATCTCAAATTTACTCTGTTTTCCTGATTAAAATACTTCCTGGAAGATACTTCAAGCAAAAACTTAAGTATACCCTCAGAAACATCCATATGCATCGAATTTGCCACCAAATATGTCTTAACTCCATTCTTAATGAACCAGATGCTGCAATTCTTTCTACAGTAGGGACCAGACAAAATTCAATGCTCTGAGACCCCACAGAAAACTGTACTGAAAACCCTGTATGAATTTAAATCTAGAATGTCCAAGAAGGATGAGACCTTAAAAAAAAAAAAAAAAAGGCAACAAACCAGAATTAAAAATTGGGATTTCAATTCATTATATGAGTGATTTGCAAAATCTATTTTGCCTTTCATTAATAAAGATCTGGCCTCACTGTCACAGATAAAACAACCCTTGAAACTGTGTCAAGATGACAAATGCAACTAAAACATGTTTTAAATCGCAGATTGACTCTTTAAAATTTGCAAGAGGCTGATACATTTGATTAAGTTACTCCTTGTGTAAGATGCCTCTTGTTTGTTAGCAGTTAAATTATAAATATGAGACAGTAATAGCAACTTCTACTTGATTTTCTTCTGCTTACGCCCTTTTGTATACATTTAACTTAAAATTAAAAACTGTGTGTTGTAACTATGACTTGAAAAGCCCCAAAACTAAAAAAAAAAATCTGCATTCAGTGTTAAAGTAAGATTTAAAACCTGGCAAACAAAGAATGTTTTTCTTTAAAATGACTTAGTAGTGGCTAAAGAGAAACTAGAAACAGGGAGGTGAGGAAAATTCGTAAAATGTGAGCACAGAGAGAGACAGAGAGAATAGTACTAAAGAGAACCAGTAGAACTGAATGGAAAAATTTAATAGGAAAATAATAAAGATTCCTTGAGAACATTTATATTATTCCTGAATTTTTGAGTTCACCAAGGCTGAGGGAAGTGAAATTTTCTCATTTGTAATACAGAATGTGGCAAAAAAATGAGATAGAAAAGAATCAAAGAATGACTTTTGTGAAAATGCCTTTATGAGGCATAAGAATATTGTTAATTTAATTCTGATTTGTTATTGAAACTAGTGAAAATGAACAAACATAGCTGAAAAAGCTTTGTGAATTTACAGACTTGCCATACATTTCAGAAGAGTATTTTTCCTTTCAGACTTCTGCTGGTTGAAATATGGATTTAAAACAATGAATTAAAGGCTTCAGTTTACAAACACTGACCATAAGAGATAAAGGTGAATTCTTTAGGTTGGATATTAGGAGGAAGTTTTTCACTCAGAGGGTGGTGAGGCACTGGAACAGGTTGCCCAGAGAGGTTGTGGATGCCCCATCCCTGGAGGCATTCAAGGCCAGGCTGGATGTGGCGCTGGGCAGCCTGCTCTAGTAGTTGGCAACCCTGCCCAGAGCAGGGGGGTTGAAACTAGATGATCTTTAAGGTCCTTTTCAACCTATGCCATTCTATGATTCTATGATTCTATGATTCTATGATTTACACATGATTAGGCATTCCAAAGCAAACCAAAATGAATAAAACCATAAGCATTACGATGTACATCATTTTTTCTAATAGAAATAAAAGTTTGTCAACCAGCTGTCAAAAGACAAAGAATGATCCGATAATGTGAAATAAAATTAAAATTACTTATAAATTTAATATCTGCTACATAATTCAGAAAAAGATCCTAATAACCTGAAGAATACAAGGTAGGATAAGCTTTTATCAACAACTCAAATGTTGGTGTTACTGCCCTCCTAAAGTAACATCTTGAAGAATAAGTAACTTTTAACTTATGTTTAACTTATGACTGAAATGGTAGAGAGAAAACAAATGACCACACACACAAAAAAAATCTCTTTGAAATGGAGCTGCTGTAACTCTAAGTAGCTATTTTTCTTTAAATTAGATTGTATGTCTCCTATTTTTATGAGATTTTTTTTCTCCTTATAATGAATATACATAATCCTGAATGGAGAAGATGTGGTAAGTACAAAAATAATGTATAAGCAATGTGCTTTTAAATAAATGCTAAAAAAATGCTTTGTTTATGCTTTTTTTCCTACTGAAGAGCCATCCAGTACATGAAAACTCTTTTTCTATACTACTTGCAGACTACATCAAGTCCACTATGCATATTTCTTACATAAACTAAGTAGGCAGAGATTTTTTAGTCTCTTACAGTAAAGCATATTTTTTTAGACCTTCAATAATATTTGTAGCTCTTTGACTTCTTTCAATTTATCAACAAATCTGAACAAGAATTCCTGTCCTTTGAAGTCACTATATCACATATATATGTATTAAAAAACAAACACTCATTTTATGTACTTCTCCTCCACACCATTTTGCTCCGATTTTGGACCAATGGCATAGCAATTTAAGGATTTGGGGACAGTTATCTTGTGTAAAACATTAAATAATTCGTAAGTACTATGTAAGGAAAGTAAATCAACACTGAAACTGGCCCTTCCTTAACACTAATGAAATAATGCTCATAACAGAACATAAGAAGGTAACTATTGACATTAATCACTGTATCAATTCCAATTTACTGGTGGCTTCTCCAAAATAAAATCTCTAGCCTACCTCAGTTATTTCTCATACTAATCGGGAGAAATATTGCAGGTTTTGATATCCCTCTAGGTATTTCATCATTAATTTCATTTCATCAATAATGTCATGCTATTAGAGCATGTGAAAGCAAGCGAAAAAGCTCACTTCAAAAATTAAGATTAGTATTCAAAACAGAAAGACAAACAAGAAAAGCTAAATAAAAGCACAAATGAGAAGGTTAATTAAGCAAAAACAACACAATAAAAATGACATCAGAGAATGTAACAGACTAGAAACTAATTACATTTTAACTTCACAGACAATTTTTCTGTTCTCACATTTCAGTACCTTAAAATAATAGATTCATAGTCCAATTATTATTTTTAACATGGTCTCTCATTTTGCACTCCAAATATTAACTTTTTTTTTAAAAAAATCTAACATTCCTTGTCTTACAAAACCACGAATGCATAACTGGCTATGCACACAAACAAACAGAAGAGAGAAAGCAGGACACTGTTCCCACACAAAATAAGAAGAGGAAGGTAAGTCTTCCGTAAGAGGTGATATTTTGAACTAACCCTATTAGCATCTTCTGTACAGTCTTCTCGTGAAGAGCCAACAGACCTTGTGAGTGACTTATGCTGCACCTGTGGAGATAACAGTTGCAGGCTGTTTGCTCTGGCTGCCATCCCTTGCCCTATGCTTAAGCCACCCTCTGAGCCCTTTGACCTCACTCTGTCCCGGCTCACATACATAGAGTGTCTATGAGGGCGCTGCTGTGAAGAAAAAGGACTGGTATAACCTAGACCATAGGAAAAAGATTCATGTGGAGCGGACAGCGAGTGGGAATGGCTTCCATCCATGTGATCTGGCAGTTTTAACTCCTCCATTGTTTTGGAGTGTCTGGTTGATGGCCTTCGGGTGTCCAGGGTACCCTCGCTGCGGTTATTCCTGGCGGATGGACTGAGCAAAGTTCTGTTATCGCTGTGTCGGGGAGCGGTCGGACTGGTAGGAGAGTTCAAGTCCATACAGCTGGATGGAAAATAGCGACTGCTGTTTGGTTCTGCAGCTTGAGCCCTGGCCTCAGAAAGGTTGCCCACGGATTTTGAGTCTGTCAGAACCCCATGGCTCTTTGACTTTGTCCGATACGAAGGACTCTTAGAAGACTGTGGAATAGTATCAATGTAGCTGTGGCGACTATGCTTATCGCCAGGTTGCAGTGTCCCAGTTTTGCTTTGAGAAGTTTCCATAAACGAGTGCCGGTTCTGCTGGGATCTGGTGTTAGACTTCAGGTACTTTGTGCCTGGACCATCAGAACTTTTGGGGTCCACATTAAAATCAAATTCTGTTTTTGCCTTTGTTTCCTTTGGACTAAGAAGATGTGGCATGTTATTATTGGCTAGATCTTTGTTACCAGATCCAGGCTGGTTGCTCGATTTCTTTGTATGCATTGGGCTATGTGCAGCTCCAGAAAGGTTTCCATTTAAAAAGCTTTCATTTGCTGGAAGACCCTCTTCTCTTGGCCCGCCAACCCCTAGTGTCTGTATATCCTTGCTGTTTGATCTGTGGTGTGACTGCAAAGCAGAACTTTTGCTGGCTTGATTTCTACATTAAAATGCATAAAGAAACATTAATATACCAGATTACATATTCATATATTAATAACTTCAACAAAAGTACACTCATGTCAGAAGGGAGCTGCCATTTAAAATCATAAAATTTATCTCTAGTAAGATCAAAACTGCGAAGTAGACATCAGAAGCTCCACTAGAATAACAGATTTGCAACTGTTAGTACATTGTTGTTTTCTACTGATTGTATCCTAACAGACAAACTCAGTTTTGGTTAAAGGATTTTGCTAACAAAACAAAACAAAAAGATATAAAATCCAGTCATAGAAATTCCAACATATATAATTACACCTTTACACGTGTCTGTGAGTAATATATGTGTAATCACTACTGTAAGCAGGGCATTATGAAAATTAGCTGTATAGCCACTGAAAAAAAGCCTTAAACATATCTGGCACATCAAAGTTAAAGTGGAACAATCAAGTATGTCAGCACTGCCAAAAAGCCCTACACAATCAGTGCTCCAGGCTACATAATGTATGTCTGAGGTGGGTGGAGGCAGAAGAGAGAACAAGAGGATATCGTGCTGGTAAAGACATCCAGATGGACTGAGCCTGAGGTCTGTGCTGCCTAGCAAGCCCTGTAACACCAAACCTAAACCAGGTCTACCACAGGAACCTTGACTTTTGCACAACTCAGGTTTTACAGCATAAAAACAGTTCTGCTTCTGATGATGGCCCTGCAAACAGTGCAGCCATGACAGAGCAGCGCTGTGGCTATGCTTGTTAGCTTTGATAGACCTAGGCTGGCTTAGAACTGAGTGAATGTACTTTATACCGAGGGATAAAAGGGATAAACTGAGAGCTGACTGTACAGATGAGTTTGTACCTTTGTTGATCTTGTTAGCAATTATAATTGGATAATGCTAGCTATTTTTATACTTAGGATTTTTGTACTACCCACATTCAGTGATCTAATTATATACTCTATTACAGTTTCTAGAAATTAAGCAAATTTAATGCCAGGCTAAAATATTTTTTTTAGGTTAAAAGTGTATATATATATATATTAAAACTTAGAGGTATAAAGAACTTAGTAATTTTACATCAAGCAGGTAGGTAAGCCTTTATATTACACAAATTTTCCCGCGGGCCTCTGTTTTCTTTTTTGATGCCACAGCTCTGCTGGTACAACTTCTATCCTAAATATGTGAAAGAGCAGCTAAAATTTTTTGGTATCCATTTCAGAAAAAGTATAGGTTGTAAACATCATTGTCCCAAATCTTAAAATGAGGAATATATTATTTTTTAAAAAACTTGCTAGGATTAAAAGCCACTGTAGTTCTGCATACTTCAGAGGATGACCTTTAGGGAAGCTTTTGTCAAAGAAGTACAATGAGGCTCTTTGTACTGAAGTATTTTATCCACCAGTAAACCTGGCTTGTTGATGTATTAAAATCAAGTAGCTTCTCTCAAGCTATGTGGGTCCAGCGAGGGAGTCACTGAGCAAATACATTAAGTTCAAGTAGACTAGACTCGATTCATAACTGCAAATGCAGACAAAATTCTGTTTATCCCTAACTTGGAGCATGATCGATGCAAACTTTTTTTTTTGGTGTGAATTTTGAACTTCAAATTTCAAAACCTTGGACAGATTTGCACAGGTACAGTAAAGGCAGCATTCCAGATAGAAAAGCACTCCTTTGGAATTTCAGGACCACCTCCCAAACACAGAATTCCTACTGTTGTTCAGGGAAGAAGCTAACTTTTTTAAGATGAGTAAGCCAACTTATTTTTCCATTGTCATATGAGAAAAGGCTTTAATGGGTGTTTTGTTTTGTTTTTTCCAAAGAAGCATTCATCCCAATACAGGAAGTTAACCAAAAAAATGAGCTTGAATAGCTGTAATACAGTAATACAGTAAAACTATGTCTACCTTCTTTATTCAGTGCAGCCAACATGGAGCAGTATACGCATCACAATGTGCCTAAACTGTCAAATAACTAGTTCTCTTGAAGACGATATTCTGTATAAGCACAAAAGCAACTTATTCATTGGCATAGAAAATATCAGTGACGAGGATCACATGACTACGTTTACCTGTTAGATAACGTGTTGCTGTCTGCGTGGTAAGGTTTTCTCTTAGCTGACCGTGAAGGTGAGCTTCCACAGCGATCCAAGAGTCTTTGTGTTTGAAATGAAGGATGGTTCAAACATTGTTCTGTCAAATATCTGTCTGCTGGATCTAACTTCAGTAAGTTCTTTGGAAAACAAATCCCAAAGTTTAAACGTTAGTATCTGTATTTGCATCAGCAATAATACAACAAAATAAAGAACATTATTGTGATAGTTTTTTAATCTCCAGAGTGGCTGTGATTAGATGCAAGTGCCAGAATTACTTCATATTGCATTAAAATACATATGATACAAAATGAACACGTTCAAAAACATTATGTTCTACTTAAGGGACAGAAGGCATTGGACTTGCTTATTATGAAGTATATATATATATATGCTATTATGTACATAATGAATATGCATAAACATACTTACATACTTCTACATTTGTGCTTAAAATGTTTAAAATATAAAAATAGGTGAATGTAAAAATATGTATATTTTACCTATAGACCTACAGATATTCAAAATACATGAATTTTAAACATACTTTTCAGGATATGCTTTACAACATTGCTGTTTAGAATGAAAAATATTAAATTTACCAGCAATATAATGCTACAATGAAACAGGCTTTACAAACAAACAGAACAAGCATACAGGAACAGTCTTATACATACAAAAAAATCCTTTAAAGTTAGCATTTAAAAAAATATACAAATCTGAGAGTTTTGGTTTTTACTTCGCTAAAGGTTCAAGTCCACCCATATTTTTAAAGAATCATCTAAACTGTTTACAACGTACTCAGAATAACATTTGCCTTAGAATTCTGTTAGATCTGCTGTGATTCTGAACAAAGAGACTTTCTGACACGTAGAGAACATTTAATCACAATATCAAAAAACAATCGGTTGATTACTTTTGATAACTTTGAACGGTTCCTTGCAGGAATAGGGCCATACGTAACATAACACGGAATACTTGAACATGCATAACTCTCAGCAATGATAAAAGTTTGAATGGCTATTAAATAAAAAGAATAGCTATTTTTTAAGGGTTATGTAGGTTGAATAGAGAACAACTGTATGTGTATATATGCATATACACGCACAAAATGCACATCTGTATATGCGTTAACATAGTATTCAGCCACTTGACCACACACTAGTTTTCCCTTCACTTCAAAATGGAAAATGCTCAGAAAACAAAGCAAGTGTTCAGCATTTCTGTGTAGTTCAGTCATACAGTATACAGTATCTGCCTTTCTCAGGTGACAAGCTGTGTACCAAATGACTAATTTTTTCTTTCCCCCTTTTTTTTCTGGTACTCATCACTACAGTGATACAAATGGCCCAACCATAAGAAGGCCACAAATGTGACTTCTACATTCCTTGTCAGAAGAAAGGATGTTCAAAGGCTTACCTCAAGTGTCTACACACTAAATTGCAGAGGCTGGACCACAAACAAGGAGAACTGCAAGTCCATGGGCAATCATAAGGCTGTGAACCTGACTGGAATCACAGAGAAGTCTGGGGACGGGGCTGATGGCTGGGGCATGGTGACTGATGGGTATGGCTGGCTTCAGAAGCTAGGAGGTAGGGACGGAGAGGAATGGCACTCCATACACATGAGTTCCTGAATTGTACAAAGTGACAGCACGAAAAGGAAGGTATATCCATTGCGTCTCTGGGTTGGGATTAGAAGGGAAAGCCAACATTTGTGATGTTATGGTGGGGGTTTGCTACCAACCACGCATCTAAGAGGATGACTCTTCCCACAACAACAAGCAGAAGTCTACTGATCACAGGACCTCATCCTCATGGCAGACTTCAACTATCCAGACATGCAGCCTGCATAGATGGTCCAGGAGATTAGATTATGTTGGTGGCAATTTCCTAATTCAACTGCTGGAGAGGCAAACCAACCAAGGGTTGGACTCCACTTTACCTGCTGTTCACTAACAGAAGTACTGGTGGCAAATCTGAACATAGAAGAAAGTCTGAGATGTAGCAACCCTGAGATGTTTATGGTTAGGATGCAAATGAAGTGTGAGAAGATAAGCATCAGGGATAGGACCCATGACTTCAGTTTCTGGAGGGAATTCCTGGACATAGTCTCCTGAAAAACTGCCACCAGAAGAAAGGTGTCCAAGAGAGCCACTTGATTTTCAAAGAAAACTTCCTGAGAAGTTCTCATCTCATCATGCAGAAGACCATAAAATTTCACACAAGGTCAGCTTGGCTAAACAGGGAGCTGCTTAATGAACAAAAATGCAAAATAGGCACATATAAGAAGTATAGCCAAGGACAAGATACAAAGGAGGAATATAAAAGCACTGCTTTGGCACAATGGATGACATTAGGAAGGCCAAAGTCCAGCTACAGCTAAAGCAAGTGAGAAACAAAGGGATTCTACCGGTATTCTAGCAGCAAATGGAAGCTCAGGAAAAAAAAAAAAAGTCTGCTGATGAATGAGGGAGACAACTGACAGACAGATGATATGAAGAAGCATGAAACATTCAAATTCTTTTTTGCCCAAGTCATCATATACAGAACCAGCTTGCAAAACACCATGATTTGTGAAGGAGAGGGGAGGAGAGGAACAGCAAAGCAACGGCACCAAATGGACAACTCTTCATTCATCTAGTCCACAAATGCTCTCTAAAAGGAGATATATAAAGAACTACAGCTGCATAAGTCAGCTTTAGCTGATATAAGTTGGAGTGTGGGTTATTCAGTAATCTCGTAATCAGACCTGAGGTCCCTGGGAATGCAGATAATGAAGAACACACCAACTGTGGACATGTTGCCAGACTGCCCAGTGTCTGGAGAAGAGACAGGCATACAGCAAAATATGTAGAGCATCTGCAGCATGCAACTTAACCACATGTTTCGTCTGTTCTCTTCTTGTAGTCTTTTGCTCATTCTTTAACAATGTTGCAGCTTCTGAACTAAGTAATGTAAGTCAAACACAAAACATCCCCTCTAGAGGATCCCTCAACTTTCTCACCTTGTACAGAGAAACATGGACAGGAAAGTTGAACAGAATTACTTAAATAAAGATAGAATGGAATTATTTGGAAATTTATGTTTCCTTAAAATTCAATGCTTCATTTTGAAAATTCAACTTTTAAATCACACCAAAAGAACCGAAAAGACATTGCAATACAACATATAAAAATTAGGATAAAATGAAAATAAAAGCAACCCCCAGCTTGGGGTGGTTGCAACCACTGCAACCAGCAATGGTCTGAAGAATCATCTTGAATTTGCTGTTCTGTAATATATGCTACTACAGCTCGAGTTACAGCTAACTATGATGCCGAGAAAAACAAAACAAAACAAAAAAAACCCTGTGAACTAGAAAACAGAAGACAATGATTCTAAACTTAATTTTTGTCACTATGATTCTCTTTCTTTCATCTTATTGCGGCTGAAATAATGGGAGGGTTGTACTGCAGCTTACCTTCGTGGAGTTTTTACAGTATAAGAATGAGGGTATGCAATGCAGAAATACAGCACAAATATGTAGCAGAATGTTTTACAATGTTCGGCCATTTTGAGGGGAGCCAGCTTCCCCTGATACCAAGCAAAAAAGTATCTCAGAACCATGTCCTAGTTTGGCAAAGGGAAACCAGATGATTTGTTCCAAAACAGGACCGAAGAGCAGCTTAACACACATGCTGTGTAGAGGTGAGTGATAGCAAGCAGGTTAAGGCCTCGGACAGGTGAAAAGTTTACTGTGCATGAAGTTTGTCTTTAACAATTGTCTGTGTTCTCATGCTTATCCAGTAACAGATGAACAACAACTCAGGTTAGCCTAATCCTCTTTCACTGTGGATTTATCTAAATTTATTACAGGTTGAGAGCTCATCCTCCAGCATTACTAACGTAACCTGTGCATCTGAATAGTTGTCACTGTGAATGCACATCACCACAAATGATGGTGGTTCTTTTGTGTGGAATATGTACTGCTTATCAAATCAGTCAAATTTGAATATGCTCGCCTGGCATTTGCAGGGGATATTTTCCAGATTCCTAAGAAATATCAAACCTTGCTATAAACCATGGTGATATCAAAATATCTCAAAGGGAAGTTCACAAGTACTTTTAAGATGTACTCTATTAAGAAACAAACCTAAAAATTCACTTACATCTTTCCCTATATCTTACAGACAGAAAATAAATACATTTGCCTACCTTCATAAGATCAAGCAATACACCACTTAAAATTCCCAAGTATCTTCTCTCTAAAGACTGTGGATGATTGACTGCAGGAAACTGTAAAATATAGCATAAATATACTGAGAATGTAAACAAGTTATACATTAATACAATATTAAAAAATTATATAAACTATAAAGTGAATAAAGGCATGTAACTTAAAGGAAATCATATGTATTGAAGAAGTTACTAGTTTCTGAAACATTACAAAACATTATGATGAAAACAAATAACTGTATATATATACACGATATGCAGTCAACCAAAGAAAGTATTTTTGATCAGTAGGGCTGTCACCTCTCTCAAATAAGTCATCAACTTAGATCTAAATGTGTTTGTTCCACTATATGACATGAGGTGGGTGGTTTAAAACAGATTCAGAAATAACAAGTAATATCCCCCTCAAAAAGGAATTTAAAATAGCTTAGAGAGAATTTTATTTTTGTGCAAATATAGTACTAATTAAATACCAAAGATTAACAGACAATTCCAAAATGTTTTTAAAGTGAAAAACATCACAAAAATGGAATGGCAACTATACAGAAGTTTAAGGTTCAGGATTACTCCTCTGATCATGCTGCAGTAAGAACTGGCAACATCATGAGAAGTAGTACACACTGCTGGAGGGCACCTGTTGTCAACTACAGTCTTGACAAAACCAGATGAAGGCAGTATTTGAAAACAGTTCTAACTGTCTGGAAAGAAGAACAGGACAGGCAGGAATGATTCAAAGAAGAAAAATAAAGCACAGAATTATTATTATTATTATTATTATTATTACTACTACTACTATTATTATTATTTGTTTGCCTTGTAAACAAGGCAATAGTCAAATGAAATAAAAATAATCTTTTCTTCCTTTTAATCAAATGAAAGAAAATCTGCTCAATATCTCTGTGCTATAACATAATGTTGAGTACAATGAGTTGAAAAGAAACAGACACCAGAGATCCAATTCCAGACTATGGGACTGACACCAAACAAATAGGTAAACTGATTTCAGTGAGGTAACTTCAAATTTAAATGCTAAACATATATATTCCAGTGTTTTCAGAATTAGAAATTAAGGTTGGATTTCCAAGATGGGCATAAAAAAATCCTCATGGATCCAACTTACGCTGATTTTTGAGAAAATTGCACATTTGAATGCCAGAGAATCTTCTGGAAAAATGAAACAAAACAAAACAACAGCCAGCCAGCTGATTGGCATTAATCACAGTTTATCCAAAACAACGCAGCTGAGATCCAGATACTTTGTTAGCAGTTCCCAGAGTTGTGGAATTTGCCTAATAGTATGCAAGTGCTTCAGTTGCGGCCTGGCTTGATCCCATCCACATCTCAACTATGTGTTTTCTAAAAAGTCCTCTGAAGTTAACACATCAAAGAAGGAAAACTGACAACAGGGAACATGCACTGTTCT
The DNA here is from genome assembly GCA_013399115.1 of Anseranas semipalmata. NCBI lineage: Eukaryota > Metazoa > Chordata > Aves > Anseriformes > Anseranatidae > Anseranas > Anseranas semipalmata. The sequence continues at coordinate 1,015,236 of VXAA01004177.1, read as the reverse complement.
CGTCTTCTGGCAATCACATGCCTGATGCATAAAAAGCCATCACTATATGTCCAAATGGGCTCAAGTCATACATAAAATATACCCACATAAAATATTGAGTTATACTTAAAATCACTGAAAACATAAGATAACAACAAAATTCAGGCCAGTGATTAAGACAATGACAAAACAACCCAACAGATATGAAAATAAACATTCTACGTGGAAGTTTACTCTAGTATAAGAACATATGCGAACTATATGTTTGGTCTGAATTGTGAATGAACAAGAAGTCTTAAATATTTTTATTTGTTTACTGTCACTTGTGCATTTTTAAACTCACATCTAGGGATTGTTACAGCTAGGTGCATACATTTACATGTATACCTTCCTCAGAGTAAAGGCTAGTTTCAAACCTATGCTTTAAAGAGTAATCCACCAATACAAACCTCCGTTTTCAAAATACATATCTTATTTGGAAGCAGAATGCATTGCACACGCACTGCATGTGTGTGTTAGACCACTATGAATTGCAATCCATTGTTTGTACTGGCATTACTTTTCATAAATTACATTATGTGAGCTTTGAAGGAAAATGAAAGAACATTAGTTTGAATGTGTTTGTTCCTAAATAGTCTCTGTATTTTTCTTTTTACTTTGCTTTCTTTTAAAGTGGTTTCCTAATGATTGAGGATTTATTGTTATTTTTAATATTTTTTTCTTGAAGTCCAAGTCTGCTGTGTTGATCTTAGACAGCACCCTAGATGAACCAAGCCTTCCATGCTTCCTCCACTGTTTACACAAAGCAGATAGATTTTCAGTAGACCCTAACTTGTTTAAAGTAGAATATTCTTCTAAACAAACCCACTTCACCATTCTTATCAAGCCCTTCTTCAGTCTACCCAAGAGGGCAAAATATTCTTGTCTTCATGTAGAATGACCATTATAAATCAGATTTTACATCTGGAAAGATTAGGGAAACATGAAAATGTGCCAAACAAATGCAAAGCTGTAATATGCAATTGCTATTCTCTGTGTTTGCTCAGATTCTCCAGCTTATTTATAACTAATCTGTAGAATAATATTAGAGCCCTACATTAGCTCTCGTGTTTCCGTAAAGGCATGAGCCTATTAGTACTTTCTGATCCCGTATTTCCTTGGGTCTTCAACTTACCATGGATGTTTGCTTTCTCAAAAGGACAAAAGAGAGATCACTAAATACTCCCTAGTCTTCAGGAGTGATCACAATTGTGCGTATACATACACATGGAGGAAATGAAAAGGAAGAAAACATGAAGTGTGAAAAAGTGCATCTGTATAAATGTGCATGTGTTGCTGGAGTGTTTGAATTGGAATTTTTTAAATCGTGTGCTACAATGGGGTAGAGTACTTACAGTTACGGTAAAGATTCACAAAGCCTAGTGATAATCATCTGGATAAACATTTCCATTTCATAGGGCTAGTTTCTATCTTGTGAGCAGCCAGTGCCAAATCCAGCTTGTAAATAACAATTTTCATGATCACAGCATAACGACTTGCATGATCACAGCATGCCTTCTATCTGCTATGTAACAGAAAATCTTCCACTATTAAGCACTACTATTCAAAAAAAAATCTGTACTTTTAATGTTGTCTTATAGCACAGAATATGTTTTTCCCCTTAACTAATGAATATCATATTCTGAAGCAACATTTTCATAGTATTTTTCATGTTTAAGCCACTATTCAGACTTCACATCAGTATTCTAAAACTACTTTCTATTAGAAGGCACACATCACTGTCGTTATCATTAGCACCCCGACTTTACAGATGGGGATAAAAAGGCAGCAACATGTCTGAGGCCAACTAATAAACCATTGATCCAGGATGAGAACAGAGACTCACAACTCTCATCCCTCTGTGCTAATTACATTAGGTCCATGTTGTCTCCTTGAATCACCGTATTCTAAAGCTACAAAACAAAGATACTTCATTTTCATCCTAAGACACTGCAAACCATTTATCCAAATAAGATTACACTGCACAACTAGAATTGTTGTAAAATAACATTGAAGAGAGAGTAATTTATTTTGCTTACATCTTTCAAAGCTTTCCTGATAAAGGGTGTAATTTTTTTAAATAGAAAATCCTGTCCAGCCCTGCTCTAAACAGGATCAAATACATATAGGATCTTGCAAGAATCGTTTGTCTAATTGTTTTTTAAAAACCTCCGATAAAGGGTCTGCAAACTCACTCAAAAATTCTTAGGAATTAGCTATCCTTCTAGCTAAAATAATTAACCTAATAATTAACCTTAAGACAACTACGACTTTTCCTACCATCATCAGCTAAACGTAACTTATAGCAACCTTTAACCCATTTTAAGACAACTAGGTGCCCCTCTTTCCCTTTCTCATTCGCTTTGTTTTCTCTTTTAGAGAGAAAAACTCAAATCTCCAGTCTTTAGCACACATCAGCTCTCCTAAAACCTTAATATGTCTCTTTATAGGATTTTATATTAACAATTTCATACCATTCATCAAGATCATAAATTCACCTAAGCAACATTCATTAGTAAAAACAAAAAACAAGCAAAACTGAATTACAAGAAAACACAAGTACAATCACTGACCAGGTGCTATTAAAGATAACAGAGCTATTTATCATGTATTTAATCTGGGATTTTGCCACATTGTGCATTCCAACTTGAGCAGCTTCTCCATACTAGTGAGTCTCTGTCAATATATGGCAATGGCAAATGCCTGGAAGGGGAACAACAAGCCTTCTTACTCATGTGGCTTATATCAATTCTCCAGGAACACAAGTAAAAAGGGAAAAAGCTCCTCTACCATCACAGTGGCATCCATGACCCAGACTTTGCCATCATGGTAGCCTTAAGACAACGGGCACAATTTTTCCACACCCTGAACAGACAGCTGTGCCACTAAACTTCATAGTGCACAGCTTGCACAGTAATGCTAAGCTGGGTATCAATCCTAGCTTTCACGACAAAAAAGTCAAAGAAACAGAATATATTTTTTTTTAAATCAGCTTTTAACAATAAAACGAACTTATTATACAACTCAATACTGGTGTAATTGGAATTTGACTTTGAATTATGAATGCCTTATGATCTAAATATCCTATACTTGCACAGAAACACATGCACCAGATAACACAACACACACTCTAAACGAAAAGAAACTTTACAGCAACAATGACAATAGTGTAAGTACTGTGTGAGTAAATTTAAAAAAAAAAAAAAAAAAAAAGAACAAAGTGTTCTCTTACCCGCAAGCCATGGAAGCGTGGGTTGCTGTAGAAGAGCTTCATCTGCTCGGCTGGCAGTGGACCTAACACCTTCTGAATGGTAAAGAGCTGGTCAATCTCGCTCTCCCCAGGGAACAAGGGCTGTCCATCACTCAGCTCACCCAGAATACAGCCCACAGACCACATATCCACAGCCTTTCCATATGGGGCTCTGTAAAGTGAAAGTACAGTGTTTTTCACCCACTGACACAATCTTCTTACTAAGCTGTTTTAACTTATTGGCCATAATTTCCATGGCCTGCTTCCTTACAGCACAGAAAAATAAACATTGACATTAAAGAAGTGATCTCAAATATCAAGTTCTCTGTTTCCATATTGGTTTGCTTGACATATTGATGTTTGAAAAGGCAGGACAGGAATTCTCAAGTACCCCCAGGAATTCGGTTACCTTTGTAAAAACAAACAAACAAACTTACAAGTATAATCTTTTTGACCAAGATGCAGTTATCAAAGTTAAACTAGCACTAACTTCCTTTTTCTCCAGTGGTTAATGACTGTGCTGTATGTCTGCATTACATGGCTTTTTTCCATTGCTTAATAGGTGGATAGACATACTGGACCTGGCCACTGAGAGGACAGAAATGATAAGCAATCTTTGTTTCAGCCTTCATACAGTGAAATTTTGATTAGAGAGAAAACAGAATGCCCCCGGAAGCTATTCCTGAAACTATTCATCAGTTAAAAAACACAGGTGAGGACACAATGAAAGCATCATAAAATAAGTATTTCCTCTTCTGGAGCAAAGCCACACGTGGGGCTTTGGAGAGAAATCTGGATGGGCGGTCTCTGTGTACGCAGGCAATGTTGTGTGTGGTGGGGTGGATAGCACACTGTATTTTAGGCTGCTATTGACAAAAGAAGCTAGGTCAGCAATGAAGAGGTGGAGGGAGTTTGCTGGAAACAAACTCAGTGGTGTGCACGTTACACTGGAAAGGGCTATATAGCAGCTTTTCTTGAGACTACATATGAGGGTATTTAAAGGAAGAACAGGCAATAAGGATGCTATGGTCAGGAAAGACAACAGGCTTGTGGATGGTTTGTAAGATACACAGGGCAGAAAATCATAATACAGATAATGGATGTTTGTCTGAGGAGGAGAGGGTGGGGGACTACTGCAACCTTCAGTCTAAAGGCACAAATGCTGAAGAAACAGAATCCTTTTGGACAGTTTCGGATTCTCACTCTAAGGTTCAGTTCCTTGGTCAGCTTCTTTAGCAGACTATCCGAGTCTCGCAACAGCTAATGTGTTACATACTTCTGGCTTTTAGCGTTCTGAAGCACCTCATTTTCTGTACGCCCAAGTTCTTGCTTGACGGATTTGAACTGCTTTGTAAACATTCAACTTATTCCAAGAATTCCTTTTGGATGTTTAGGTTTTGAGCAGAATGACGGGGGGAATTCTTCTCAGGTCAAAGAAAAAGCACATAAAAAGAATAAACAAGAATAAAGACAGGAAGAAAGACTAAACTGAAAACATACTTCATTGATTCTCTTCTTTCTGAAACCTGCAACCCAACAACTCAACCTCTGTCTCAAGATATTTTTAAGTTACAGCTGGCTTGCCTATTTCTGGAATGAGACAACACCAGGAGTTGCTGGTGATAAATCCTATCCTAAATCTACTCCCTTCATTCCTTCCTTATGCTGATGGATAAAGGTGTTTACAGAGAGTATACCCTTCAGCTAAAGAAAAAAAATCTGACTTTTCCCCATTGATTACTCATGATTAGTTACTTCACTTTATGGGGAGGGCACTTGATCAGAGGACTCTAACCCTCGTGATGATTTAGCTAGGCTAAGGTGAGAAAACCTTTCTAGGTAGACAATAGCCTAGGTGAAATCACAGGCCCACTGAGACGCCTAGTGCAGGAGTCTAACGTAGCCAGGAAAGCTGAAGCAGGACACCAAAATTTCAAGAACTGTTTGCTTTTCAGAATCTGCTATGAGACACTGCAGTCCTTTCACAAATGGAATCACCACAAATTTAAAGTTTGCCCCATTGGAACAGACCACTGACAATCTAGCAACAGCCACAAACCAGAGCATGCCAAAATTCCTGAAGTACTACTAGCACAATGGCTCTGTAGGTCAATAATTCCTTTTACTAATCTAGCATTGCGACTACTTGTGGATTTGCTGAGACTCAGTGTTCCTTCTTTTGTGATGCTGCTAGTTCAATCCACCCACCAGGTGAGGTCTGAGGGCCAACGAAGGACCAGTTCTTCTCCATGCTACAAAACGCAACACAGATGAACAAACTCTAAGGCCAAGGATCTGCTCATAAGATATTCTGGGTCTGTACTGGCAAACTGAGGCTCTGTAAGCAACACAGTTTGTAAGAGTGTAACTAAAACAAAAAATCTACCTTTTTATGACAGGAAAACAAGCACATCTTTATTTGCAACCCTTTTAATAAGCATACTTCTCCACTGTGAAATGTGAAGTCGAAAAAAGGTACGCTGCTGTAGACCAGGGCGTTGGAGAACAAGCTAGGGTTACAACAGAGGAATGGGCTAAAACTCGTTTGAGACAGGGACCATTACCTTTCTATGCTAACACAAATACAGTAACCTGAATCACAGTTTAGGAAGTTTCCATTATTTGCTCTGTAGTCAGACAAACAAAACAGAAAACATTCATTTCTTACGAAGTGGCAGAGTAAGCTGCAACTACTTCGTTTGGGAAGTCATGTTCAAGACTCCTGTTCTACTGACTGTCAGAATCAGTCTTCCAGATCACAGTGGGCAAGCAATGCAAGAATGAGGTGGCTGGATAAATGAAGTAACTCCTATATGAAACCACAAATCAGGAATACTATAGTTACTGCTGCACAAATTAGACTCTCCAAAACACATTTTCATCTAGTAATATGGTATGCTAAAATCTATCAGCTTTTAGCAATGTTTTGTCAAAGAGTACAGAGTACTCCATTAACAGTTACCTGAGGCTCTTCAAAGTGAGTAGATTTTGGATGTTCTGTGAGTACCTAGGCAGCAATTTCTTTCCTCTCAGGAAATTTAAGTACTTGAACTTTATTACAAAACGGAAATGTCTCTGGGACACATTTTAAAACTTGAAAAAGTACTTGGTAAAATATAACTATCTAATAATCCCGAGAAGAGTTTCCAGTAGTAGATGCTTATAAAGATTTGGTAAAATGCAGGGGAAGGGGGGAATGGGTAAGATGATTGTGAAATAAGAGCAGGATTGCCAAGAAACAGACATCACGTTATGCCCAAAAAACTTAGCATTAAACATACACCAGCAAAGCTGAAGTCATATGTGTTAAATACACATTCCCCCTTCCACTACGAGCTAATCAAATTTAGTCAATTACATGCAGACGTGATTCCTGCTAAATTTCCTTTGTTAATGAAACAGTTTTGAGAACTGCAAGTCAGACTAATACTGTATCTGTCAAGTTTTTCATGTCTTTCCTCTTAAATCCTAATTACAACTATAGACAAAGTGTAAAATGCTGTAAAACTGAAAAGGCCATGATTGATGCTTTCTTTCCAAGTTGTGTATGTGTGTCTCATATGTGTACACACACACACACACTTTGCTGCAAATTTAATAATACCTGTTTGCTCCAAAATATAAAAAACTGGGCTTTGAGGTTTTTAATGGCAACTTTAACATACTATTCTGCACATAACACAACAACTACATGCCAATTTGATTAAGATTAGCACAGTTCTGGGAATATGGTATGACTTTATTGGCAGAATAGTTATTATCCAATGCTTTACATAATCAAGAAATGTCTATTCTCTGGTTCATTGTTAATCAAAAGTTCCAACAAAGACCTGTTTCTCAGCAGCATGAGACATTTTCCTTTAAGAATCTTAGTGACCAGTACTTTTCTGATTGCTCCCGTGGCTGCCAATTCCTTACTTCTACAATACGCATATATAGATATGTATATGCTATACATACAGGAATTGTATTTTATGGGAGTGTTCATGTAGTTCAGAAAAATGCACTGTAAAACTTGATAGTAATGGAAAGATCACAAGCAGTACATTTCCAACCACTTTTGTCTCTTCCTTTGCCCTTTTGGGTCCTACAAACTTGTCCATACAGTATCTGAAAATCTGTTCAACCTCGTAAAGTAGTAAAATGCTAATTTTACAGATTAATAAGAGTGAAATTAAATTGCCCAGCTGAGGCTACTCATGCAACTACTGCTTCCACAAGTAATATCACACTAACTTTTCGGTGCTTTGATAAAATGATTCATACAGCCTCCTTCAAAAATTCTTCCTGACCACTTATAGAATCATAGAATAATGGAACATCCTGAGATGGAAGGGACCCACAAGGATCATTGAGTCCAACTCCTCACTCCACACAGGACCACCCAAAAATCAGACCACATGTCAGAAAGCATTGTCCAAATGCTTCTTGAACTCCGGCAGGCTCGGGGCTGTGACCACTTCCCTGGGGAGCCTGTCCCAGTGCCCGACCACCCTCTTGGTGAAGAACCTTTTCCTAACACCCAGCCTGACCCTCCCCTGTCACAGCTCCATGCCGTTCCCTCGGGTCCTGTCGCTGTCCCCAGAGAGCAGAGATCAGCGCCTGCCCCTCCGCTCCCCTCGTGAGGAAGCTGCAGGCCGCCATGAGGCCTCCCCTCAGTCTCCTCTTCTCTGGGCTGAACAAACCAAGTGACTTCAGCTGCTCCTCATACATCTTGCCCTCTNAGCTCTCTAATTTGTCAAGATCTCTCTGCAAGGCCTCTCTACCCTTGAGGGATTCAACAGCTCCTCCTGATTTAGTATCATCTGTAAACTTGCTTAGTGTGCATTCAAGTCCTGCAACCAGATCATTTACAAAAACATTAAAGAGAACTGGCTCTAAAATGAAGCCCTGTGGAACCCCACTACTGACTGGCTGCCAGCCTGATGTAACCCCATTTATTATAACCCTTTGAACCTGACCTGTCAGCCAGTTGTTCACCCATTGTATTATCTATTTGTTTAACTGCATGCTGGACATTTTGTACAGGTTACTGCGAGCAGTAGAATTGAAAGCTTTGCTGAAATCCAAAAAGATTACATTAGTTGGTTTCCCTTGGTCAGCTAGATAGGTTACCTTATCATAAAAGGAAATTATGTTAAACAGGACTTTCCTCTGTGTTGGCTATGACCAATGACTGCATTGTCTTTCAAGTGTTTTTCAAAAACTCCCAGAAAAATCTCCTTAATTTTACCAGGCACTGAAGTGAGACTGACAGGTCTGTAAAATTATCAGGGTCTTCTTTCTTGCCCTTCTTGAAAACTGGGACAACATTTGCCAGCTTCCAGTCGACTGGGATCTCTCCAGATTCCCAGAACTGAAAGATAACTCCCAGAGCTGAAAAATAATTGAGAGAGGTCTCATGATGACTTCAGCCAGCTCTCCGAGTACCCTGGAATGAATCCCATTGGCCTCTATAGAGTTATATGCATCCAGCTGGAGCAACAAATCCTGCACAAGTTTGGAATTGGCTGGGTGGGAGTTTATCATTCCAGCAGTCATGGTCCTCCAGCTCAGGGCTCTGGGAGTCCCAGCGCCCATCACTGGTGTTAAAGACAGATGTGAAGAAGGTATTAAATGTCTCTGCTTTGTCTACGGCCCTACTTGTGAGGTGACCACCCTCATCAAGTAACAGACCGTTGTCATCTCTGGTCCTCCTTTTGCTGTTAACATATTTAAAAAAGCCCTTTTTATTGTCCCCCACAGTCCTTGGCCAGCATCAACTCTAATTGAGCTCTGGCCACATGAATTATCTCTCTACAAGGCAAAGAGCATCTCTGTAGTCCTCCCATGTCGCCTGACCTTATTTCCACTGTCCATACACTTTCTTTTTCCACCTATGCTCTAGAGGAAGATCCCTGCTCAGCCAGGCCGGTCTTCTGCCCTGCCTGCTTGACTTCTAACACTTTCGAATTGCCCGCTCCTGTGCTCTTAAGAGGTGGTATTTAAAAAAAAGTTTAAAAGCTAGCACCCTTCTTACCATTTCAGCAGTGCTGGTAAAGGGTAACTGGGACTGAAAACCAAACCATAGTTTTGACTCAAAGGATCAAAACTATGGAGAGGAGAACTAGGAGTGTAGCATGGTGAAGGCTGCACTGCCAATACTATGTAATATCCAACATGAGGGACAAAACGAACACTTCACACTACAGGACTACCATAGAAATCTCTTTTGAAGGGAATGTCGGGGGAGCATCTGAAGTACATTTGTGATAATTCAGCTTTATCTTTTAGTCAGTTAAATACTACTCAGTTCAAGACAGGTGAACATGTCAATGATTCATGCCAACTTACTGGAAGTGAACAAGCATAAATGAAAATCTGTAAGTCTTTTGAAATCTTGCCTTTAAATCAACTACAGTTCTCCACCGGCAAATTTTATAAAAGGTAATCAAAAAAATGCAAAGAATCTGTCAAGATTTATCATGGCTGTTCTACAAACTGTACTTACCCAAGCAAGAGTTCAGGTGAGCGGTACCATCTGGTAGCCACATATTCTGTATAGTTAGCATTGCTTCCTTCAGAGAGATTACGAGCAAAGCCTGTCAACAAAGTGTGAAAGATTATATCCTATTTTAAATAAAATACACACATCACCAATGATTCTGGAGGTAAGAGGTCACACCTATTTAAATTGAAGTAAATTGTTTACAACCCCTAGTGCACAGAATGTTTTCAAGGGCTGTTCATCTACTGAAACACAACCTTTTATTAATACAACAGTGAAAGTCAGAATGTCTGCTTTAATGACTACTTGTGCACTGTCCTCAGAAATCCTCAGAAAAGTGTTTTGCCGTTGCTTTTGGTGCTTCACCATAATGGAACAGATTGATAAAAGTTACTTGTCAGTATGCCATGCAAACTATTGAACAATTACCACTAAATATCACCATGAAATACTGTTTGCAGAAAAGGATTCATAACAATATAAACTTACCATATGCATGAGGAGTAGACATTTTAGTTACTGATCTTAACACTACTACAGTCTCACTGCATTCCATTTTTTCAGGTGCCTGAGCAGCTACGTGCTATTCTTGGCAAATAATGGGGTCATCTCTCCAAAACTACAAAAGGCAGGACTCTACCAATAATCAGCAAAACTGCTTTATATCTGCATTTAGGTCACTCCACAAGTGTCAGCTTCCCACTTGCTTTAGCACCATATTCATAACAAGGCTCTCAGTGAGTTAGGATCAGAAGCCAAGTCCAAATTAACTTCCTCCTCCACATGATTTTGTTAAGAATCAAAAAACTGTCTACTTATTTGCAATTGTACCAAAACTCAACTTCTGTCTTAAGGTATAGCAATTAACAAGACCAACAGAGAGAAGAGTGCATATAATGGAAAGTCAGATATAGGAATAAGTTGTATTTTGTTTTCATTCTCCTCCATTTATAAAAAGTTAGCTAAGCACCACAGTAATGATGTTACTAGATTCCTCATGTAGAAGTACTCTAGGGCAGCTGATAGCACTGTTTTTGGTAAAGTATCAAGCATCTTACTATTTTTCCAAAAGTAATTAATAATGAGGTGAGACTGAGGGCAGACAGATCTCAGCAGCAAGACTGTGCTGTAGAACTTGACCTCAAGCTGAAACAAACTTTTGGGACTGAAATGCAAAAGCTACATTTTCAAAATGCTTCCTTACTGGGATGTGGCACTAAAAGTTGGTCGAAAACTCACTTCAGTGAAATCACTAGGAGTCCTTCCATTACTGCAAGAGCAATGAAGAAAGGATAAAAAGTCCAAAGTCTTGCAGAGGTATAAGGCATAATTTCATTTTCAGAATCAATAAGTGCTACTTATATGCAATAGTCATTTTTCTTTATTCCCAAGTTCTTATGCAGAAGCTGCCAAAAATGATCTTCCCACATAACTATGCTTGCAAGGCTGTCATTTATTTACTGATTTATTTTTAGTATTCTGAAAGTGTATCTCGCTTGGCAGCATTAGTATGAAGGACCCCAGCCCCACTCACCCCTGTGGTTACACTAATTTACTCCAAATTGGAGTAAAAGTTTGGGTGCAGAGATTATTATTAGACTAGTGGTTTGAGAAAACAATAAATTTGTTACTGACATAGGCTACACCTGTTACTTTTTGTAAGATACCTCACCCTTCAAGAGTTAGTAAATGGAAAGGCATGTACAACAAGGAAAAGATATTTCAAAGTTGTCCGAAAATAAGAATAATTCTCATCTGTTCCCATAGTTCTGCTGAACATTACTGATGCTGCTAGAGAAAAACTTGAAAGGATTTTTTTTTTTATTACTTAAAACTAACATTGGGATTGGGTAAATTTCTAGATATTGCTATATTTAGAACTGCTTGGGCAGCCCTGTTTCTGTTTCAAATTATATGACCTATCTGATTAATCTTGTCAGTGAAAAATCTTTCGTTCGTGATTTTAAACATGAAAGGGAAAATAACCAAGAGCCATCATTTGGACAGCCAAAATGAACAGTGGGAAGCCCTAGCCTGAATGAGGGGAGAAAGATAAAGGTGCCACATGATACAAATGATCACATCACAGCAGCACATGTGCTAATGTACAGCACAAACCTGCCAGCCCAGGTGCAACAGAGAATCAACAATTCAAGGATGAAGCCTCCCTCCAGGCCACTCCATTGGAACCTGGTCACAGTCTGCAACTACCATGTCCAGAGATCATCATCAACTAATGTAATGCAAAAAAAAAGAACCATCAGCCCCCAACTTTGACAGATTAGGTGTACCACGGATTTGTTGTGTCAAGACAGAAAAGGAAAAACATTATCATGGGCTTCAGTGGCATCTATATATTGTCAGGTGATGTAGGAAACCATTTTATGGATATGCTGCTGCTCTGACTGTATGTTACCATACTGAAAGATGATGGACAGAATCGGTAATTCAAGAAAGCATAATACCTTTCTAACAGCACAATTATTAATTTTCTGTTGTGGCAGAGGTAGCTTATTGATCCTGTCTCCAAATTGTGTTGAGGTATTTGGAATAATTTTTGACACAAAAAATAAGAGAAGGTAACTAGGGAGAAGACTAGACCAAACTCTAAACAGTGAGAAGGAATAGATTACAACATGAACATGGAAAGTGATTCGGGTGAGAGCAACTATGAAAGCAACAGAGTTTGCAAAATGCATCTCAACGCAAGGAAGGCAAACAACCAAAACAAAACAGGAGATTTCAAGAAAGGACTTTAAACAACTCAGAGAAGAGTAGGATAGATGTCAAGTTAAAAGGTGTGACGGAAAAAGGAGTTCAGAATTTTGTCAGTTTCTTATAGAGAAAGAGGGCAAATTTAAGTTAGACAAAGTAAAGCATTCTAACATTAAAATAATAGAATATTTCAGTTGGAAGGGACCTTGAAAGATCATCTAGCCCAACTTCCTAATGACAGGCACGGACTTAAATAGGTGCTGAGGAAAACTAAGGAACCTCCATTACTGAGATCTTTAAGAATAAGCTAAGTGAATACCTGTCAGGAATGACAGACACGCTTAATCATTTGTTTGAGTAGGTGGAAGAACTAGAGAATTTCTTGAGGTCTTTTCCAGCCCTGTTTCATGATTTCTATGCTCATGCATCATTCAGAGATTAAGACATTTTTAAAACAAGTAATTTTGAAGCCCTGGTGTTGAAACAGCAAGCATACTAATCAGAATGCCTAACAATTTCCAACAAGTCAGATGCATCTGTTGTAATCAGCATTTTGTGCTGTTCTCTTCTCCCATTTCTATTGGCAGAAATGACACCCACACAACATGTGTCCAGGCAAGCACCACATTCAACCTCATTTTTTCTAGTACGATATGTACAGAACATGGCACGGGGATTACAAAGAACTATCTTGTTAAAAAATTATGAATTTTTCTATTCAAACTGTTTTGTCCACTGGGCTATTCCAAAACACCCAGTTACTTCAATATCTGCATTGGGATGAATGTATAGACCTTTTATTGCATTTGTTGTTATCACATGAGGAATGTGGCACTGTACGTGACAAGTACTTGTGTTCCGAAAAATGAAGTAAATTAGGTAGGCAGGTAACATATGCTAAATCATGTTAAAAGGCAAATTCTTATAACCCAATCTGTACATGTGCAAGAAACTCTTGTGGTTAATAACCCCTCTGACAGATATTTTTACAGTGATAACTTAAGCTACTAAAAATAATGTCAATTAGCAATATAGCTAAAGAAGTAAAACTGATCCCAAATTTTAAGTGTTGCTTGGAATTTTAAATTGAGTCTGAAACTATAAGCAAAGTTCAAACTAACCCACATGAACGGTAACAACACAAGTTCCTCTAACTTAGTTTGCCTTCCTCAAGGCTCTGCTGAGCACCAGGAGGACTTTGTGGTTGCATTTCTTTTCCAACAGCAGGAGAATCTGTCTGGAGGGCATGACGTGAGCAAGCCTACAGACTACGCAGAACATCTCTACTGACAGAATTCACACGATCTCTGTCTGGTGAGAAAACTGCTGTCCAAAATATGACTGTACAATTTGTTTGGCTTTTTATTTTCCTGCTGCACTCCTGCACAGAAGCTGCTGGCGCGAGTTCCGGCGCACAAGGGGCGCTCAGCTGACAGCACACGCCAACTCTACTGGTGAACCTGGCTCTCAGGGGGACCAAGATGGAGGGAGGAAAGGAGCACCCCCATTGGCTGTTCCTGCTCACGACACCGTTAGTCCTCATTGGAGCACACACTGGTCAGGGGCAGGTGCTGCCTGCTGATTGGCTGCTGAGCTCCGTGTGAGGCGGTACCCTAGTCACCCGAAGGTGGAGGCCAGTGGGGCGGCAGTGCGCCTACTGCCCGCCAGAGCCCTGGCAGCGCTGGGGGACGCTGAGGGCAGAGGGCTGCCCGAGAAGGGCGGCTGCAGAGGGACAGGCAGTAGGCTTCTGGCCAGAGAGAGGGCCAAGGTGCTGCAGGCACCGCTTGCACCGCGCACCAGCACCACTGCGTGCTGTCTGAGCTATGCAGTTCCTCGGGCTGCAAAACAATTTCCCTTAATTAAAAAAACTCATGTGGACCAAGCATTCTAAGGCTTTTCCTGGAACGCTTACTGGTTCTGAATGCTTAAGCAAAAATACCTTTAGGATTGAAAGAAATAAGCAGCACTGCAAAAAACAAACGCTTTTTCTGTGTTCCTAAAAACCTACTGCAATTTATTTTTTTTCAGTGGTTCCTCTTTTCATTCAAAATTGCAGAGGTTTGAAATGACAGCTTTCAAAATGCTCAAACTGAAAAGTGCCCTTGGGTAGCAATGTGAAATTGAATTTTATTTCACCCAGCCAAACTGTAAGCTTTTTAGAGGGAACAATATTTTATTCTGTGTTTATGTAGCATTTAGAATAGAAATAGAGATTGTTGGAACAGTGTATATGCCACCCTGCTGTCTTCTGGGGATTACTCACATGGGTAAAATGTGTCTTGTACTTGGGTGCTGGTGCTTCAAAGCCTTAAAATTGACATTAAATAGGTATTGATAAGTCAGGAAATATGAAAGTTAATAGTACATGTACAGCTCTGACTCTATTCTCCAGCCATTCAGTCATTAAGAATATGTTGACACATGATTCTTTGATTAATACAACAATAAAAGTTGATCTGTAACTATACACCTAACAGTCCATGAAAGCCAGTGGTTTAAAAAGTATTAAAAAAAATATAAGAAGTGCCTTTACAAAACAAGAACCATCTTTTCTTTTAATATGCAGAGGCCAGATAAACCTACAGTTTTGCTAGCCTTCTAATCAGTTTATCATCCACGCTGTTCTTACTTGAGTGCCAATAACATTGCTGGTAAAAACCTTGTCAGATACGGGAAGAGACAAATGCAGTATTGCTATTGACATGGTAACACAGTATTTCCAAAATATACAAATCAAGCCCATAGATCTTTCAAATTAAAGTAATAGCCACAAATCTGAGTAAGTAATCAATTCTGATCACTAGAAGGGTTTTAGACAGTATGCACTGCAGAACTCTTATAAGCGTAAGGCAATACCACTGCAAGAGATTTTCCTTGAAAACATAAGAAATCTATCTATTGAACTTACCAAAGTCACACAACTTCAGAACATCATTGTGACTTATTAAGAGATTCTCTGGTTTGATATCTAGAGTATCAAATAAGAAAGAAAGGAAAAAAAGAGGTAGCTGTTACCTTCTCCTTCTAATTTTGAACTTTGCCAACAATATTATTTCATAATGATATATTTAGAGATATTCTTGCAATCATAAACAAAGCACTACAAGAGCAACTGCTCAGCTTCCAACAATTCTATCTGTGAACATGCTGAATTCATTTTCTGCCGCGTGAAGTCTTTAAAAGTGTTTCCCAACAAAACATGGGAAGATAAAAGATGCTCACAGGTATTCCTGGAGAGCAAAACAACATGCAGAATATTGCATATTGCAAAATAATACAAAAAAAATGCCATTTAATTACCTAGTTAATCAGTAAAATGTTGTGTGTCATGCTCGACATTTTCAGTTATGATAATCTACCACGCCTTGTCATTTCTTTAGAAAAAGTGCGTTCTTTACTTTTAAGCCTGTTTCTTATTCCCATATAGATACTATGGTATCTGTGTATAGTGTACTTTTTCAAACTGTATTTTACAAAATATTTCAGACTCTTGCCTGTTTTGATCAGTCTCAAATACAAATAGTGAATTGTTTGACAATTGTAATTTATTGGGAACATTAATTAGAAAAGTTACGGTTGCAAAGGCACAAAGCGAAATACAATTGAATTAAATGAGGATAAACTACATAAAACTATTGTCACACATCAAAATATGCACTGTAAGTGCTTGAAGTTTAGGAAAGAAAGTAAATATACAGAGCTGAAAGTCATGGGAGCTGGGAGGAACTGCCTTAAGCAAAAGTAAAACACAAGGGACCAAGCTTTAAGTTCTGGGTTATTTTTCTACTAATATTCTGTTATCAGATTCAGAAATGAAATGACTGAGTGCCAGGAAATATTTAAAAATTCCTTTTCCTTGAGCAATGTTTGTACTGCAGTTTTACTTCACTATGCATATAATACAATCTTAACTCATACACTACAGACAGTGGACAGCAAACTTTATATGTAGACGAACTTAGTTTTAAAGCAGTTTGAAGTCACGTGGCAGGCTTAAGACTCAGCCAAATTTTCAGATATTTTTATTGTTGCTGACATAAAGCAATTGCTTATATCTGTGTTAAATGTAAATTACTTTAAGCTGTAATGTCTTTCCCTGTAGAAAGTAAATTCCTACCAGGGGCTTATTTCCATGTGGAAAACTACACACTTACCTCTATGAACAATATCATTCTTATGACACCAATGAATTGCTTTAATTAGCTGGTAGATATAGCTTTTCACTTTTTCTGGCGGAACTCCATTTGGCATTTCTTCTAGCAATTCAAGCATATTCTAAATGTTTAAAAGACATAATTTTAAAACGTTATATTGTAGTAGCTAGAACATAACTCATTTTCAGCCTTCTGAAGCAACATACTTACATTGCTGAGTCTGGCTATGAAAAAATCAATAGTTTAACATTCGGGGAGTATATTTCAATCATAAGCATAGTACTAGCTGTTTTCATTCTAGAGAAAGCATTTGTGAAGACAATAAACCTTACAGGTGAACCACAAATGTACCACAAGTCTTTAAAAGACTGCCATCAAACAAATATCCTAAAACGTCTAAAAAGTCATTTACATACAAAAAGTTGTTTAAACGGAAATACCAGGTCACTGTGGCTGTATGAAAAAATTAGTAAAGCACAGCCTTTTCTAAATATCCTACTACACTTTAACATACTTTTTTCTTAACTATTAAGCTAGTTCTATGGCTTTCACATAGCAGGGCTGTGATTAATCACAAACCATGTCTGTATGTGAGTGGGCATACCTAAAGCAACACAATACTGCTAATGCGAATGAGATAACATATAAAAATACCTCACAGGGGCATAAATAGTAAACTATGGAATATCCTGTGGTTATGCATCAGCTATATTGACCCTAGACATCTTTGCATTACAGTAACTATGCCCACATTAACTGTTTTATAGATATATCCATGAAAAAAATAAATTGTTTATATTAGTAAGTTTCCTCTTTGAAAAAGGACATTCAGATTTCCATTATGTTAGCAAATGTCTCCAATTTTGCACAATTAGAAGTACAATGGAGTTTGTACTCTAAATCCTAATTGAATGAATAATGGACAGCAGCAGCCCACTTGAAGACAGAACAGAGTATTTATTTAATGAATACTGAAATGGAAGTAAGTATTTTGGCTATATTGCCTTACAAAACTCATTTTATTATGAATTTGAGCATTTGTACAGCTTTTTCGTTTAAAATAAATTTACCTTATCTTTGACAAACATTTTCTTTAGCTGTATAAGAAAATTTGAGGTTTCCCTTGTAGGATATTTTAATGAACACAAGTACAAGACAAAACTAATGGGATATTAACAATATTTGAAAACATTTCTGAGTTTTACTATCTGTGAATAAATACTGGAACTTATGTGCTTGAGTGCAACATTTCAGACCTCAGAAAAGGAATTTTCTGTTAAGGAACCATATTGATTTTAGTTAGATTCTTGTCCACACAGAGGCCTGTAGTTCTGGTAAGTATGTCAAAAAGTCAGTGTTATAAATATGAACAAAAATAGCAGCATTAACACAGCGAGACATAATCCTATATGAAGACATTAACTAAGGGTAACAGATAAAGGAGATTAGACTAAATGTGAATTTAAATAATCTGGATTTGAGTATTGCAGGGCTAAGATTCCCTAGAGGACACATGCTGTTCATCACCAGTTAAAACAAAAATTAGCCCATTGCACCAGGTTTTATTTAATTCCTTCTACTCTTCCTCATTCAAAAATACAGAAATCAACTGGTTAGATTGATTTTATAGACATCTATAAGAACCAGTGGAAACTACTTGACACACCTGAAAATGTGAAACATTCATGGAAAGTGAAGTTTAACTGGAAGTAAAGACGGCCATTAATATAGAAATAACATTGGAACAAAAATGACATTAGACACATGATGTCTATCTTTATCATTAACATTTTTTGAAATATGCTCTTATTAGATCAATTAAATGTCTTTTATTGATGCGGCTCTTCCAACCCACTACTAGAGTGAGCTTGGCTAATTCAACTGTAACAGAAAATTAAATGTATGTTCTACTTGCTGTGTGATATAAGACATTCCACAAGCCTGGAACAATCACAAGGAATATGGGTGGAACAAGTCAAGCTTTGGATGTTAGGGCTACGTAAGATCCATCACATTAGGAATCGCTAATCTGGTGAAACAAAACTGTCTCCCACCAACCTGTGGCCTAAAATAGGTCACCTCACATTATGCAATGAAATTATACCACACAGTAAATTGTAAACTGAGGTAAAGGAGACACAGTATTTAGGGTTGGGAACCTTTACACAGGAGAGAACTGACTGAAAAGGACTAGCACTCAGCTGCAATGCAACATCATGTTGGCAGGATATTAAACAAAATTTTAATCAATGGAACAATATCTTGTGAAAGCTACATAGATACATATATTTAAAGCTTGCATTTAGTTTTACTTTGTGTATCCAAATACCATCTGAGTATTTCCATGAAGAAATGCTAAATGGTTAGGATACAGAGGTAAGGTGTACCATCATCACAAAGGTTGCAAAAATAACAGGGAACCAATCTGTTCTAGGTTGTTTCTCCCTAGAAACAGACCAGGATGCTTGGCAATAGTAGGCCAATCTAAGAAAGTATTGGAATCATTTCAAATGAGGTCAGGATTGGAAATAATGACAGTGATCTTTGCCAAATCCCTCTAAGCAACAATTGAGAGTGGACTTGCTACAGAAACATACAAACAAAAGTCCTATTTTTAACGGGCAGGGATGGAGAAAGTTGCAACATATTCCAAGGTCAAAAATCTATGATCTTGTTTTGAAAGCTACATCAAAATTCATTACACAATATAACATAGGGCAGTTAATCTACTTCACAATTAAAATGAAGTATTTGGATTGAAAATTTTCTTCAAATGATATGTATTCCAGTCTACATACTTTGAACATGTTTCTGCTCATATATGGAAGATTTTTTTTCTTTTTTTTCAAAAGACCAACACATGATGTAAAAACAATAATAAAGATATCAGTAAAGGTCTAACTAACAATCCAGATTGTATTACAGTTTTTCTGCTGTTCCTCTTTATAGATTATAATAGTTTCATTTTTACAAGTATAAGTAATTTTAAAGACTTTTCCATTAAGCCGATGATTTAACTGTGGCAAGGATAGTACAAACTCGACTCACTTTTTCCACATATTCAAAAACTAAGTATAATTTTCCTCTTCTTCTGAAGGCTTCCTTCAGCTCCACTATGTTCTCCTGTTTCAAAGTGCGAAGCATTTTAAGCTCTCGTAAAGTGGTTTCTTTGACTTCTTCATTTTCTAGAGTGCAAAAGTAAAAGTGACAGAGTAAAATTTATTAAAAAAATCAGTAAGAAGTGTTAGGAATCTTTATTTTGAACCCATGATTAAAATCTCTGTTTCTGGATACTACAGAGAAAAAGGCTTATTTTCCACTGTGGGCTCTCTCTGCTGCCTGGATGCTTCTGCACTGGAAGAGAGGTAGCTGATGACTGTGCTATCATTATGTAACCTTCACAGTCTTCTCTTCATTACCGTCGTGGTTTCCAGTGGCAGAAAAAGTTGCTTCATAAGAAGCAATCATTTGCATTTCTATCTTTTTCATTATGAAGAGCACTAATGTACTTCCAAAAATATGCATGTATGTGTATGGACGTCCTCCACCCCACGTATATGTATCAGATGCATGAAGCACTGGCAAAGTTATGTTCTTGGCAGAAACACTGGAATGCAAAGATAATTTTTGAACAATGTCAAAGAGATCTACTTGATTCTAAAGTAATTTTGTTCTCCAAAAGCCATGACAAATTAAGACAGAAGCACAGATACATGAGTCCTTTAGGTTTCCACACAAGGCTTTTACATGCAATTCAGCAAAGCAGATCAATGTAGTGGTCACAGAGGGCAGTAGAGCAAATAACTGATTCAAGGAAGCCTTGAATCTGTGATTCTAAGTCAAGAAATTCAACTGTTGTTTTGACAATTTAGTAGTCTGAAAGTTGTCTAAAGAAAAAAAAAAAGTGTTTCTAAAGCTTTGTTGAGTGCTTATTGAGGGGCCCTGAACTGGCTGGGTTCTAGAGGACAGTACCAATGAAATCTCAAATAAAATGGAGTATATTACAATCCATTAATTCAGTGAATTTGCCCATGCACATGTAGAAGATGGGTTCTTAATCTCTTAGTACTGTTATCCACAACAGAGAAATATTAAATGGTATGTGATTGCATGAATTCAAAACTAAATCCTGCTTGCAGGTCATGTACCACAAAGACATAGGAAAGAGACAAGGAAGAGAAACTGCTTTTCCAAGTGAGCAAAAGGCAAAACCAGGTTTGTAGCGGAGAGAGAATAACACAGGTCATGCAAATGCATATAATCATCATCAGAAGACAGAAAAAATATTGAAGTGTAGGAGGAGGAGAGAGGAAAATAAAATACTATCACCACAAACGTTTTGATTAAAAAATATATAATTTAAAGCAATCTAAATCATTTCATTTTAAAACTGAGTGCTCGGTGTTGGCTTGCATCAGCCTGATTACATAATTTCTTCTATAACTAGACACTCTCTTTCCAGCGCATTTAGCATGCACATGTCAAACAGCAAAAATTCAGTGAAAAAAATGGCAATAGAAACAATCACACTATATTCAGATTTGTAATGAACTACCATATTAAAAAGACAGATGTGAAATAGGCTGAATCAAATCTATCAAAAGAATTGTTGTATATCTGTTGTATTTCCAGAAATTTGTAAACAACTAGCTACAACTCTGAAAAGCAGCCATCAGTCATGTAAACTGATATTATGTAATACTCATGGAAAGCCAAAACTAATGGCAATGATGCATTTTTTGTTTTCGTTTTTTGGTATAATGTCTAAATCATAATCCCGTTTGGGGCTTAATACAGAGATTCATTGCCTTTGATGTGTACTAAGCAGTCATATCGAGGTCCAAAATGTGATTCTGAAGTACTCTCATGACTTGGTCAAGATGGCCACCACAATTAAATGATCTTCTACATTCTTTAACAGGGATTTAAAACAGATTTCTGAATAGCAGGGCTAAAAGATTCATCAGCTACACCCTTCAAGCATCTGGCGAAGATCAGCTGCAATGCAAGAGTTTGGATTGCATGAAATGACAGCCACAAAGCTGAATTTGCTTTGTCTAACCAACTTTGAAAATTACAGTCCTTGTAACCAACCACACCTCTATGGCCATCCGCAATTCTATAACAATACCAAAAAAGAGAAGTTTGGTAAAATAAAATGGCTACTATTTCTTTAAAGCACATCATGAGCTTTCAGCTAAAGCCTCGGTGCATGTCTGATAATAGCTACATCACCTCCGACTGGGATTACTCCTCTTACTACTACATACTCAGCTTCTCTTTCTGTTTGTGCTAGTCCATGAGGGATTAGGGCTAACTTTTGATGCATGCAAGGTAGACCGTTGCTCTCAGTGGCTGATTGCCAGTTTTGCCTACGATACCATACTGGGATTCACTGTTTCTCCCAACATGTGCCAGCCAGAGAGCCAGTCTTGTCTTGTACAGATCTCTGGTTTTATTAGTCCTGGGTGAGGAACAGGCGTGTGCAGCACTGGCAGTAATGCCCACGTACCCTGCCTTCTGCCATCCACTTTGCCAGTGACAGTAAGCCTTGCAGGAGTCAGCTCCTTCCCCTTCTCAGCAAACTCAGCAACACTGGAGAGTACACAGAGGCTGCTGTGAAAGGGGACAAGGAGCAAGTTCCCCCACAGAGAGCGAAGCCTGCTGAAGGGACAGCAGAACTGCTGCCTCCTCACCCAGCTCCCACAGGTCCCCGAGAGCTCCCCAGCTCCTCTGCACACCACAGAGCTTCTAAGTGACCTCTCTCCGTCTCCTCCACTTACCCTTTCAAGTCCCCCTAACATCTAAGATCCCCTCCCTGGGTGGGGGGTGATAAAGCTCAAAGACTCCACAAGCCTGCGCTACAAGACGAGTTTTTGCCATTTTCTGATCACCCCTAGTCTCCAAGCATAGGTCATACTACCAGGTGTGGCACCACAACCTGAGCAGTACTAAGAGAGATGCACCAAGAAAGAAAGGTAGTTCTCTAGTTTGAGTGTATAATATGGTCCCGAGGCAGGTATAAAGGATCAAGTGCCTTGAATATTCACAGAGCTAATAAATCATAATCATTTTAAATCATGTCTTGATATATGAGACTTCTTATTTTAACTGGAGAGATATTAACAGGTAGCTATTGACATGAAAGATTACACAGCAGAAAAGGTTACCTTCACTGTCTTTGAATTTCTTGATAGCCACAATTTCATGTGTCTCCTGTAAAGCAAAAACAAATAAAGTGAAATGAGCAAGATCTGTTATTTTTTTTTTCCTGTTTGTTTCTCCCTGCTCCCCAAGCATCAGAGGAAAAAAGAAAAAAAAAAAAAAGAGAGAAATTTGACAATGCAAACCAAAATGAATAAAAACTTTGGTAAATATTTCAGTGATCAGGCTAAATGCAATACAAAAACCTATGTAGCAGATGTCACAATTAGGAACCCCAGTATGAAAAAATAAAATTAAATGACAAAAATTAATCTCTATATACCTTGTATCAGCTTTCAATTACATTTTCAAGGGTTGTTCCTGTGACTCTTGTTGCTTAGTTATTCTGAAAATCAAACAATCTTTTATCTGACCAAATTATGAGTGTGTATGCCTATCCTTGTGAACTTCAATGAAAATAATATACTAGGATGTGGCTAAGGCTTACAAGACCTGAAGCAACCTGAATCCAATATTAGGATGCCAAAAGCTTTTGGGTTCCAAAGTGCATGTATTTGCAGTGAATGTGATTTTGGGAAGGTAGATTCTCTGTACCTCCTTCAAAAAAGTTGTCCTCTGGTAATTCTCTGTTCTCACCAAACCTTATCATCATAGGTCACATTTTTCTCTTAAATGAAGACACCTCTCTTCTCATGTGAACAGGATTGCACCTGACCAAAATGACTACATCTGTTCATATGATAGTGCAGCATCCAAATTTTAGTAATGTGATGTGGAAGAAGCTTTAAGGTCACAGATTATGGGGATGTGAGCAGATAGGCAGTAGGCTACTCAAGTTATTTGAGAAGCTAGATCTACTTTACACACCTTTTCCAAACTTCACAGTTTTCAAAAATATAAGAATATCCCACTATTAACAGCATACAGAGGCTGGATTGGAGAACATCAATGAAAAAGTTAAGCCCTTCTAGAATGTCTGATAACACGTGCATAACCAGTTACTGAACACAAGCATCTACTCCATTTTTAATTTCAAATTGTCACAACATATGAACCTGTAAAACACCTGATGCCATTTAAAATAAAAACACCTGGAAAGACTACTGTAGATACTGAATAGTCTCTAGATGAAAATCAATACTACTCCAAATTTAAACAAACAAAAACCCCAAAACAGTAAGTTTGCATATTCATCTTTTTGCTGTTGGTTGGAAATATTAAAAACTTTACCAGGCAGAGAACTCTGCGGTTTGTCCAAAACAAACATAAGGTTATAATACGTATGCATAATTTGCATGCTTAAAAAATTATCCTTTGACCATCACTCATAAAGTCTACCAGAAAAAGTGGGAAGTATTATGTTGTGTTGATTTAAGTGACCAAACTATATGTGCTTCACACTGAAGAAGGTTAGTTCAGCAGATGCTACTCACTCTTAGAGAAGACTTGCATTGCATTTTTTGCTACCAAAATCACTTTTGTATACACTGGTCTAATTAAAGGCCATTATCGAAATTCAGCTGAGATACTACAAAGGTCCAAGAACTACCCATTGCTCAACCAACTTATGGAACAGAAAAGAAATGGATGTCAGAACTCAGGCAATAATATACATTTCAGGTTCAGAATGATTCTGAAAGGCTTGTCTACAGCTTTTATGTCAAATACTGCCATGTATTTTTGCTTCAGGAAGCTCACAAATTGAACGGTCTAAACTAAACTGAATGGACTATTCTACTAATTATACTGTTACTACAAAGTTACAGTGTTGTTATATTTATTAACTCCAACTATAATAATAATAGTAGTAGTTACGAGCACTATGAAAGAATACTGCTAAGAGGATGAGTACATTTAACTCATTTGACTTCTGGTATCTAATGTTAGGTACTTTGGCTATAATTAAGTCTCTGAAAGGCTGTTCAGAAAAGGAGCACTGTAATTGCCCTCAAAAGGCTCTACTGACTGTAACATGTTTAGACAGTGTGCATATACCACTTTGCAGATGAGCTGAATTCGTCCATTACCATTATATTCCTATTTCACATGAAGGAAAATAAAAATTTGTAAATGCTTTGGCAGCCATCAGAAGGCTGTATTTTCATTCTCAAAGTAATGGCTAAGTAAACTGAAAGAAATGTAGGAGTTAAAAACTTGTTGCCTCACTCACACAGCAGTTCTGCACCATTCAAAAAAAAAATCTACTCCATGTGGCTTCTATGCTATGCTTATGTGCCATTATGCTGCTGACCCTGATGCATACAGTGAATGAGATTACTTTGGAAATTAAGTTTTAAAAGCTCTTGGGTCACAGTCTTGAAAAGACTTATGTAAGATGTGCTATCAAAAGTCACATAGGATTTTGACTATTCACAATAGTTAAAAGAATGTTAGTGGCTCTATGAAGACCAGGAACGTAAGGACTTTAGCAACACACTTGGAAAAAAAAGTTATCCAAACAGTTCAAATACTAAAATGTTAAAGAAATTTTCAACTGTAAAGCCTTAACAATTGTATTATTCCACAAAGCTAATTAATGTTGTCATAATGAAGTAATCAAGATTTATATATAATGTTCATTCCTTTTGCTTTAGATTTCCTGTAAAATAAATATCCTATCTTAAAAAAAACAACACCAAAAAATCCACAAAAACCAAGTATTATATTTAAATAACCTGAAGTGAAACAACAACAAAATCAGACTAGATAACAGGTGCTTTGAGGAGCTGCACTAGTAAGATTTTGTTCCTCCTTAAGCTGGGACATTATTGTCTAGGATTCTTGGAGAACCCCATCATATCTAAATGGCATTCTCTAGGAATCAGACACTGGTGAGGCAGTCAAGCCAAAGCTAAAATGGATCAACATGGAAGATTATTGCGCATAGATTTTTAAATACAATGCACCTGCTTGTCAAAAAATCTGTAACTTCCCCAAGGCACAAAACACCTCCAAAATAGTAGGGTTTGGGAGTGCTGTCAGGCAGAACAGAAAATTGAAGCTCAGTGCATGTTTCCCATTTCTTGGTCGAGTGCTCTCAAACCAACTAAATGGTTTATATGAGATAATACGAACAACAGCAGCTCCTCATCAATCACAGTTTAATTTCCAAAGGAAGAAAGCATCTGAAACATCCTGTTTGCCTCTTTCTCCATTTGCCATCACCACTAGTAATTCTGAACTGGATGTCCAGTTTCAACCAAATTTTACAGAGAAATGCAGATTTTCAAAGAGAAGGTTTCAAAAATTTTTGTCAGCTATGCATAGAATATCCTTCCTTGGGGGAGGAAAGCAGTAAGAACTCAATCTCCAAACACTGTATGATGTTGCAGATAAGCAACATACTGCAGACTGCACAACAAACTAATGCATAGCTTTTGATCCACCATTGTACATATTGACAATTACACAAACTAAGAGAATGAGAAGTTTCTTGGTATCCAACTCCTATCATGGAAAATTTTTGTATCCAATCAATGTACCATCTAGGTAGAAAAACTTTTACTAGTTGATTCAATGTTTGAGACTTTAATGAATGTCCGGGAAAGAAAAAATTTAGCCAAATGCACCCCACAGCTAATGTCTTTTCTGAACAAAGTAGCATTTTTCTTTGACTTGCATAAGAATGATTATGTTCTTCAACATTTAAGTGCTTAGGATAGAACTTTCAATAATCTTGATTTTAGCAAAAAACACGGAATACTAAACAATCACCAGAGAGGCAAACAGAAGCCCATGATACCACTACAAGCGAGTATTTATTTTTTAAAGAGTTGCTTAAAATGAAGCTTCAAAAACCCAGCAAAATCATTTTTTCCAAGTTATTCTCAAAACCAGAACACAAAATATTAGTATTTTAATCAGTGTTGATTGATTTATCGTAAATGTCACATTTGTCATTACAAACATTTTTAAGCTTTCGCCAAGCTACCCACAACTCAAGTTCTGAGAGATAAAATTAGTTAAATTAGTTCCTGAAGACATCTTCCAGACACTGCCCTGACTCCATCTGTATTCTGCCTTAAAACACTGCTACCTCTAGACAATGCTATCACAGCAGAAGACAGCTCCTTGTCTTCTCAAGGCTTCTAATATCAGGTGCTGGCAATCTTGCAAATATTACTTTTAAAATCCATGTGAGTATCTTAGAATATTCTTTGTGAATTAAAGAGATGTGCAAAATGATAAATTCAATTTCTCCCCCCCCCCCAAATGTCATTTTGAAGTATAAATAATAGTACCGTGTATTCTTACACACCTAAAATACTTTGGGAATTTCCCTCAAGAAGTGTTTCTCAGTTTTTAATCTTACGTTTCTCCCTTGAAAAAATGTAATTCTCCTATTTTTCAGTTTAAAAAGTAACCAAAAAAAAGCCATTGGAGAACTTTCAGGAAATTACCTGCTAATCCAAAAAGTCCTGTTTATTTTTAGGAAGAGACAGATCCCCTGGTAAATAATGACAGAACGGTATGTCTGAGCTTTCATAATGCCTTTACTTACTGAAAAATTGATCAGAATTTCTCCAATACATACATGTGAGAGTTTACTTGAGAAGAAGCATCTAGAATGAATTAGCGCAAACCCATTTTATATCTCAGGAAAACAGACTTATTTACTAACGAGCTAAGTGCAGGAGAAGACTCTTAATGGAACAAAGATTTATATACTTAACATGCCCATTTTTAAGAAGATGGCCACTCCGTCTCCTCGGTAAAAAAACAAAACAAAATGAGGACTACAGAATGCTTAAACCAGCCTGGACCCACTAGAAAATTTCAAAGTAGGAACAGCTATAAATGCTCAGCTATTCCACTGAGGGAAGAACCATTGAAAGAAAGGCAGAAACCTTTACGTAGCAGTTTGTCAGCAAGCAAACCTTAAGTGTGTACAATGATGGAAAGAGACTTTTTTCTTAAATGCAAGCAGATTGAAACAGTTTCTTTTGCTTTCTTTATCTATGTTTTTCATAAGCACTTAAAACAACTGTGTAGATTTATATATTGAGTAAATGCCATGAGTAAATGCTTGTCTTACATATAAGGGAATCATAAACCGCAATTGTTTCTCACCCAAGAGTAAGAGGAACGCGTAAGCCGAAGGAGTGGCCCATCCATATCCACAGGCTCAGCGAGTGGGGTCCCCTGGGCCCCTGTGGAGAGCTGGCACCAGCAGGCTGGAGGGGGACAAAGGGGCCCCCTCTGGTGGGGGCAGAGGCTCTGCAGAACGCAGCACGTGCAGGACAGTGGGGCTGGAAGGCACCTCTCAGCCACATCCCCATCGCTGGAGACATTCCAAATATCCCCGGAGGTATTCAAAATCCACCCGGATGGGATCTGGAGCAGCCTGCTGTAGTTGGCTCTGCTTTGAGCACTTATTAGGAGGCCCACCTGAATCCTGAGAGGAGGGCATTACAGCATATGCATTTTATATTCTTCAACAACTTGAAAGCCACCCATTCATGCTTTTTTAATCTCTGCTTTCCACAAAAGTTACAAAGACTAATCTCGGCCTTGCAGGCTAGTCTCTCCAGCTTTCATTTACGATCAGCAGAGGTACACAGAGCGATTCAGAGCAGGACTAAGGATACAGTGCTCTCGGTCACCTGTGCAGAAGTGGAGGAACCCAATTCCCCGCACTCCAAAGGAAGCCTGTGGGGCTGAGCGCTCGCTCTCAACTGACGTCAGCCCTGTGCAAATTCTTCCTGCATTCTGTTCTGCATTACGCTGAATGCTGGATTTTCATAAACGCTGGGAATTAGCAGTTTCTTTAACCCAAGGTTATCATGCTAGAATTTTAACAGTCCCACAGCCCTCAAACATTACTCTGAAAAGAACATTTGAAGGAAGTGTTTTCTGCTAACTACTACACTGATGATAGTGGTTAGTATTGAAACTTTTATTCTTCCAAATGGATTTTCATATTTATTCACAGTTTTCTAAATAAGTATGTATTCCCAAAGAATCTGTACAACAGCGTAATGAAAAGGATCTGGAAGGAAAAAACAGCTTTTAAATACTATAAATGTAGCTATTTTTTCTTTTCATGGTAAACCAGTATTATTGCAGCAGCTTTTGTTTTTAAAATAATCTGGGCTTCGTTTTGTCCTATTGTAGTACTACAGTAGCACTAATCCCTATCATTTTACAACTTGACAGTATTGTTTAATCCCAACCATTGATGCAAAATGGAACCCAAATTCAGTAAGCGGCTGTAAAATTTTTCTGATACTGAAAAATCAACAATCATTTAAGTTTCAAATCCCAATCCTCTTCCAGTTCTACTTTTTTATTGTTGTTGTTGTTTTTTCCTATTAAGTCTGGAAATTGTGAAGAAATTGGGTATTAAAAATAAAGATATTTATAAATAGCATAACATTGCATTGGGCAACTGCCAGTATATTTAATTACTTTTTATAACATAATCTTGACACTTGGAATACAAGTGATAATGAAGTAGAAATAACAGGAAGACAACCTGTACTTTCCTTATGGCTTCCTTTAAGATATTGTTGCCACCATAAATGCAGAAAGCAGCAAGATGTATGTAATTACATTATTTTCTTAATTCTTTGTTTTACTAATGTAGCAATCCTTCCTTAGGCAGCTGGTAACTCAAGAGTAGGAAGAACTTACTGGAAAGTACTTTTGTTTTTTGAAACATGCATCAATGCTGAAGTCTCATCCGACTCTTCAGTTTTATTATTTCAACTTTGAGCATCAAAACAGTGTGACTGGCTAAACTTCTGAAGTTTAGCACAGTTCAAGCTTTAATTTTGAAATTTTTACTTGTGCAATTGATACAGTCTATTCTCTTCTGCGAAGCATTTTTTATCTGGCACTTTCACATTTTAAGTTTTTGGCCAGACATTGTTAAGACTATTCTTAACAACAGTTGGACAGGCATTTTTGTTTTAACTTGTAAAAAAAGATCTACTGTGAACCAAGACAGACGTGTCAAGCAGGTTTCTTAGGCTGAAACTCTTCCGGTAGAATCTGCTTTCAGATTAAGATATCTAAATTCAGATATCTGTATGTGAGTTAGATGTTCAAACTTCTACTACAACCACTAGAGCTGGAGAGCTCTGAACTGACCAGTCACTCCAGACTGGACTCTGTACCCTAACATCGGCATTTAAGATTCCCTAGGTATCTACAACATCCACATGGTGTTGGCAGAAATGGCAGAGAGGTAAGGCATACCATCCCAAGCATCACCAATAGCATTAGAAGCTTATGCTTAGGCAGCTAAAGTACACCTTTCATCTCCCACAGTAGCATGAATTGAACTCTCTATTCCTTGACTAGGTGTCCATTGACTACAGTAGGAGTTTAGACACTTGCACAGGTGCACACATACATACCTAAATTTGTATCTTAATCATGTCAACTTTCCAAGTCTACTACCTGTGAGAGCATACGAAAAGAAAATCAAGCCACATATTCAGCTTAAGTATGCATGGGTATCCTGGTTTTGGCTGGAAGACAGTTTTTTTGTGTAGTAGCTGGTATGGTGCTATGTTTTGGATTTGTGATGAAAATAGTGGTGATAATACACTGATGTTTTAGCTGTTGCAGAGCATTGCTTACACTAAGAACTTTTCAGCCTCCCACACTGCCTTGCCAGTGAGCAGGCTGGGTGCACAAGAAGCTGGGAGGGGACACAGCCAGGACAGCTGGCCCAAACTGGCCAAAGGAATATCCCATCCCATATGGCATTGTGCTAAACTATAAAACTGGGGGAGTTGGCTGGGGGTGGGCTGCCATTGCTTGGGGCCTAGCTGGGTATCGTTTGGCTGGTGGTGAGTCATTGTGTTGGCATCACTTGTTTGTTTTTCTTTTTCTGTTTCTTTCCTATTAAACTGTCTTTATCACAACCCCCGAGTTCTCACACTTTTACATTTTTCAATTCTCTCCCCCTGTCCTACTGGGGAAGGAAGGAGCGAGCAGACTGCTCCATAGTGCTTAACTGCCTGCTGGGTTAAACCACACTGGGAAATGCATGGAAATCGCATTTGGATTTTCCAGTTATGAGTAAAACCAGTTGGATTTTTTTTTAAATCTTATTTAAATAATAAGTAAAAAAAAAAAAGTTTCTCCCTTCTCTTTTCATGAGGTACCTCCTTCAATCTCCATAACCTTTCAAAGAATCAAGAGATGCCCTGCTGAAAGGACTCAGTACCTTTGGATGCTGCCCGTCTGGTCTTATGAAATTGTATGGGGTGAGTTATCTCGGGTAATTCCCTACTCAATTCTCACCCACTGCTGATAATTCATCTCCTTCCTCAACCCCTTCACTAAGCATAGAGTTCCTCAGCAGCAGGTGAAGAACTGAGGCAAAGGTGGCACCAAGCACCTCAGACTTATCTGGGTCTGCTGTCACTAAATTGCCTGCCCCACTGAGTAATAGGTCCATGCTTTCCTTGTTCAGCCTTTCACTACCAAGGTAGCAACAGAAATTCTTGCTGCCCTTGCAAATCTCAGCTTCAGCTGAGCTCTAGCTTTCCTGACACCACCCAGATGCACCCAATCAATGTTTCTAAATTCCTCCTTTACAACCTATCCATGATTCCACCTCCTTTATATTATATATATGTACTTTTTTATTATTATTTTATTTTTTGCATTGGAGCTCCATTATGAACTTAGCCAAGTCAGTCTCCTGATCAGTCTACCTATTTTCTTAAGCACCAGGATGGACCAGTCTTATGCCTGGGGGATGTTGTTCTTAAAGGACTGCCAGCTTTCCCTTGCCTTTTAAGCTGCCTCCCACCTACCAGTTTCCCGAATACTCTCTGTTCAAGGTCTCTACTCTGTTACCTCTTTCCTCACTTCACTCATGAAGTTGAACTCCACTATTGCACGGCCATTACAGACTATTATAATACACTGGCTGGCCCATTCCAGCACCTGTATCAAGAAATTATCCCTAACACTCTCCATAAATTTCTGGAATCGTTTATATCCCACCATGTTGCCCTCCCAGCAGATGCCAGGGAAGTTAAAGTCCCCCCATGAAAAACCAGGGTCTGTGATTCAGTAACTACCTCAAGCTGTTTAAAAAGGCTTTGCCCACTTCTTCGCCCCAGTCAGGTGGTCTATACCAAAGTCCCAGTATAATGTCACACTATCTGGTCTCTCCTCTAATTCTGACCCACAGGCTCTCAACCACGCTGTCATCCCATCCCAGAAAAGACTTCCATAGATCTGAGACACTCCTTCACACAGAGGGAAACCTCACCTCTCCTCATCTTTTGAGTATCTCCTTCCTGAATAGCTTGTATCCATCTATCACAACACCCCAATATCACTTCCATTTTAACAATTTATGAATGTTAAGTAACTTTTTTGTTTTCAAGTACAAGCTAGAACAGGATTTCCCAAAGATAAAAATTTTGTTTAAATAAGTGTTTCCATTTTTTTTTTTTTTTTTTTAAGTTTTAAACTGAAATCTGTTTTTCCCCATTTTGGGTGTACAAAATAGCGTAACACTCTCATCTTAGAATGGCTTGGGTTGGAAGGAACCTTAAAGACCACTCAGTTCCAATCCCCCTGCCATGGGCAGGGACACCTCCCACTAGACCAGGTTGCCGAAAGCCCCATCCACCCTGGCCTTGAACACCTCCAGGAATGGGGCATCCACAGCTTCTCTGGGCAGCCTGTGCCAGTGCCTCACCACCCTCTGAGTAAAGAATTTCCTCCTAACATCTTATCTAAATCTCCCCTCATTTAGTTTAAAACTTGTCCTATCATTGTCCCCTTGTGCTATCATTATCTGCTTAAATAAAAAGTTGTTCTCCATCTTTTTTAAAAGCCCCCTTTAAGTATTGAAAGGCTGCAATGAGGTCTCCCCAGAGCCTTCTCTCAACATCCCCAGCTCTCTCAGCCTTTCTCATAGGAGAGGTGCTCCAGCCCTCTGGTCATCTTCATGGCCCTCCTCTGGACCTGCTCTAACAGATCCACATCCTTCTTGTGCTGGGGGCACCAGAGCTGAACACAGTGCTCCAGGTGGGGCCTCACAAGGGCAGAGCAGAGGGGGAGAATCACCTCCCTTGACCTCCTGCCCCCACCTCTGTTAATGCAGCCCAGGACACAACTGGCCTTCTGGGCTGCAAGCGCACATTGCTGGCTCATGTCGAGCTTTTCATCCACCAGAACCCCCAAGTCCCTCTCTGCAGGGCTGCTCTCAACAAGTTCTCCACCCAGCCTGTACTCATGTCTGGGATTGATCTGATCCAGGTGCAGCACCCTGCACTTGGCCTTGTTGAACCTCATTAGGTTCACATGGGCCCACTTCTCAAACTAGTCCACATCCCTTTGGATGGCATCCCTTCCTTCTGTTGTATCAACTGCACCACTCAGCTTGGTGTCATCTGCAAACGTGCTGAGGGTGCACTCAATCCCATCATCTATGTCATTGATGAAGATATTGAAAAGCACCAGTCCCAAGACAGACCCCTGAGGGACACCGCTCACCACCAGCCTCCACCTGGACACAGAGCCATTGACCACTACTCTCTGGGTGCAGCCATCCAGCCAATTACTTATCCACTGAATGGTCCAACCTTCAAATCTATATCTAATTTGAAGATAAGGATGTCATGTTGGACCATGTTGAAGGCCTTACAGAAGTCCAGGTAGATGACATCGGTCAGTCTTCCCTTGTCAGCTGATGCAGTCACTCCATCATAGAATGTCCCCAGATTGGTCAGGCATGATGTGCCCTTGGGGAAGCCACGCTGGCTGTCTCAGATCACCTCCTCGTCTTGCACATGCCTTAACATTGCTTCAGGAGGATCTGTTCCACAATCTTCTCAGGCACAGAGGTGAGGCTCACTGGTCTGTTGTTCCCCAGGTCTTCCTTTCTACCTTTTTTAAAAATGGGGGTGATGTTTCCCTTTTTCCCGTCACTGGGGACATCGCCTGACTGCCATGACAAATATGATGGAGAATGGCTTGGCAACTACATCAGCCAGTTCCCTCAACCGTCCATGCAATTTAGTTTGTAAAAGGTGTTACTGAATGTAACCAACACCTTTGGTGATCTGATTGCAGCTCGTTGATAGGTTTGGCTATGGAACATTTGTCTGCATCAACCTTAAGAGTTTGCCATTCCAAGCCCTCCCGATCATATGGTATCTCCTTTTTCCCCCAAGTAGTGACAAGGCTCACAAACATTCCTTTCACTTCCTTCATATCTTTAATAACAATCTTTTGTGTTGTTCCCCCTAGGGAAGGGATGATAAATTTGAACAAGAAATGGCACCTGTATTTTCTAGCCTCAGTTCTTTGATTACTTCTTCCATTAGACAACTATAGTTTGGAGGGATTACTTTTTTTCCCTAAGAATATTGTGGTACTTACAGAAAGACATCTTTTTGTTCTCTAGTGTTTCCCCGCCCCACCAATCAAGAGATATTTGCTGACAACGCTATGCTCTTATCAAAGCCAAGTTCTAAGGCAATCTTGTAACAGGCAAAGCTGTTACAAGTTGGTACTATGTTCTTATCCTCAATTTTTAATTAGTTTTAGTATCATAATAGAACAGGATTGTTTTTTCCCTGATATGTCATTGATCAGTCCTCCTCACTTCTAACTCTTTCCCCACCAGCCTGATGGATGCTCTACATAAATCCTAAACCAATGCTCTTTACTACTTCCCTTTTAGTTTAGCTATTATTTTTTTTTAATTTTTGTTTTTTTCCAGTCTACATATTGAAATGGGTTTAAGTGGACAACTTCATCTCTTCTCAAAGTTTCTGCATTCAAGTTTGTACAGAAAGAAAGGCCTTTCTTCTCCAGGATCAGACAGACAGCAAATTCTTTGGCCAATAAGGGAGAAATTCTTGTCTCTTAACAATACTGCCATTTTGCTCTGCCAAGCATTTAAAACTGCATTCCTTTGAGAGACTGTCTCTTCTTTATAGAACAGTATTAAGGATTAAAATTCAATCCAAACTTCTTAAAAAAGAATAGCAGACAAGATTTGTACCTCAAACATATACTGGTTTTACTGATCACTGTCACAGAGGTTGGAGGAACAACAGAGCTGCCTCTAAACAACTTATATGATAATTTAAATGTACATGAGGAAATAAAGGAATCTGCACCCTAGGAAAACTTCTGTTACTATTAAATAAATGAGGAAGAAACTGCAGTTACCCAGACATCTTCATAAAAATAGGATTTCTACCTCTGTGCTGCACTTCTAAGATTTCAGCTTTGAAGCTAAATTGAGAAAGAAGTTTGTGGACTCATTTCAGGCAGTTTCTGCAGCATCTAAAGATTCACGACTAGATATCTATCTATATCTATATCTATATATATCTATAGATATAGATATATATTAATCTCAAAAAGGAGAAAAAAGTTTAACCATCACACCAGCTCCAGGAACATTTAAAAATTATTTTTTTTAAAAAGCTATTCTTACAAAAATTACCCCTACCAATAAGAGTATCTACCCCATACCCCTTTTAGATGTCTCACACACACACACAGACACACACACGCACTTTTGAGCCAGGAAAAAAGTATCATGCAGACTTTATGTTCACTGTGAAAGGTTACCCAAATATGACAAAAAGAATAACTCTTGGCAAAAGGGGAAGGAAAGCTGTGTCTTGGTCTCACCAACTGTATTATGCCTGTCTTGGTTTTTGGCTGGGATAGAGTTAGTTTTCTTTGTAGAGGCTTGTATGATCCTGTGTTTTGGATTTAGTATGAGAATAATACTGATAACACTCTGATGTTTTAGCTGTCGCAGAGCAGTGCTCACACAGAGCCAAGGCCTTTTCAGCTTCTTGTGCGGCCCTGCCAGCAGGAGGCTGGGGGTGCACCAGGAGCTGGGAGGGGACACAGACAGGACAGCTGGCCCAGGCTGGCCAGAGGGATGTCCCATCCCATATGGCATCATGCTCAGCAATAAAATTGAGGGGAGTTGGCCAGGCAGCTGCTCAGGGACGGACTGGGCGTCAGTCAGCAGATGGTGAGCAATTGCACTGAGTATCACTTGCTTTGTATATATATTATTACTATTTTCCCCTCCTTTCCTGTCCCATTAAACTATCTTTATCTCAATCCATGAGTTTTTACCTTTTTTCCAATTCTCTCCCCGATCCCACTAGGGGGGAGTGAGCGAATGGCTGTGTGGTGCTGAGCTGCCTGCTGGGATTAAACAACAACATCCCAAAATGCGGAAACAACAGGTGGGGAGAGGCGGGTAAAAGAAAGTGCAGAATGAAGAGCTGACAACCAGGGAATATAGCAACTAAGTAGACCAGGATGAGAAGGCAGAAAATGCAGACGGAAAACATATTACAAGACAGAACTAGGAAAAGGAAACAGGACTCAGAAGTTAGTATTAAAAACAGCGTAACAAATATGATAATACATCTGTGAACATCTACGGTTTTACTGGAATCCACCTTTATTGAAAGCAAAGGAATGGTGAGAACTCAGAACTAGCTGCAAACCCACTAAAACCACGGGTCTCATTCCACAGAGTCCTGGCATACGCAGAAGATGAAGGCAACAGGCTACCAGCTACACCATATCAAATACTAGAAGCTGACAGCTGTGTGACAATTGCGTGGGTATCCATATGGTGTTATATGATGAATTTTGTATTTGAGAAGTCTAGAAAATTATGTGCAAAAAAGTTTATCACAGCATATATAAGCAAGGCAGTATTTGAGGGGAAAAGGTAATGTTCTTTTATTAGAACTACTGGTATATATGCAAAAGAAACTGAAGCCCTTCTTCAGGTCCAAAATAGAAAACACAATCTCCAAAGCTAAATTTAACTGAGAACAAGTATGTTCTGTATTTTAAGAGACCCAATACATCTACAGCAAACCTCAACCATTTCCTAAGGTAGAGTCTATCTTGCTGGGAGTTATATATCCAATGTGTGGTGTCAAGGCTTTCCCCACAGCTAGTCAAAGCAGGGGAAGGAGAGAAGATTTGACCAAAAGGTTGCCAATTTTACCCAGATGTTATGAATTGCTTTTTGGAGGCTGGACTCTTGATTTACATCACTGATCTCCCCGGTTTATATAAGACCTACGCACTGAAACAGTGGTTGACATTAATTCCACCCAAGCTACTTGACTTTGCAACCTGTCTCTGGATGCTTTATTTTTTCCACACATGTACAAACTTACATGCATGCATATTTTTAAGGTAGATTTTAGAAATAAAATGATTAACATTAGTAACCTCAGATATATTACCTCCTCTGTATCAGTGTTCTTTGAGTTTCACTGCTACATTAGTATCACCATAGTCCACTGGATTGTATTTGCAATATACAAGCTAGAAATACAAAGTATTCCCAACCGTGCTACTGAAGTAAGAACATCTCCATTGCCAATGTAACCGTGCAGCATCAATTCTCACATCCCACAAAGCAATCTGGCACAGCTAGCAGCATGACCAGAATTTCTGAAGCTCACCCATCTTATTTAACTTGCACATTAGACAATAAAGTACATGTTCTCCAATGAGTATATGCATAAAGCTATAAATATCTCTGCTAGAAGTTTTGCATTTCCTTTTCCCAGTATAATAGAAGGGACTACCTGAGATCAATAAAGCTTTAAATAACACACAAAGAAGGCCCTATTAGAAGCAGCTACTTTCCTTTCATTAAGGTTCCAAGAGGACATTGCAGATAAGATCCATGAGTAAGACCTCAAAGATTTATGTGAAAAGTAGTCATAAAAAATTATGGATTCAGAATGTATGTTATACCTTGATGTTCTAGAGCTATACTTCTCTGAATAGCGAGGCACTGTAAGATTGATCTAAATGGACATGGAAAACTGGAGAAGCTTTGGAAACTTTTACTCACCAAATCCAAATCTTTCACTTTGTAAAATTATCCAATATTTAAAAACAATACTGTTACTTCATATTTGAATAGGGAGATGCAAAACATTGAAGATTATTAAAAAAAAGAAAAGCTAAAACTGTACAAGAAAGCTTGGAGCTGCATTGCATTACTTAGTTTAAACTAGATGCAGATACATATGACAAAGCTTCTTCAGATAAAGGCTGCCTTCTGTCCTTTGTACACTGATATAGTAGCAAGCATTCTGCTGGTGCAGAGCATAAACAATAGCTATAACAGACGTTTGTTGACTGGCATTCCTGTTTGTACTAACTCTGACTTGGTTCCATTATACCACAATTCCAGGTGTGGTACAATTTTTGTTTCCTATTTTTTTTAAATTATACCACATTAAAAGATTATATATCCAAAGTTTTGGGTATGGTAAGTAATATAAAAGAATGTTATCAAGTGAATCAATTAATTAGTCTAGAACCAATTAAAATAATCAAAAACAAGCAGCAAAATAAAAGCCTCCTCACATAGATTTCATCCAGGTAGTATAGTGTGAATAGACAGCTATTGTCATCTCCTCGAAAAAGAAAGAGCCCTTGCAGCATCTGTTAACTGTTAACCTACCCTGGACCTAAAAATCAAGAGAAAAAAAATTAAAAAATCCAAGCATAAAAGATCCCTGGACCTAATTATTCTTCTACTTTTGCATTTACAGATTTATTCTATGCAAGATCATATCCCAATCGGATAATTTCAGAAAAAGGCATGCTCCGTCATTGAAAAATTCTGGATCTTATTGTTTACAGTAGAAACATAGCTATCAAAGAATTTAAGTA
Source organism: Anseranas semipalmata (assembly GCA_013399115.1). Classification (NCBI taxonomy): domain Eukaryota; kingdom Metazoa; phylum Chordata; class Aves; order Anseriformes; family Anseranatidae; genus Anseranas; species Anseranas semipalmata. Next base: position 976,766 of record VXAA01004177.1, on the reverse strand, counting down.
GTTCAAAATTACATACACCCTTAATTTTCACTTTGTTTTTGTTGTTACTAGCTCAGAACTGCTAAAAAATGCCTTCCTTCACACAAACATGTTTAGAGAAAAAGCACAAGATGCTTTAGCAGTGAGGGTAATTTTTCAGTACTTTCCCGAAACATCTTAGGATGAAGACACAAGTGATATCTGAGAAAATATAATCACAAGACTTCAGTTGTGAAGTATTTTATTCATATTTTGGGTCAACACTTATATGCTCCTGCTGAGAACTTTGATAAAACAACAGAATCATTGCCATTTGTATTTCATATTGAGGCACAAGTGCCCACCTCTGCTCATCCGCATGAGAATAAAGAGGATCAGCATAACTGTGTGCTAACTAGTGCATGTAAAAATCTGCTGAGGCAACAGAAGGAATGGGCTAGCATTAGTTTCCAAAACTGACCAGAAGAAACCACTTGCTGTGCTTCATTAACTAAACAAATGTGCATGTGTGCTTGCATATGCACTTGTGTATGGCTCTGTACATGTACACATGTGAAATCAAAGGGATGTTATGTTGGTCAAGCAACAAAAGAATCTTCAAGCAATATGAACGAAAAACTGTTGATTTCACTGACATCCATGACAAATTGAAAGTAAGAAATACTGTAGACAGGCTGGTCTTCCTTGATTTGCTTCTCCAATACTGAATTCGCCTGGGAGATCTGGTGATCTGAGGACCTGGATGAAGGATAGGGGGGTGCTACATCCCTGAATTTCTAAACAGAAATACACCCAAGCTTTTTTTTTTTTTCCTCCTCAAAGCCTGCTAGAGTCCATGGACTAGATTTTGTTTGGCCTCCCTTAAGCCTTCCTAAAAGTCACTACTGAAGTTCCTACTGAACCTCATTAGCTCCCTGCTTAGTTTTGATTCCTCCTCATTACAGCAACATTTATAGCATTGGAAGCATGAAAGACTTAAAAAGTTAGAGCAGGTTCAGAACCCAGGCTGCGATTCCACCAGATACTATCTTGTATACATTTCTTAACACCACTCTTAACTAGCTGATGCCTTGAGGAAAAAAAAAAAAAAAAAAGGTACGCAACACCCGGATGAATTTTTCACACAAACAGTCACAGGAAATTTGATCCTGTAGAAGTAGCTAGTCAGTTTTACTCCACAGATGGCATTGCCTGTAAGATATTTCTGTGCATAAACATGGCACTACTCCATCTCTGTTGGAAATGTTAATTGATTTCAAGAAGATAGCTTGCCTCCTGGTCAAGATGTGTACTGTCAGAAAAGGAGGTAGGTGTACAACCAGCCAACCAAGCTCTTTTTTGATCCTATAGAATTTCATCTTTCTACATCTCTGCACATGATTATACTTAGGACACCTGTCCTGTTATACCTGAAAATCTTACAATCAACAAAAAGTCTCTTTACAGCCAAAAGGAAAATTGATAATGACAGTAACCTTGTTCAACCAAAGGTAAGTCTAAGAAAACAGGTTTGCAATTAATTTTCAGTACACTGGAATTCGTGGCAATCTTCTGTTATTAGATCTGTATGTAATAATATGCTTTATAACATGTCTTAATGTTACAATGACTGTTTGTGGACTAGAAGATTAGTAGACATAGCGGCACCCAACCTAAGCTTTCTCTCTCAAAGCATTTTATGGTCAACTGATACTTAGCTGTTCAATAAGGCAACACAAGTCTATGCTGAGAACTGAAAATGGAAGAACAAACTTTTTAGAGCACAAACACGTGTGCACCTTGTTTCTGCTGCAGAACACGTAAGAGCAGAATAGGTATGAATAGGATGTTGGGGTGGCCTTGAGAGAGCGTGTACACATGCACAGAAGCATGCACAAGCAACAGCAGAAATTGCACAAGGTTTCAAAACTAATTTTTTTTATTGCTAAGGAAAACCGTCCCCAGTATGGTGCTCCAGTCATAAAATTGAGAAAAACATTACACCAAGCCCAGAAGGCTGCAGCACAGCTGACTTGCAAGCAGACCTTGCATGCAACAATGGGATGGTGGCAACAAGGTTGCAGCTTACAGCATATACCAGCCCTTTTCCTGTTGTTGGTCTGAAAGGGAGACATTATAGAAATGCATTTCAAACACACTCCAAACAAGAAAAAACATGTAATTGGCTTAAGATTTAAGGAAGCTGAAGTAAGCAAGACTGAGGCTAAGGACCTCCCCATAGCAAGGGACAACTTCCAAGTACAAGATACGTACAAAAGATGTAGGAACTAGTTTGTTATCACCACCAAGAGGAGCAGTGGTGACGTGACAACTAGCAACCCTCGCCCTCCATACTGCACACCAGAGGTACTGCCCGGGTCTCTGGGGAACGCACACCTTTATACTTCTAAGTGGGGGTATGAAGGTAGGAGTGAATGAAATCCATGAAAGAATGAGCATCAGGGGGAACAATCATTCCACTTCAAGATCCTGTAAATATTCACCTTCCCCTTCTGTCAAATTTGCACTTACATTTTGTTATACTATTTTTATGCTGCAGTACTCTACGCAAATTAGTATTCACAGGGAGGAAGAAATGGAAGATGTTTTATCAGTTTTTAAGGTACAAACAACTATAAACCGAAGAGCAGTACTGGTATCTGTTTCCAGCAAAAAGTTGCCGGAGCTATTCAGAAACAATACCCCACTTTGCTACACATCTTGAAAAGTGAAAACAGAATTGCAAAAAGTGGCTGATTTTTCAAAAAGGGACAAGTTAAGCCATTATGTTTTAGGGTGTTAGTATTTAAGATGAACTTGTATGAAGATTGGTCTCGCTTAGCAATACAAGCTAAAAGTAATTCAGGGATAATATAATAAAAATACAAAGACTTTATAAATCCAAAGGGGTCCCCATCCAGTTAAACTAAAAGAAGCTTGAATATATACCCTATAGAATAGGGGATGCTAGCATACAATTGGATTTCTTTATCAAAAGCAAGAAGCAGATGGATTGAGCTTTATTGTCCAGGTGCAGCTAAATACAGCAAATCAGAAGCATGTGTTCTGGGGAGTTGTAGTCGTGTAATATATGTGTAAGGGACAGATAGCATAAAGAATACTTGCAATTCTGTGCAAACCTGTAACAACTGCTGTCAGTTGAAGGAAATCTGCTACATCCCTCTAGACTGAAACACTGAACACAGGGTAGTCTCAACAGAATGGCCTCTGCTCTAGAGCTCGGACTGGCCACCCACTGTATCCAAAATGTCTTGATCATCGTACTCTGACGCCAGGCTTGTCTAATGCCTTATGCTTTTAGCTGAGATCTAAGACCATATAGGGTAAGTGCAATTATTAAGTTCTTTTGCAGCTATATGTACACACTTCAAACAGCTGCAATGTTACAAAATGAAAAAAAACTTTCCTTTTTTTCCCCAATTGTTATCCAGCTTTTGAGTGAGAAATACTGGTATGCCTTAAAAGAAGTATTTCTAGTCAAAGAAAAGAATTTCTAGTCAAAAAAGAACAGAATTTTTTTTATATTTTTAAAAGGGCATTCCATCAATTAGGAGTTACACAGAGCTGAGTAATTATGTAAAATGACTCTAACCAGGACATTCAGAAGGACAATTTACTATTTAAAAACATACTGTAATCCTTTCTGATGAAAAATAATTGTGCCAAGAAAAGCGTATAGCTTTTAGATAAAGTGAAATACTGGGCAAGCTTCTGCTATTTCTGTCAACGTTTTACCTTCACTGTCAAGTGTTCCTCTTCCAGGACTTCTAGTCCTAAAAAAGGCTTTAAATTCACAAAAACAATTAAAGAAACAAGTTAATGTAATTGGTATATTCAAGACACTTATTTAGTGTTGTAACATTTTAGGTCAACTTGGCTTCTCTACTAATTTTGAAAGCCAGCTAGATGATCCAGAACCATTCACTTTCACCATAGTACATTGAATAATGAACTTCTCAAAAACTGAATTGTGCTCTTATTGGACTTTATTTAAATACAGAGTGTCTAGAGATCACTGATTAACCTAGAATTCTTAGAGCTGCTCACATGTCCTACAGAAGTTTTTAAGAATTCCATAAGAACCCTTCAAAGAAAAAACAATTAACCTAAAATTTAAAAAGTCAATTTTCTTTGCATCAATTATGCTACATAGTACTTTGCAATTCGATTACAAGACTAAACCATAATCCAATATTCAAGCAACTTCATACTACAGATGTATTTCTATAATTAGCCATATGTTGTTCCTTCTCCTATACATTAATTTTCATCAACTATAAATTACCTAGCCTGCATCACTAGTTTCCTAATGATCCAAGACCCTACATCAGGTCTTAAATCCTCATAGTTTCAATTTCTTTTTATACAGCTTTTAAGAAATACTGCAGTCAGGTTCATAACTGTGTACCATTTGCAGCTTTTTGCAAGAAAGAATAATTTGCACGGATAGGTTTGCTTTGTGTGTTCATCACATACTTAAAATTAAGTTTTCACTCACAAGCGCATTAAAATGAGATAAAGCACTAAAAGCTGCTTGCAATTAAAACCATTAGGGGCAGTCACAGAACACACTGCTGCAGATCTGAATATGATTCCTGTATTAACCCAAGTGTAATAATACGTAATCCATTTGCGGATGGGAGTACGCAGATACTACTAAGGAGCCTATTTATTGGCAATCTTCCGAGGAAAAGTGTTATCTGCAGAATAAGCAGTAATCTTTCACTTAAAAACCAGTACCCACAGCAGAAATTCATGCAGCCCATTATGTACAAGTCCATCAGAAAGACATGCAGTTTCTTTAAGAAACAAAAGAAAAAGCATCATAGATGTCGCATTAATCTACAACCATTAACGTGACAAAGAAGCTGGAAGTGTGACTAAAAAAACTGATCTCTTTTCCCCTCAGTTGTGATAAATTACTTATCTTTGACTTAAGTCAAGAGCCACCAGCAACACATTTCACATATCCGTCCCAAAGCAAGATATACTGCTCCTGCTATTTTTAACACGGGCTTATATGCCACTCGTCCTTCAGTTACCTGCACTGTTAAGAGTATAAGGGTGGTCGCATTTACTCCCACTCCCCCTTCTTGTTTTGAAAATCTTCTGCACCTTCAGGTCTCTCCCCACTCAGCTTTGCACTGTACGAATGCCATTACCTAATGTTACAACGTCCAAGCCCACTTAAGCCATCTCAGTTTGTGGCACCGATAATAACACCCTCACACTGTACTGCTTTGAATTCAACACTCCTGAAAAAAAGAATCTTAATATCTCCTCCTACACCAAATTAGTTTCTCTTCTGCGAAAGCTCTCATCTTTCTCCCACACCTCCCATTTCTAAATTAGGCTTTGGGGAAGAAAAAAAAGAGGGAATGCCAATTTTGAATACTGCCTACTGCCCAACATCTGAGCAGCATTCATAACATGGCAATTACAAAGGTGGAGGTAAAGGAAAGGAGTATCCTACAAGGGACCTTTCACACAGCAGCCTGTACTGTCATAAAAGATTCAGAGAGAAAAAACGACAAAAGAATTGCAAACATGATCGCAGCATCGTCCAATTGAAATGACTACAGAGAGACTGACCAACGTGCAGTGCACTGTACCACTAATGCGCCTATTTTCCACTAGTGCATTTATTTCCATGCCTGACAGACAGTCAGCTGTCTTTTCAAACTGGGAATCTGTGCAATTTGATTTCTACCCTTGATTCTGGACAACTATCTGACGTTTGAAGCAATAACAGTACTTATATGAATCTTCCACGTAGTTAAAAATAAGCCAGGTCTTCACTGATATCAGCAACATTTAAAATTCACAACATAATGCTAATGTGATTGTTTTGCCCTGCCACAGGGAACTGAGAGGACTATGGGAAAAGCTCAGGTTCAGGTACAGACAATGCATCAATGGAAAAAATGAAAGCTTTGGAAACTTTCAATATCACATTAGCATCTACCCTGCACAGCAAACAGTTAAAGGAGTTTATCACATACCCTTTATCTACAGGTATAGGAAAATGATAACTGAAGTGAATTAGCACTTAAACTCACCTCTCACCGTTGCACTCAAGTGAATGCCATGGAAGCAGAGTATAAAAGTCTACGATAGAAATACTGTATACCTAATATTTCAAAACAGAGTTCTGTAAAGAATTCAGAAGGTTACTCATTGCCTAATGGTGAAGTTGAAGCAAGTAGTTATTATAGAGTTGATATGATTTGCAGCACTACAGCATGCCTAATAGCTGTATTTTCCTCGCATAAAATGCAGAACAACAGATCTCAACTCTGACTATTACAAACATTTACTACTGGCACACACCATTTACTTCAATAGTTAGATACAGTTCTCATGTTCACTGTATGTATTTCACACAAGTTTCAACACAAAAAGCAGAGTTGTGCTTTAGCTTAAAGAACAACATTAAGTGCAATAATCCTCCATAGGGACATGACCATTACTGAAACAGAATGGTATACTGTACAGAGATTTGCCCTTGACCATGATTAAAAACAACCACCTTGCCACAGAGCCAAAACACATTTGATTAGTAGTGAAAGTTAGCAATGCTGCTTTTGATTACATGTAAAATCAAAGGCAAAGATCAGCAAAATTTCTGAGGATGAAAGAGGCAGCAACAAGGTATCATGTTCTTTTACTGTTACTGTTGCTATCTTATACATAAATCAGTTGGATTTGGCAGTGTGCTTTTAATTTGTTTTTAGGTAAAGGATACCCATTTGTAAACTGATGGCATGTAAAAAAATGCATAAGGACAAAATACTTTATACAGTATAAAAAAGTACCAGTTAACACTTTAAACAATATGCATGTGCAAGTAGATGACTTAAAGGACAGCTGGCTTTAGGCATGACATAAGGCAATAAAAAAATATCACTGGCATAATCTGTACTAGAATATTCTGATGATAATGACTTCCCAGTAGCACTGTACCAATTAGAAGCTGTGAATATTGTAGGGATTATCACAACATGCTTGTCCTGTTCTCATATCCTTCCCTTCAGTATCTGTTGTTTACCTCTAACAAAGTCACTTTTCAAGATTCTGAGCTAAGCTGAACTCATCTGACTCAAAATGATGATTCTGGTGTGTATCAGGGTAATAAACAAGTCTGTGCATTAATCAGCTTTCAGCTTTACTCTGAAACAGTAAAACTGAATGCTCAAAATGCTTCTGACATAATTCAGATTTCACTGAAAAATCTTAATTTTGAAAGTCAATTGTATATGAAGAAATAAAAATATTTAAAACATGCTTTGCATGGAATCACTTGCCACATAATGCTAAATGCTCTGCAAGGTTGTCTTTTATTACTTACGACTTCAGTGTGTTTTCTCTAACTTTTAACAGTAGTAATTTCACATTTACCTTCAGATCATTCATTAAAATGTTGAATAGCCATATTGTACCTAGTATCCTCCTCTGTCAAAAACAGATGAAAAATACCTCTCCTTAGCTCCCTTCTAAGGGACCTTAAAGCAACTGTCAATCAGCCAGTGTTACACATAACGTGGTGGGATAGCCTGCATGACTGGAATGGTGCCATGAATAGATAAACAGAACATTTCAGGAAGGACGAGCTAAGAAAGCAAGGAGGTTCTTGCAAAGGAGAAACTTAAAGGCATAGACATTTGCTTTGCAATGTGTAACAAAAAAGCCAAAAGTTTTTGCCTGAGGGTTAGAGGACAGAACACCAGAAGTGACATTAGGGTCGACATCTGCTTCAAAACACCTGTTCAAGAAAGCAAAATAGATAAAGCCTTTTAAAGAGAAGCCCTACAAGAAATTCCAGTTTTTACAGAGGACTTTGAGCACTCCAACATCTGCTGAAAGGGCAATATAGGATGACAATAAGGAAATTTTTGGAAGATGCAGAAGGCAATTTCTTGACAACTGATCAAGGAACCAACAGAAAAGTGAAGTCTGATGACAGCCTCAGAGGCAGTGCCAACGTGCAGTCATCCTGACCAGACCCACACCACAGTTAACCTAAGTAAGTCTAGGCCTGTGCTGAGCTTTAACCTGGGTAGGTCAGGGCCTGTGCTGCAGATACAGCTTGGCCTTCAGGTCTGTGTTGTTTTGCACAAATCCCTTGGCCACAGAATAAACTCAGCAGCTCACTGTACAAAAGCAGCCTGCAGGCAGCTCCGTCTCGGTACTCGTGATTACGACACTTGCATGCCCTTGCCTTTATCTAAAAGCACAGCAAGAAGCTCTCACACAAACATCCGTTCTGTTTGACAGTAGAAATTATTAATAGAGTTGTTTTCTTGTAAGAAAATCCTGTAGTAGCTCAAATTATGACAATGGCATAACACCTGCCACAGACAGTCTGCGCACCATTCTGCACCCCAACTGGAGGCCCATTTGATATTGCACAACTCAAGGGTCCCAGTATCTAATGGGACAAAATTATCTGTACTATTCTCACCTTCTTTATAATGTTAGCCTTAATAAATAGCATTTTAAATGATATACAGAGTCAGAGTGCCTTTCTTATTGGGATTACAAGGAACCACCATCTCTGATATAAAATGCCATGATATATGGGAATTCAAGATGCTAAAAGAAATAAACAAGAAAAACAAAGAATTACAACCTTGGACCTTCAAAAGAACAGATTTACCCTTGTTCAAAGATCTGCTTAGAGACAACCTTAAAGGGTAAAGGACTCTAGGAGAGCTGGTTGTTCTTCAAGGATGGCTACCTCAAAGCACAGGAAAAGCCCATTCCAACATGCAAAATGCTGGGAAAATTGTCTTGAGTTGGCCAGCACTGGTATACAGGGAATTCCTGACTGAGCTGAAACACAAAGAAGTAGTGCACAGAATTGGAATTGGAGACGAGCTACCTGGAAGAACATAAAAACAAAACTTTGCTTCAGCATGCATGGGTTGTATTTCAAAAGCCAAAGCTCTGATCATTTGAAAATCTTTAAGCGCAGATGGCAAAGTGAAGGGTTTTAATAGATATGTGACAGCAAAGCCAAGTTAACTGTGACCCTGCTGTTCAGTACTGATAAAAGACATGGAAACGGCTGAGGTACTCAAGTGAAATCTAGTGATTATGTCACATAAACATATCCATTTTATTTTTTAATGACTACACTGCACCTTCCTTAAAAAGCTGTATAAATATTTTTCAGATATTCTGAGACACACACAAAATTTGTGTGAAGACAATGAGAGAGTATTAGTGAGGGCTCAAACAGGGCAAAATTAAAGACCAGGTTAAGAGGAAAATGCCTATAAGTAATAAACCTACTAAAAAGGTTATTCATCTTTATTCTTCGACGCATTGCACTAGCCAAATGATTCTGTAAACTAAGGTTTCTTTTCATTTGTTTTTAATAAGGGAATTCAGTGATGTTTACCTTAAAGAAAAAGGTATAAAAATATCTCAAATACAATGAAGAACAACCAAAACCAGATACACTTCAAAAATAAAAGACCAGAAAAACATCTTATCAGGCAGGACATGTTGTACATACAAGAACTGGCATTAGATTTTGAAATCATTAAACTGCATCCCCTCAGGCTCCAAAGACTCTGGTAATACACAGCACATAGCAAGAAAATGAATAAATCTGGAAGACCTGATAAAATTCTACCAGCCTTTAGAGATTTCACATTACCATGTACCTTCCTGCACACCCAGCTAACCACCTCCCTTGCCCCCAGTGCATATTAGGGGAGTGGAGGCCAATTCCCCTTTGCATATTTTCAGTGTTTTTTTTTCCTGCCACTGTTTCTGCCAGCTCCTTACACCAGCAGGTCTAAAAGTGGAAGACCACCAGCTACCACACTTCCTTATTTATAGTGATCAGTTTTAGGTATCTAGGTGTTTCATGTTCATTTCTTAAGATGCAGTTCCTTCCTGATTTACTGGATAGTAATGAAATCATGCTCTGAAGACAAAATGACCATATTTCTTACAGAACTGCATCTGGGTACTTCTCAAACGTTCGAGTGAACATTGATAAAACCCTGGTTACATAAAACAAACCTTTATGCATGTTCTGCAGATGGGAACTAAAGCAGAAATTAGAATCAATAGTTTCAAACTAGACACACCTTATTAATATCTATGATTTGACCACCTACTAGTTTGAATCCTTCTTCCTCTCCAGCCTGACCCCATTGCAAATTGCCTCACTAATGAAGGCCAGTGTTATCACCTTGTCTACCCAAACACTGTGTCCATTCTTCTCAGTTGTCCAAGGATGCGTTAACCTCATTTGTACAAACTCCTCCCACTTGCAGCTACAATTTTCAACTTTCTCCCCTATATACGCAGTTCATCATCTCATTCCCCCTTCACACCAACATCTAACTTAACTTTCTTCCTCCCTCAGCTTTGATTCTCAGTGTGCTCATCTTTGGACATCCTAAAACTTTCCTACAGCACCTTCCCATCATTTTACTGATTTTAAGACACAGTGTTGTCCTATTAGCTCTGTATCTGATGTCAGAGTTCTCCTAATGCTTGTGCTTAAGTCCCTGTTAAGGATTATTAAGGGGGGTTATTAAGGATAACCCCACATGAAGGTGCAAGTCTGTTGTAAAGTAAAATGGCGATAGTGGTTTTATTTAGAGGAAAAATAACTGACCAATCTTAAACATGAACAAAGACTCTTTTCCTTAGCCATGATCTCTGACATTGCTAAACTGTCCAAATTGCTTTTCTTTTCAGAAAAGACAGATGAGATAGAGTAAATTAGCCAAGACAGCCTATTTTACTATTTTTTTGTAAAAATAAAATGCATTTCCAGTGTTTTCAAATACAACGTACTTCAATGTATTTCCTTATGAGACATCCTCTCATAAAAAAAAAGCTTCTCAGAACATCAGAATTGCTTTATCTTAACATTATTTGTATTAACTTCACATCAGAAAAAACAGACAAACAAGTAACCGCTATGCACAAGTAGTAATAAAGAATTTGTAATAAAGACATGCTATATAATAATGTAAACACAGTCATTCTAAAGTAGCTACTTTGGCTTTCCTGGTAATGTTTCCTTAGCAAAGAAAAAAAAAAATCATATAATGACAGTGTATTTGTTCCTTAGTCCATTCCCTCCATCTTAAATCCATTTATTAATGCCATTGAAATGCACTGGTACAAAAAGCTCTATATTTACTGAAGCACTACTGGATTATACGTTGCAAAATTATTGCAATTAAGGACCAGCTCCTCATTTCATGCAAATCTTACCCTCTCACCATTACAATGGAAATAAGTTGACTTAAAATTGCTGAGAGTCCGGTTCTTGCATGTTACCACTGTTTGTAAAGATGAATATAAATACTTCTGCACTCAAATTCTTAAACATAATTGTTAGCTTTGCACAAAAAGAAAAGCAGTACATTCTGAGGGAACATGAGCAAGGATGGCCTGGCATATACATCTTCAAACAAACAAACCAAAAAACATCGCAGCATCTTCTAGCTTTTATGCTGTTTCTGGACTTCTTATGTGTCGCTGAAAAGGCTATGTAATGCACTCGAAGTTCAACTGGGCTACCCGCAGACAGATTATGTGGAAGAATGAACTACTAAAAAAAACAGTATTTTTTTTAAGTAAAACTGATCAGCAGCCAAGCAGTAAAAACAAAACATACCCTTGCATTTAGAGGCAATTCTGTTAAGGCTGCATGAAAGTGAATACTTAAATATTTTTTAATATAGCTTTCCTACTTGTATAAGAAAACAGCTCTTGATCAAGGAGAATAACTAGATACACCATCCTGTAACGTTTTTCTTCCTTTATATACAAGTAACTTTTCTTAATGAAGCAAGCATGACTTGTATTTGTGCTGTGCTTTGCAAAATAGCTGGGGACAAGTCTCTCTCAATGTATTTTACCAAGGTATAAAAGGAAAAAGTTAAGATGATAGGAACCAGAGGAAGCTCAGGGGAAAGAGATGCATATCCAAGTTTAATTTTCAGATAGTTATTCCTCTGTTGGTAAAACAGATAGCCCCTAGAGTTCTGCTCTTAGAGGCTGGGGGGAACTTGATTTAAATAAGTGGAAGTCATAAATCAGTAAGCTTAAAATACTGGAAACCCTAGGTCTTAGCAAACCCACTTACTTGCTAGAAACTTCAATAAATACCAGTCTGTTTCAGAACTTCAATGTTGTTGTTTTGATTAAGCTTGAAGTCGCAGAAAAAAAAATGGTTCAATAGCTACCTGAAAAATTAGATTCTTCAATGGAATTCAGTGTCCCTTCACTGGCTGTAGGAAGAAGCACCTCCCACTGCTAAAGGAAAGCCATTCCTCTCTGGTCATCTGGCATACTGTAAGGTATCCTTACAGGAACTCAGACAACAGATAAGCCCGCCAGTACACTACACACTTAAGAGTACCAAACTTTTTCAGATTAGGACATGACTAAAGGCATACAGAGCTTAAATTTCACTCAGCACTGCAGGAAATCCTAGAATCTTCTCGAGTCTTGGTGAGGCTACCTTCCATAAAGAAGGGACTGCCTAGTATAAACTGTATGGTCACTGCCCAGGTGCTTTTAAACTACACATCTTGAATTATTATTCTGTAACTACCCAAAAATATCATAAAATACCAAGGTGTCCTGAGCTAACACTCTGTCATATAAAGCTTACAAAAAGGAGAGAATAAGCCCCTCAGTCTTTTAAACCAGTCTTATCTGCCTCTCTTCTCTTCCACATTTCTCACTAGCTCTCATCTTCACTCTCCATGCATTTGTCAAAAGAAAGCAAATGTACCTGTACAAGTCATATGACAAGTTAGAACACATGCAAGAACTAAACCAGAGGTGCTTCTGCTGAAACAATTTCAAGTATCATACTGCCATTTTTTACGTTAATTTTCAAATCACATATACCACATCCAAAAGTCAGAACAACATTTACCACCCAGTTTAATCTTTTTTTTTTTTTGATAACCATCGTTAATATACACTAGGCAAGAATGTAACCACAACAAAGCTCTATCCTGGTTTTACTGAGGGTAACAGATGATTATCTTACCATGTGGTATTCCAAAAATCTCAGGTGTTTAAGTTAAAAACAAACAAACAAAAAAACACACTACAATTACTTCCTAAAAACTGTTCTAAAAGTGTAGGTAAACCTTGTAATAGAGCAAAGCCCCATCTCTGAATTTTCAGTATATATTTGGAGTGGCTTACATTATTAACTACGTGTCCTGTGCAAAAGGACTTTTGTTTATGTGCTAAAAGCCACTGCAGGAATGTAGGTCCTCTGCAGAGTGTTAACATTGTCTAGAACAAGGTATGAACTACATAAAACCTTCTATGTATTCTTGGGTCACTATAAATGAATCGTTCTATGATTCTGAAATGTTTTGCTTCAGAGAAGTAAAAGTTATTTTATTGTGACTACACTACAGCTCCAAAGACAGCAAACTAGTTCCTTGTTGATGAACAGAAAGTACATATATATCCGACTTACACAGTAGTTACAAGAGTGTAGACAGGTTGCCAGACTTCCCTTTTGTTGTCTGAAAAAGGTTTTTTTCTTTCCTTTTTTACTTCTTCCTCTTCCAGATTAAAATCAACAAGCATAGAAGTCAGTGCTTTCTTACTGCATTTTTATTGTCCACCAACAGCTATCGAAATTCCATGTGGATCCCCCTCCTCTCCAAGCCCAGTAAGTGCTTATACAGCAGTATTGGGCAATCAATTCGATATTCAAATTGAGACAGAGTAAACTGCACTCCAACTTTTTTTTTTTTAAAGAAACTTTCTTAATTGAGATTAGTGATACATTAGTAATACTTCATACATTTCAGACTAATATCAAACACTAAAAAAATGCTGGGGTTTGGTACGAGATGTAGCTGTTTCCTCTGATAGGACTGCAATTAAAGACCTGAATAACTGACTGCAAGGAAAAGTCCTGCCCAATTGCAACATATCTAATACATAGCAACACCTCTGTTTTCATCGGAAGTCATTGTTTCACCCAAATACCAACATTTATCTCCGACTTCAAGCAATTTACTTACCTTGTGTCTGCATTTAAGTACAACGCCATAGGCTCCTGAAACAAAGAAAATCAGAATCAAATCAGAAAATCATCTCAAATCAGAAAAAAGTAACAAGATAAAGGTCTTCAGTCATCTCCAGGCTGCAGAAATAATATTGTTCCCAGTATCATCCTAAACTTGCACATATAGGCACCTTACAAAATTTTTGTGCACTGAAAATTAAAAAGGCTTCAATCAAAGTAAATGGGTTTTAAAACACTGAAATTATTATTTTTAAATATACTAACAGAAGTTTGATAATGTGCATCTATCCAGTATCATCTAAGAGATTAATACAGTGAACTTAAACAAAACTGTCTCATTTCTCCTTTTTTTTTCCCCATCTTCCAAACTTTTCCTTCCATCTGAGACTGAAATTAGGAGTTGTATAGAATAAATGATGTTTCTTAAGATTTGCATACAAGCAATATTTTGCAAATGAAAACTTCTTACCATCAAGAGGATGAAGTCAAATCTATATAAAATTCTAATTTGTTTTTTATGAAGATACTACTTACCTTCACCTACAACCCCAAGGATCTCAAATTTATTCATCACATTACCAATGTTAGGAATCTTCATCAAGACAAATTCTTCTTACGGTGAGAGCCACAAAACATGGCACAACAGGGAGCGTCCAAAGGTCTTGCAAAAGGCAATTGTGAAAAGGCTTTTGGGAAAAAAAAAAATCCACCTTGATCAATTGGACTTCTTACACACTTTCCTAATTTCTAGGCAGTCAGTAGCTTCCTGGGGGGGAAAAAGAGAAAATAATGTAGTAAGTAACTTGTTTTATTTCAGTAAAAGATAGCAGTGATTTATATACACCAAACCAATATTGTCCAACATTAATCATAGCAGACAATTTACTTCCACTTTTCGCAGTCAATAGAACTTAGCAGCATGTGTCATGGATTGAATGTGTATCTGAACAGCTGGCTTTGTAATCCCATACTATATCTATTAAAATAATAGCTTACATAAAATTTGTTTCTACAAGGACAGAAGCAAGCCAAAACGTTGATATGAACTACCTCAGTGAGCAAACGTACACCTTTAATTACGTATACGTTTTCATTTCAGTTTACGTTGACAGCTAGGTGTAAGAACAAGTTGTTTTTAGTCACTTCATTGTTTGTCCTCTGTAATAGCAAAAAAGATAAGGCACAAAGGACACTAAACAATAGGAAGTATTCTGCTACTATTATTTCCTGTGATTGCTTAAAAAAGTCAAGGAAATTATTTGTTAGACTGAGTAGCAATCAGTTTTAGAAAATTATTTCCTTTATCAGCTTATTTAATGGAGATGTAATAAAAAGCAAAAAAATTTTTCTAAGGTTTTTCCCCACATTTTTCAAACATGGAAGAAACCATCCGTCAAATCAAGCAACTACATACAGGGAAAAGAACAAAGTTTTTTCTGTCTTTCTTTGTTTTAGACTCCAATCACATCTCCTGTATATTCTTAGAAGTCTGACAAACAAAACATCTAGGTTTGGTTTTGCTAATTCAAACTGCTTTTTTCCCCCTAATACTAAGGCATACATCCCATCCTCTAAAACAGGGAAAAAAAGCTAATAGTTTCACTGTGAAATGGAAATATGGGATTTCCACACTTCAGTGATCTGAGAACAGGACTACTCATGAGGAACAAGGTGGCAGGATAGAAGTGAATTCATTTAATTAATTTATGTGTAATGGGCAAGCATGAGCCAATGACGCTGGGTTTGGCTTACACAAGGAGGAAGTCTCACTGTTACTCTCGAGTAAGCTGTGGGTGCTGGCCAGACGCCCTGTGCTGACCAAGTCAAACACAATAAAAAAGGACAACGCAAGAGTGAGGGGAAATCGATGACGCTGGCACCAGCAAGGCGAAGGGAGAAGTTCGGCAGTGCACGCCTTCCTCCCCCCCACCAACCCGCTGCCGGTCACGCCGTCTCCCTTCCCTCTCCAGGAGAAGCACGAGCCGCAGGAGGCCAGCTGGCTCGTCACTCGGGCGCTCGTGGACGCGTCACCTAGGGCAGCGTTCCCACGCGCTCCCTAAAGCCGAGGGCCTGTCAGCTCACCTGTCAATGTCCACACACCAGAAGCGATGCGCTTGGGCTGTCCCGAAGAAGCACACAAACCGGTTTCTCCGATTCTACCCGAAACGCACCATGACGGAGAGCAAAGATGCTCTCAATGCCGCACGGGGGAACTCCCAAAAGAAAACTGTACCTGAGCCACCTGCCTCTTCCGCGCTAGCTGCCGAGTCACCGCCGCGCGCTCCTCTGCTGAGAGCACTTCATGAAAACCTCGCCTCGAAGTGACCGGGGCAGCTAGCGGAGAGAAGAGAAACGGCGCAGAGCAGCAGCAAGGATCCAAAGGCAAACACTTTTTGCCCCAGCTCTGTCACGTCTCCAGCCAGGCGCGAGCTCAAACTGGCCTCTCCCACAACAGCAGTGAATCCAGACGGGCCGGGCCCACCTGAGCCCGAGTTACTCCACTGCTCAAGTGCTAATCAAGTGTAATCGAGAGGCACGGAAAAAAGGCATTCCTTGCGTACCGCGCGCATGAACCTCGGGCTGGTCCTACAGCCCGGGCAGAGGAGAGCCAGTAGCAGAAGCCGCCCATAACGCTCCCCCCGTTTTCTCTCAGAGGAAGAGCCCCAGCTACTTCGAGACGAGATGTATGTACTTGTTTGAGATCTTTGCCATCAAAAGCTCCTGAAAGACTGAAAATAATCACTATGAATATTTCAGCCTCTGCCTGCTGCTAAAAATACTTGCTCCGTGACAGCACCCATTGAACTTTCTGGGATTTTTCTGCTTTTTGAAAGGCAATGACCTTGCTGAGACTGTTTTTGAAAATCGCTATTCTTGCGGGGAATCTGATAATAGGAACTCAAACTCCACTAACCTTCCCAAGAGGCTTATTGTTACTCTCTCAAAAATAAAAAATAGAAACTAAATTTTAACCAAAATAGTAATTTCAGAAAATTTTCCATAGCAAGGGGTACTTTATTCTGTAACTTAGTGAAAACAGACTGGATTCTTTCAAGCAGCTGAACACTGGAAATAGCAAGGAAAACCTTATTAATAGCAACCACAATTTTGTTCTTTGCACCGAGTAGCACACAGGTCTGTTTTAGCAAGTTGCCTGCTGGCTACAACTACAAGCTGTGCAGCACGAGAAATAAGGCTGTTCCTCCCCTCTCAGAGGCTCTCGGTACAGAAACAGCGCGCTTTCTCCTCGGATCCCTTCCTGAGGCAACCGGATTCACAGCACACCAGCAACTCCTGAATTGAACTGAAAGGTCTCCGAGATGGTCTCAGTGCTATCACGGCACTCTACAAAATCCAGAGCCAAGTCAGCAAAGCAGAACACCATGAGATGAATAAGCACAAGCTAGTTTTACATAACGCAGATTTAAATTAAAGCAATGGGAAAAAAACTAGCTCTCCCAATACATTTTTCTCTTCATGACCATTAAGATCTCTAGAGAACCACCAAAAAGTATCCAATTTAACCATTCACCTCAGGGCCTCAACTCTAAATAAAAAGGCCGTTCTTTATTTCATAATCATTAATAGCTAAAAGAAAAAAAAAACAAACACATTTCAAACATAGCTTGATCTCAGAAATCAGAGACGTTTACTGAGAGTTACAAAACACTTAAGGTATGCATCCGACTTCACAAAATCTGTGAGAAATAAAACTCTTTTCAAGAAATGCATAGTTAGAGTCTAAAGTATTCTTAATTTCCTGTATCCAAACAGAAAGAGTGCAATTTTCACCCAGCTTAAGTCAGTTACACACTTCTAAATGACTTCAAAGCCATCCATTAGCTTTTAAACAAGCTTCTTGCCAGGAAGTAAACACCCTTCTTGCTCTCCTAAAACGAAAAGTAAACAATCTTTTTATCTATTTACCTATTATTTTTACCTACTGAGAAGATACAGCTGAGGATTTCTAGAGGGCAGGTACATTTTCACCTGTTCACTCACAAAAGAGGGGAGTCAAACAAATGTAAAACAACTTACACCATGTAAGTATCCGTCTCTGAGGGTTATGCATTCATCCAAACCCTGGCATGTCTTCTGTCATACAGGGTGTGCACATGAAAGGAAGCATTAACTGCCTCTATTAGTCATGATGCATCACTACTACACCTGCTCTCCTTCTCCTTCCCATTATAGGTGTAGTTCTATCTCTTAGGATTTTTCAGGGAAAGCATAATTAAAGTTACAAGCACCTTATTAAGTGTTATAGCAGAATACTCAATGTACACAATTAAGAAAATAGATGGAGAAACTTTTCTGGATTTTTTGATCCAGAAGAATCTGTCAGGAGTACTATGATGTCTGCTACAGATTACGAAGAATAAACTCAGTATTTGAACAGTTTTAAGTAGGAAGCCGGTAGTAATATTCTGATTTTAAGAATGGAGAGAGAGAAACATGGCCACACTGCTAGCGTAGTGCTGCTAGCCTGACTCCTCCATTTGGAAGAAAAAAAAACATCACTTCTTATTTTTCCATTTTGTGAAGGTACAGTACACCTTCTAATAGGACAAGGTACAGGAAGAAGAGCCATCACGACTTCGTAACATGGAAAAAAACACAATGTGGAAGTTTAAAATAAAAACAAAAAGCTGAAGAGAAGATTAAAAGCAACAAGATCCTGTAATTAAGCAAGCCAGACATTTTTAATGCTCTAAGCCTCGATCTATCCTCTGCTTGTAAAAAATTTAGGCATGGGAAAGCACAGCTAGTGAAAATAAACACAAAATTAAGAAGATTGTCCAAGTTGAACAAATTATGTAAAGGCAAAAAACAAACAAACAACAACAACAAAAAAAAACAAAGTTGCTTGCACCAACTCAGAGGTTTTCGAAGTTCAGCTCCAGCAAGCTTTTACTGACATTGCTACATCATCATCATTACAACCTGAGTTCACTGTTGGTGGTGGTTTTAAATAACCGTTGATATACTGAAAACTGCCAACTCATCTGGATGTGTTACACATCGAGGGATGTCATCTTCACATAACTGGCCTAAAAGGCAAACACTTCACCTCCACGGCGGAAGACTGGTGAAAAAAATAAATAAATAAAAAGAACCTGAACACTGTTACCATCCCGTAGCAAGCACTAAACGAGAAAAAAAAAAGCATTGAACCAGCTCCAAATTATTAAAGATACCTGATTGGATAAATTCCTAAAACAAAACTGATGCTGGAGACCAGGACACCAATTATGATTGTTCTACTGTGTCCCGCGAGTGCTCCTCCCTTTGTATGCAAGGATGGACTCAAAAATAAATTCAGCTCATCCTGAGCATACGAACTGAATTCACTTCTCCGAGTTAAAAGGCAGGATTTCTGAGCTTCCCTAACAGCTGTGGCCAACTCAAAAAGAGTGGGTGCTTAGCAGGATGCTTCTAAGACCATAGTGACAAATAAGCAGATTATAAGAGTACTGAGCACAAAAGCAGCTCCCATGAGTCATAACAGAAGGACAGGAAAGACAATTTTGCTTCCATTTTAGTCTTCTTCCCCTCTGATAAGAGCCTCAACAAATGTCTATTGTGGGTGCGACGGCTTCTTACGTACTTTGTGCTTGTCCTTACGCACGCTGGGCATTCTTCACCGTACCTGGAGCCGCTCTGAATAGAAACGAGCGGTGCTCGGGAGATGACACCCAACAGCAAGCCGCTAAATCCGAAGCCTCTGCAGTTTCATCTGGCACAAGGAGCCTGACACTTACGCATGCACTTCAGACGGAAGCGTCCAACACTCAGGCAAAGGGGGGCAATGAATTTATTTGTTCATTAAGATAAAACGTCTCATCTCATAACAAAATATGTTCCTGTGGAAGAAGTTAACTTTTTTTTTTAATCTAGTGCAATATTTGTAGTGATCTTACTGGAAGTTGGTTCTTGAGTTTTAATCTTTCCTTCTCTCCTCTCAGAGCACCAGTCTCCAGTAATATCCTACACTCATTTGTCATGTTGCTTACTATTCAGCTCCATATTATCTTTGACAATCTGCCATGGACTTTAAATCCCCAGGCTATAAAGTAATATTACTGGCATAGCTTTTTCATCTTTAATAATTACCCCAAAAAGCTACTATTTTCAAAGAGTTACACATTAGGACTCACTTTGTGACTTTATTCCCACACATATGTTTGAAGTTTATGCTTAGAAGAAAAATAAGAAGTGTTGAGCTTCCTCCATTACCACAAAACAAAACAAAAAGTTGAGCACATTCAGGCAAGATCTTGAGCAAAGAGAGTTCCTGTCCAAGAAAAGTATAATTTAGTGTCTTTAAGGAAAGATGTCAGAAGCACCGAGCAGTCGTTCCACTGAAGAACTGCTCTGAGGTCCGAGTTCAGCAGCACGTCCATGGGAAGAGGGGGCCTCCTGAGTTCCTCCACCACGCTGCCCAGGCCCCCCCGCCAGCAGGCACACCGCTAGGCTCTTCCCTAGTGGCGGCAGTCACCGATTCTGCACCAGCAATACGACGAAATACCACAAAAAGAACAGATGTAGAAGAGCAGGCCACTCCAAATGCATTCCTAACCGGATCAGCCACCAAATCCTTCATACGTGCACACAGAAAGCATGCCGGTGACTTACAAAGACTGCCTGATAACATGACAAGACTCGAATTCTTTTAATCTTACCAGCTTCCCCTTTCTAGCAGCCCAGTTTTGTATTCATTGTCCTAAAAATAATTCCCATTCGCATTCCAAACGTCAGATGTTTCTCTCTGTACTGGTTTTGGCTGGGACAGAGTTTTCTCAGAAGAGAACAGAAAAGTAAAGGTGAATGTAAAATACTTACAAATACCAAATGAATGCTGAAACTAAATTCTGTGGGTATTCTAATGCAGATCAAAACAACCACAATGACTACACTTCCTTGTAATTTTCAAACATATCATTAAATACAGATTACTGGTTCACTATCTGAAAAAAAGAAGAAAAAAGGAAAAAAGAAAAACCCTAAGAAATCACTTTTTCCTTTAAAAGGACATGACAAAAATATGGAACAACAACAACAAAAAAAAGAGTGAGGAAGCCCCCAAAAGTTTAATACTAAATTTTAAGTACTATACAGGCTAAAGAACAGACTTATTACTCTAATTACTGTAAAATCATTTATCATTTCTTAATGCATTTTCCACACAAGTCAGAGGCATTGTATTTAAATAATACTGATCCATCTTTTACAAAATTAACCTTGCAAAGAATG
Source organism: Anseranas semipalmata (assembly GCA_013399115.1). Taxonomy (NCBI): domain Eukaryota; kingdom Metazoa; phylum Chordata; class Aves; order Anseriformes; family Anseranatidae; genus Anseranas; species Anseranas semipalmata. The sequence goes on along the minus strand of VXAA01004177.1, from coordinate 955,486 downwards.
CCATCAAAAGTTTTCAATAAAAGAACAAAGAGAAGCCACACAATAACTGTCCTAACACAAAAACACAGGCCTTTCAATGACTGAAGTCACATTAATATATAAGCGCACACGCATGAAATATTTAAAGAAACAACTCCAAGGCTTTTCACTACAGGCTCCTGTTCTGAAAAGTCATTAGGAGTGATTAAGCCGCAGGGTGGGCAAACTGTAAAGCCATTGTTTGTTGGTTTGGGTTGTGTTTTTGTTTGTTTGCTTTTTCTATCAGAAGAAATCTCTAACTATATGGACCTCAAAACAACTTGTTTCAAAAAGGGAAAAACACAACAAACCAAAACCTACAGAAACATCTCTGTATGAAAGCACACAGAATTTGAAGATATTGCTACTAATTCAGTATGTTTGAAAGGCTATCACAAGAAATTTGCTGCAATTTTGCAGATTTCAGAGATAACAGTACAATTAATAGGGAAAAATTTGAATGTGTTTAACATTAGAGAATTTTTATTATGATGTCTATTATCAGAGCAACTGGACACAGACCACACTTATGAATTTGATTGTACTCTTTTCTTTTATCTCCACCCCTCTTAATTGCATCAGTGAATGGATACTAATGAAGAGTTCATCTGTACATAAGAAAAAAACACACTAGGAGCAACATGCATTCATTTGTGTACTTTTTTTTTTTTTAAACCTAAACACAAAATTTAAGTTCTACCAAAATAACAACAAAACTTGGTGGTGGTGGTGGAAACGGGCTGTTGTGATTTTTATCTGCTTTTAAACATTTGTACTCAAAAATATCTTTGACCGTCAAAAAACACTTTCACGTCATACAGCATGAAGTACAATCTACTACAAGTCAAGACAGTTGAGAGCTTGGCAGCTAAAACTTATAAAATCTAGTGGTTGTGGCTTCAAACCTTAACCAGGAACGTTAGCTAAACCAGAATATCAGCTAAATCGCAAGTTCTTTCACAGAAGAAAAAAAGCGAGCGTAGCTCACTTCGTTGTGCTTCAAACTGAGATGGCGCAAGTGAACTCGGGGTTGGAGGAGACGCGCTTGTGTTAGTACGTTACAATGCATGGGGCAGCTCTCCCAGGAGGAAACAGGCAGAAGAACTACATTCAGTAAAGATGAAAGGAAACTGAGGAACTAGGAACATAATTAGAAAGGTTGACCATCTGCTATCCTGTACAATTTATCCACGGACTGAGGTGGATCACAGCAAGGCTGAACATGAACCCAGCAAGCGAGCTTGGAGCACTGGAGAGGCTTGCTCCCTTAAAGAGTGTTTGAGAAAACTACTAAGATTTATAGAATACTTCTCCCCATTTATCCCTCTGGGTATTCAAGCTACAGGGGAAAAATGACTTGCCATTTCTAAACTTGGTACCTCTAACTCTATACTAGCACAGACGAGATTCTGATTATTATTTTATTTCTCAAACTTAAAGGACTCCAAAACCCCTATTATGAAAATCTGCTTACAAATCTTTGCATTAAAATGTTCACCTTTCCCCTCCTGTTTCTTTCAACTCTTAGATGAATTCTTGGATCTTGTTTTTAATTAGATGTTAAGCTCCGATAAGGAAACTTTTTTGCTACATTGAAGGCCTCTGGGTGTTGTTATAAAATAAGTTACAAGTATGTCATCTTTGAAACCCTACTAAGGTACTGGTTCTTTGCATGAACAGAGCTGCTGTGGGAAAACGCGAGTCTTGAGGTAAATGAAAGTCTCACCAGATGACTCAGGAAAAAACTTCAAAAACATTAGGAGGCAATTTGATTCATCTCTAGAAACAGGATGTGGCAATATTTTTTTTTTCCTTAATAAACAATGTTGTTTTGATGCCAGCCTCCATAATGACTTAAACTGTTAAATGGAAACCAATATGCTGGAGCTGAAAGTTTCAGAGAAGCTATTACTTGATTTTATTTACATGATCTGAGACTTAAAGTATCTTTTTATTCTTTTAACTATCCTCATAAAAAAATAAAAGCATGAATGTTCAGACAAACGTTCTTAACACAAATGTAGCTTGTACTTGCTCTCTACCCCCACCCACCAACATCAATATATCGGCAAAACATATATGTCCAACCAACTGGGCTTAACTGGCTTTTTTTTGTCAAAAAAAATTGTTTTTATTTAAAATAAAAGCCCAATGTAAGAATGCCACAACCCTAGTTATTATTCTGGCAAAAATGTCTCTAAGTGCAAGAATTTTTTACTGCAACTCATAAGCTGTCTCACTAAAAAAAAAAAAAAAAAAAAGGGAAAGACTAGTATTTACAAATTAATCACTATAATCTAAAGTGAAGAATCATCCAGATTAGAAAATTAAGCATTAACATAAGAAATGCTTAGGTTGAATAAAAAATTAGGTTGAATATTAGGAAAAACTTCTTTACCGAAAGGGTAGTTAGGCATTGGAATGGGCTGCCCAGGGAAGTGGTTGAGTCACCATCCCTGGAGGTCTTTAAAAGACGTTTAGATGTTGAGCTTAGAGATATGGTTTAGTGTGGGCCTTGTTAGAGTTAGGTCAGAGGTTGGACTAGGTGATCTTGGAGGTCTCTTCCAGCCTGAACGATTCTGTGATTCTGTGAAATATTTAAATGTAATCGGGAAATGGCAGGTGCACGGCCTTTCTCCCAAGCAGACTGCTTCACGAGCACTAACAGAACTCGTCTCTGGCATACTGATGGCTTCTTATATTGTAGATTTCCATGATAGCAAAAGCATGTCTGGATATGCAAGTGACCCAAAAGAGGACCTGAAAAACAGGTCTTGAGAAAAGGGAGCTGCATCTAAACAGTAAACAATGCTGGCAGGCCTACCAAAGGAAAGGAAACAAACAAACAAAAAAGCTCGTAATCCTGATCCTCATCCTTGATGCGTTTCTCTTCGAGGTTTAATTATGGGGGAGGGAAAGAAGGGAGGGAGAAGAGGGAATGTAGTGCTTGTGACAAAGGGCAGGAAGGGTGGGTGCAGGAGGAAGGGAAGGGAAGGGAAGGGAAGAACTACTCCAGGGAGTCATGGAAGAAGGCAATGAACGGCTGGCATACAGGGAGGTTCTTGAATGAAAGAAAAGAGGAAAACAAAAACCTAAAGAGAAGGTGCTTCGGGCATGAGCAATGAGTTCGTCATGAGATTTGAGATTTACATGATTAGCTTACAAGAAAATGTATACTTACAGCACCCGAAGTCATTATTTGCATAACTGACTTTCCTGTTTCTAGTGCACCTAGTTCTTGTACAAATAGTCCTACAGCATTAAGGGACATACCGAAGTAATTTGGGGGATTTGGACACAGAAGTTTACTCCCAGCAAACTATTATTATTTATTTCCTGTAAAAGGAAAGCCAAGCGAAAAAAAAGCTAAGAAAATTGTGGTTGGAAATAGCATAGGGCAGACCGTGCCTTTCAGAGGATTAGAAAGAGCTTCCCAAAGCTCAGTTCGACACAGCGCGGGGCGCTGCGAGTGAGCTTCCTTGGCAAAAGACTCTTGCAGTTGAAACCCAAAGGGTGCAACAGCTGTCTCTTGTTTACAGTAAGCAGCAGGTTGTACAAAACCATACACATATAATGACTATAATACAGCTCTAAATATTGGTCATCAAGAAACTAAAACTAACTGCTAGCATATCGATACATCTCATTATCCATTACAGGCAGTAATCACAAAGCATCAGAGTGCCGACCCGTGCCTAATACACGGAACCGAAAAAACCACTGCCCACCAAGTAGGAAAACAACATGCAAGATTACAGTGGATAGAAATAATATGGCATGCTTAAAACTAACGTTCTCTTTGTGCCTGCCTAATGCTGGAAGAGCAATCTCCAGTTTCCTTTGTTACCCAGGTAGAATGGGGGTTGCAGTATTTACTCAGGCAAAAAGTCAGAAATAATTGTGATGTTGTTTGGATTGTACCACTTTGTGGCTAAGCCTGCATACTGAACCGATTTAAATGTGAGTTTAACATTTATGCTCCTTGTGGTGCTAGATGCTCACTTCCTACTGCCATCTACTTGCATCTCTAAACAAACAAAACCCAAACACCAATTTACAGAGCCGAACACCTACCGCTAGACACTTCTCTCATGTACAGGAGACATCCCCATACACGCACGAATGAACAGAACTAAAAGATGATCGAGTAATGCAAGTCTCCATCCTTGAGCTAGAATTTCAAACAGATGTCAAATGCATTTCATACCCTATTTGCCTCCATTTTCTCAAAACACTCAGTAGTTCAGAACAACTCCATTTCTCTGCTCACATGCTCAGATTCTTTAAAGAGAGGCAAAATACACTCAAGAATTTGCACAACAGTGTTTTGCAAGACATTGTAGCTGAAGGATTTTTGCCACTGCAAGGTATTTACTAGACTACAGTGATTCTCTTAGCACTTTTAAAGCTTCAAACACACCTTCTGTTGAACGCTATGAGTCAGTTTTAATGACAGTGTTATGTTCTATTGCTCTGCAGCTTATGCAAGAGAATGAATTTGCATTAAGTACCCAACTTTAGAAGCCACCCTCTCTTCTCCATTGTTAGCACTGAATAATAGTAAAAAAAATAGGCTATATTCCCTGCATGCTTTCTTATTGTTTTACAAGAATAAATCTAACTAGCTGCCTGTAATGTAGAATGTACATAAAATTTGTTATTGCCACCTTATGGATACAAACTATTCTCTTTTCTTTTTTCCTCCAGAAAGACAGTATGCAGTAAAGTATAAAGAGTAAAGACCTTTTTCATACTTCATAAAATTTCAAAATTTTTAGTCACGTGTTACCTGATCAGTGTTAGTCTTCTCCCTTACCCTGCTCACAGGAGGATTTACAACACCTTAAAATGACTAACAGTTAACTTCACAAAGAGGAGGATGAAATAGTCCAACACACTAATTCAAGGGAGAGAAAAAAAGAGGAGGGAATAAAAATTATCAACTAATTTACAGATTAACTTTTGAAGACTGTCACTGTTCTCACTGTGGGGAGTATGCAATGGATTTGCCTTTTTCAAGACATTCAGCAAGAAAACATAATGCAACATCTCTTGCCATCGTGGGTCTTCCAGTCCAAACAAGGGTCCAATCTAAACACACTGCTGTTCCATTTCGTTTATCCCCTCATTTCAAACACCCAAGCCCCTACCACTCTAGAACAGCCCATTATACTTATGTAAGAACACCTTCTTGATAGAAAAACATGATTACACTTAGCTCAGCTTGACAAAACAACGGTTTGGCCAGTTTGCTCCTACAAATACAAGTGGCAGATTTCGTAACTGGTTCCCATGCAAATCAATGGCGCAAACCCCTCACGTATACGTCCGTAAGTAGCTATGGAGACATACAAAGTTAATGTGTTTTTTTTTTAATCTCTACAAATACACACACACACAAATGTATATTAAAACTTGAGAACTTCAGCTAAATGATCATCTTTATTTTCTTCATTGAAAATTAACATGAATAAACTGGATTGCTTCCCCTTCTAGATTCTCTCCACCTTCTAGAAATGAATACCCAGGCCTCATCAAATCAAAACTACTTCTTCCCTTTTTAGCACTTTAAAGCAGATCCCAAGTTGCCCAAGGAAAGAAAAGATCATTTGTTTCATATTTTCAGTGCAAGTTCACAAGTTGAACTTACACTGAAATGAAGCTGAATGAAGAAAGGCTGTGAAGGACATCTTCCTCCGTGGTTGGAACATCTGCTATAAAAGGCTAAACCACTAGAGCAATGAGTGATACTTTTTCAGTGCAGAAAAAACACCAAACCCAAGAGACCGTGAACTGGAGGACTGATGAGTGCTCCTGGGAGCTGTACATACAAAACATTTGTAAATAAAGCAACAACAATAAAGCAACACTTCGGACTGAAGGAACTAAGCAGTTAGAAACCTGCGCATTCAGCCAAAGCACCAAAGGAACTACAGCTGCGTGAGGCTAGAAGAGGTGCGTGGTCACGCTACTATCTGCCAGAACCTGTGTAGCAGGTAGGAGATCTGTACAGCATCTCGGAGAACAACATTCATTTTAATGAAGACAACAGTAAAGAAAAGTCAAGTGTCTCCAGCACTAGAAGAGGCAGTTGCTCAAAATACGAAGCCTGTCATTATCTCCCTGAGACGTGAAAGCAGGTTACCCTGCCATTTTAATTAATTTGCAGTTAAAAACTGACTTTTCAGATGCAAAAATCTAATACCACTCATCTTGTTTGGGGGTGTGAGGAGGAGGTATCAGCGCTTTTCCTTTACTTATGTAAAAGCAAGCCTTCTCCTGTCTTGTTCTTCCCTTAGAACCTCTCCTTATAGTACTTGAATCTGCTCCAACCGTAAGATCTCAAGTCACTTCAGAAATATATTCTAGTTCTTGAAGTTCAATTAATGAGGGGGAGAGGAGGGGGCAGAAATCCATCAGCACACTTTCCAACTATCAGAGACTTGTTTCTTTGCCAACTGAGAACACAAAGTAACTTTGCACCCTTAGCTCCAGTGGCAATGATCTTACTTCCAATTCAGCTGCTGCTCCTCACTCATGGGCTAAGTACCACTAGGAATGGAGCGTGAAACATGGTTCGTTTCGGGCACTCTGAAGGACCCCCTTAGCACACGTTAACACATGCATCACAAAAGAATAAGGTTAGTGAATCTATTTAATCCAAGATTCATAGATGTCCATACTGCAAACAAAAGCAACTGTTGCAAGCCTATAGCAAGAACTGCTGATGGACTTCTCCTAGATAAGGATGTGTTAATTCGTGTTCACTATATAGTTTATTATTAGTAACAGAAAACATTAAATGTCATTATTAGGAAGACATATATTTGTACCCAAAAACCTGAAGCAGTGGGACTTAATTCCAGAAGCATTAGTGAAAGATTTCTCATATTCATTAAATCACTTGTTAAATGCATGCTGCCACCAAATACAGTTTGCATCCTTACCCTCTGCAGAAGGCAAGGGAAATCCCCTCTCCAGACACACTACACACACACAAGCTCTCCTCCAAACCATTTGTAAATTTTTGTTTACTTCCTCAAACACACTGAAATGAATGTTTAGTAAAATGATTTTTAACGAGAGAAATTGTATTTAATTCTGTCTCAAGCATCCAATTAGAGTGGCAAACTATTCAACTTTCAAAGTTCAAGAATTTGAGACAAAAATTATACGCATAATACAACACTTAGTTATTAGAACTGTCAAGTGCCCATTATGCAAATGTAATTCATACAAAAACCCAGAGCTAATCTAATTGATGTCCTTTTGGTAGTTCTTCACTCAATTTAAATTTATCCAGCTTAGCTTATGTAAACTGTTTGAACACAGAGCATGTCAGTCTGAACTTGGAAAGGAAAACATGCTTTTAATGCATAAAGCCTGATCATTTCTAAACCTAATCAGCTAAAAACAAGTCTTGTGATGGTAGACTTACACTAAACTAAAATGGAGATTTTCCCCCCAAACACTGATACAATCTTTAAAGGCCTGAAGAATATTTTAAAGACGATCTACTGCTACTAGAAGCCAAATCTGTCTAGTACTGAAACTATTCCTTATAGTAGGATTACGTGAATTAGAGATACTGTTTAATCTAATCATGTCATTAGGGCACGATCAATAACAAGCACCATTCCAGTAACACAGCAACACACATCTTCCCCACAGCAAGCCAGGAACGTCCTTCCGGTTCTGTGCACGTGTAGACACAAGAAAAAGAGGCCGCACCAGAGACACGTCAGTTCGCAAGGAACATCTTCACCAGGAGTCAAACGAGTACCTGTGCTCACGCACATAACCGCGGGGCTGAGCTTCAACAGCCAGCCTGGTCGGGAAACAGGAGAAAACTCGAAGAGGAGATTTTACATCTGGAAGGAAGGAAGCAACGTTTGCCAAAGGTTTGGCTTCCACAAAAGCTACACCTACACTCGGCTTCTTTCAACGAGTAACTGTGAGCAGAACACTTTTCAGCACTCACAGGTTATTTGGCTCAAGTGTGTAAGCCAGCTACACCCAAACATGCTACCTTAATTCAAAATTATCATCTCTATACCATATAATTTAATTCATGGTAGAGGCACTCACCAATTTCCTAACCACCTGTAATTGAAGCTGCAAGTATCAGCTTTCATGTAGTAAACTCTTGATGCCACAAGTTGTCGAACAGCAGAACCAAAAATGCAAGTAGCTCCAGATACATCAACCAAGTATTCGCATCCAGAAACACATCACTTGTCTTTTATACATATATACACACACACTTATGCATATACACATATTCATAAAAATATATACAGATTATATTTTTCCCCATAACTATCTATACTATAACAAAAGGGGAAATGTCTCTTGCTCAAAGCACGAAGACATCTGACCAGGTTGCTCAGGGCTTTGCTCATGATCCTTGCGAGGACTGCAGAGCGTTTCTAGTAAGGCAGGCCAGAAGGACACCACCACGAAGTGCTGTGACTGTAGGACCTGACACAGAAGAATCCTGTACAGATTTAGCACATTTAGTGCTAATGACAATAAAAAAAAATCCACACCAAACCCAAAGCACATCAACAAATTTAAGACTGCAAGGATAAGCAGATAATTATTCAGGTCTCAAGGGAGGCTCTGTACTGAACACTCTTGTACTCACATATTTACATTTGGCAAAAACCTCATTTAACAGTCCAAAGTTTGGGTTTCTGTTTTGTTTTGTTTTTTTTTAAAAAGGTTGTTGGAACCATCTCTCAATATGACACCAACATATCGTAAAATGCCTACACTAAGTAAACAGAGGTCTAACAAACTACTGATAAGTTTCACTCCATCTCCTCCTTTTAAAAGCTTCTCTAAGGGCACCAATTACTCTTGAGATGTCTCTAAAGGAAAATAAAGGTTTCATTCTCTGCAAAGAACTACAATGGAATCCCATCTATTTCCTTTGGTGTCATACTGGCTTATTATCTTCCTCTTTGCACTCGGCTAAGACTTCACTGATAGAGTGGGAAACCCTCCAAGCCGGGCTGCAGAAAGGAAAGGCGCTTGTCAGTCCCCAAAACCTCCATTTTAAGAAGCTCTGTGCTTACCTGGTTTCTCCTGTTTAAATGAGTTCCATAAACGCGTTACAGAAGGAGATGCTAGAGCCCAGACAAGCTGAATAACCAAACATGATCACATGGGACTGGCAGAATACCTGAGGAAGCACCCCACGTTGCTAGCAAGTTTCCCCCAGAAGTCTCAGCTCGATCTGTCTGAAAAGCCAGAAGAGAAGTGGCCTGCTGGAAATGCTGCAGTCAAGATTTTATAGAGCCTGTACTTTCTCCAGGCCCCCCAAAATCATCTGTTAGTATTTTCACATTGTTCACACCAGAAAAACAAACCAATTAAGGTAAAAATATTTTTGTCTACTTAAAAGACCTATTAAGAATTGTGCTCTAAAATAACTCCATCAGTAGCTAAAACAATGACTGTGAAGAGTGAATACAGTCAACCACATTCAGTTGGTACAGTAAGCAAAAGGCACTGACAACGTTTCTTTTCAACAGAACAGATGAAATTTTGCAAGACATATGGTATTTATTTTTAGATATTAGTCATACAATAATACTACAGATTTTATTTTTCTTGAAAATAACAGCATTTCATACTGAGGTGCTTCACTGGTATTCATTTTGTACAACTTAACATTTCTCTTTGCTATTACAAAAGGTTTGGCAGTATTGCTAAAATCATTAACAAACTGGATGTGGAAAGAAGTATGCAGTATACACACAGGTATGCAGTGCACCTTTTAAAAAGGAAAAAGTCTTCCTGAAAAAAAAAAACCAATATTGAATTCAAATGCAAAGGGAAAAACTGCCATATGTACAGACATGCCCTGTTTTTTTTGTGTGTGTATCTATTATCTTTTCAATTAAATCTCCCCCAAATCTCATCATACATGAAACAACAGCAACAGGTAAGTGGCTTTGGATTGCTGTAACGGCTGTCAGGCCAGTACAGTGCGGGCAAAAAAGCACAGATTCCATCTGGACTTCCATACATCCTTGCTGACGTCATCTACGCAAAAAGTGTTCCAAGGTCTTCTGGTTTTTAAGTACTCCAATATTTTTAATAAGAAAATATTGGAAGGAACATATCCCCTACTGGTTACTCCCCTCACATTTCAGTTTATACATTTTTATTCAAATCTACACATTATTTCACCAGTCCTTTCAAGGATATTTCAAAGTTTGTTTATTAGAATTAATTAGCATTAATTCTTAGTTAATGTAGACTCTTCAGATGAGGCTAAGTACTCTTTGCATAAATGTGGTACAATTTATTTTCATGTCTTCACCTTTGTTATTTCCTCTCCCTAACATACTATGCAATTAAAGTACTTCAGGGCTTTATTATATGAAAACCTCTACATAGCAGCAAAAATAAACCATAGGACTACATTATCTGTCCCTTTCAGAAAAAAAAAATCCCCACCTAAAAAGCCCTCATCCCGATTCAGAGAAGGAAATCTAAGAAAAAAAAATCTATGAACCTTGCAGACAAAGAAAACTGAGTTGGTTGGTTCGTATAAGCAGTGCTTGCCCAGGTCTGACCGCTCAAAGAGAAGGGAACAGAAATTGGCCTAGACCTCACCATTAAAAAAGAGTCCCTACCATGGTAAGCCTTGCGTGTATTTGGAAGACTGTAACATCCTAATGTTATTTGACAGTGTTTGAGCAGGGATTTGTTTGTCCTTAGATGTGCGTTACAGAAGCCTGTACAGCACACAAGGCATTTTGTGTGTTTATAAAAGGCCATAGAACTGAAAACCAAAACTAGTAAAAATAAGTGTCCACAAATATTACGGAGGCAAGAGTAAAATGTTTTAGGATGCAATCAGATACTCAAATCTAGCTGCTACTGATCCCCCTCGAATTGTCAGCAAAAACAAGTATCCACGGCTGACTACAAATCCCTGTTTCCATCACCTCTAGTTTAAAGTTTTTACACTGATTTACTTCTGTAAAATCATGTGTATTTTTTCCCCAATGATGGAAGAAATCCCCAGACTTACTAGTATCCAATTTCAAAGAAGACAGCCTATTTTGCCATATAGCTCCTATAGTTTCTGTTGTTGTTTTTAAATCCGTATGATTTTACACAGTTAAGATAGGGAGCAGGTTCCCCCCCACCCCGAAGTTTCGCTCTCCCTTTAGGCTATCATCAGAGAAGGCTCGGGGGACACTCGGGAACAGCTCTGCCGCCCCGACCCCACGTTGCCAGATTAATGATGCTCTCTCACATGACGACTCTCCAAAGCCAACAGACCAAAGCTGTCACAGAGCCCTGCCGCTACTTTCCCGTGACAGACGACAGCCTCATCCTCATGCCAGAGACAACTCGCAGATCAAGCTACCCAGAACACCTGGATTCTCACACACACCCTCATAACCCAGGCCGGGTTAACATTTCATATTTCAACACCGCTAAGTTTTATGCAAGGTTGCCTTGCAACTCTGCAAGCAAAAAAAAAAAAGTGCAACAATCAGCATCCCAGTAAATCTATACAAAAGTATATGTCCAAAATGTAGCTGCTATGAAGAGTCTGCATTCATTCCTCCCTTCCTAAACCAAGGGACAGCAGTACTCCTGTACACAAGGTAGAATATTCTTATGTTAAATTCAATATTAAAAACTTGCTTGAGGATATAAATACACAGAAGCATTGTGAATCATCCTGAGAAGATAGGTACACTTTGTTTTCTTAAAAAGTCTACAGGATTAAAAAAAAAAAGTGGAAGCTTATCTTTTCTCCATCCACGGTGAGTTATTTAAAAACCCGTTCTGTGACCCCCACCAATTCACAGTTATATATAGATACAGATATCCCAATATAAACAAGCTATTAAAGAGGAGTCAAACTTCCTGAAATTCAGCTAAGAAAAATCAGATTATCTTCACCCTCCTGCTAATTAGCCATCTCCTTCTAACGAACAAAGATTGTCAGCACAAAGAAGCCAGTTACATGGCCAGGAAGTTTCTGGAATTAAGTTCAAGAAGTTCTAGTGCATGACAAACAAGTCAATAAATTTAATTATTTCCAAATGGACTGCACTGAAGCTCCATAAAACTAGTGTTACATAAAAAAAAAAGTCTGTACAGCATGGAAAAATTCTTCTGTCATTCTTCCCTGGGTTCCCATCGTGATAGCTTAAGCAGGTTTTTCCAGGCGCGCAGAATGTACATGGCTGCAAGGGATTTCAAGAACAGTAAGAGTACTAAGGTACTCAACTAAGTACTAAAAACTAAGATATTTAAAAAATAAGATACTCAATACCAAAAGGTATTTTGAACTTTGTGCCTACTTTAGTCTGGTGAAATGGGAGCACCCACCCTCCTGAGCATAACACAAAACCAGAGCATTGTACCAAGTGCTCATACCCTACAGTCATCAAGGCACTCCAAGCCCATAAGAAAGTGAAAAACTTGGCTTTCCTATCAGTGTTTGAAAACCGTAAATGCCCTTTTCTTTACTGTTTTGCTCACTCTGCACAACGCTCACTTAATAAGCAGTTTTCCAATATTTCATTTTTATGAATTCCTGCTGAGTGCAGGTACGTGATCACACAATTATTGAAAAGCAAATAAAGACAACCACAGATTACGAAAACACAGGCACCTCAATTTTCTCATTTCTTAACTGAATACTCTGTTTTGCTACTCTAATATTTTCTAACAATTTGTTCAACTGCACACATGCATGCTTCTGTGTTGGTTCTCCAGACTTCTGTGCAGGAACTCGAAGAGCAGATTTAATCATTTCACACGATGCTTTTATGTAATTCAAAAGCTAGCCAGACACGCGGGTTGTACCAGACAGGGGGTTGGGCCAGGTGGCCTCCAGAGGTCCCTTCCAGCCTCAGCCATCCTGTGGTTGTGTGAGGAAAAGCACTAGAGAGGGATGAGACAAACCTTGCCGCTTGCCAGACTTCATAGAAGGGAGTCTGCTCAGACTCCCTCAGCTAAATGCAGTATTCCAGCAAGCTCCAAATTACTACCCTTACCTCCCAACCTTGTTCTCTTCTACACTGTCCTTAATAATCTGACTACTTTGTCATCAAATTTCTTCTCCTTCCATCCTCACACAGTCATCCTACACCGTAAGCTGTCTCCACATCAAGTTAGATCAGTTTTCCACTCTCCTCTCGTTTTCAACCTTGGATGCAGCAAACTGCTGAATCCCAAGCAGCAGTAAGCACATTCAAACAGGTGGGTGGCTTTTATTTATTTTTTTCTTTTGAGAAGCGTATGAAGTTTGGCCAAGTTTTTACCGTATTTGTGAAAACTTCACTGAATGCGTAACCATGAGAAGGTGAGCCTCCCATCCTTATTAAATATTGTAAAAGCACTGAAGGTGTTTAAAAGAAACCTTTTAATTTTTTCTTCTGAAGTAGCTTCTCTTTCTCAATTAACTGTTTTGGCCTGAATAAAATAAAAGAGCCAGAACTAAACCACATGCAAATCCATAAAACAAACAGGTTGAGGCAGTCATCTAGGAAGGGTGGAGGGAAAAAAAAAAAAGTCAACCCAAACACATTTGGCAAAAGTTATAAACCATTTAAAACTGTGTCTTAAAGGGGAAGCACTGGGAACCTTAATTATAGATGGTAGCTCCAGATCTGCCTACNATATATATATATATATATATATATATATATATATCTCACGGGCTATGGTTAGTGTAACAGAACCCAGTTATCAAATTTACAAATTTCACACTGACAACTACAGTATTGACAAAGGCTTTGTTCCATGTAGAGCAGAGATCTGAGACAAAGCAAAAGGGATGGATAATACTATTCAGTATAATGTACAGTATAATTTGGAACTGGTGGCTCCTTTTCTCTGACAGTGTCAGTTTTATTTGTCAGTAAGATAACAAGGGAATGCTTTAAATCTTATACTTTGATCTTCAAAATAAAAGTCAAAAAGATCCTAATGACTGCAAACCATAAACAGAGTAGCCAATGGGCTCAAAAATACCAAGCAAACAAAACCCCCTTTGCACAAACTTTGAACCAGTATGCTTGTTTTGTTGTATGTGGGTTTTGTTTGTTTTTTAAATTCCTGAAACCCTCTTCTGTTCTGCCATAAGTTCAAGATCATATCAAGAAGATGGCTACAGAAAGGAAGGCAATTATCCAAGGAAAGCGTTTCAGATCACACGTAGGACATGGGGGAACCACTCCCTTCTGAAGTACAGCAATTCATCAGATATTGCATAAGTATCTTTTTCTCTTTTTTTAAAAAAACCACAAACTTAGATCAGCAAACTGATACAGCCTTAAAACAGATGCGGATGTAATTTAAGTTGAATGCTGCCGGTTGCTTACTGAGTAGGACATTTTCAGGATTACCTAGAGAGAGTACAAGCTTCGTTAGTAAGAGTGGCATTTTCGACGATTGTAATTGGGATAAAAAGCCCCCAAACCTTACCCTTTTTATCAATTTTTAATCACAGCTTCTTATTATTTGGGCTTTCTGAAAGGGTCGACATGAATGACTTTTTCCATTACAGGAAGAATAACGAACTCCGCAGCCTGAGAAGAAATACTTGAAGTGTTCAGAGTTTTGTACTAAGTGAAGACTCAACCACGCTCTTACCAGCCACTTCAAAACCCATCTCTGGGTGATGCTGTGCTGTGATTTCAATACCATGGAAAGCACGAGCAAATTTTGCTTCCTGGATTAACACTGCAGGTTAATATTGGTAATTGGATTTACATATCTGCCAAGATTCAGTGTTCATTTACCGTATTATTTCTATTAAGCCTTAACATCAGTCACTATATCCATATGGTCAGAAGGGACCATACAGTAGTAGTGTTACAGCAAGTGAACAAATTATAAAGAAATGCTTAATTGTGCCAACACATTTTCCTAATAAAATTCAGAATTTCTACTTGTAATTTTAAAACTTAAAAGTTATCAGATTCAATTTTGGAACTATCTTTGTGTTCTTGTGAATATGGAAATGTTACACAACTGATTAAAGAATGGTGTACTCAGCAGTTAAATATTGTTTAAATATAGATCATGGAACCTGTTTTGCAGCTTAGTTAAACTGAAACTAGAAATGGAAGCCTTGGAGAAAAGGAAAAGACCTTTGATGATCTACACCAGTTAACTAGTAGCAATACCATTTTCCACGAACCCAAATTTCACCAAAATCCTGAGGTTGGCGTCTGTAACACAGGTGCTGAGCCTGCCCGTAGAGAGCAGTAACAATGGACTTTATCATACAACAGCTTAAGACAAACACTATGTGTTTCACAAAAATTGCATCCCCCACGGCAACTCTAACACAGACCCACACAGGTCTGATTCATTGCTGCTATGTACATTAAGGACTTAGCTGTATTAAACCCCCTTCCGTATGATCCAGTTTCATACATCTTTAACCCCTGCCTGGGGGATTACGGAGCAGAACACTTCAAGAATAGACGGACATCTGAACAGATGCATAGTGCCATTTGTACACTAAGAATTACTCATTTCTGTGTCAACAGCAACGCCTGATAAACAGACCTTTGCTTTGATCCATACTATCCTGTAACAACAGTGATCATTGCAAATACGCTGTGGTTTGTATTGACAAACACAATGCCTTGTAATTCAACCTCAGAAGTAACAAGCAAATTGCGATAGCAGCATAGAAGTTCTTGGACGAATTGCTGTAGCAATGGGAGGAGATCCTTACAAAACGTTCAGCTGACTGTGAACAACTTTTCTCATGTTAAATTTGTGCTACATGGCCTGTGTGCATCTAGGAGGGACAGCAGAAATGGCTGAGAAGGCTAACTGGTATAAGGGGGGNGGGGGAAGGACTTTGTTAGAAAACTCAGAATTCCAGCAATGGATGGAAAGTGTTGTGACAAAAGACAAGACGCTAACAGAAGCCCAGTGAGGTTACCCGAGTGAGTGAGAAAAGCACCGCCACCGCCTGCAAGCTGAGGATACTCCATAAGCGCAAATGCTGGCAAGAATGAGTTGGCCAGTTTCACACTGGCAGAGTGACACTCGGGCTGCTGTGCTCTGCCACTGGCAGGTTTAGCAACAGTAGAATATTACTGGCACGACATGAAAAATGCTGCCAGCTCCAGCTTAATGGGGGTTCCCAGAAGCTCTTTTCAGTTTCAGCTTAGGAGGAAAGGTATTTCTTCACTGTGCTCCACAACCTACTTGATCACCATGGTAATCTCACAAAAAATAGCATTGCCTGTTCAGGACTAGAATCTTCAGAAACCTCACACCTCCGATATTAAAAATCAGCATGAGGAGCGTGCTGCCGCGAAGTAACCCGTTTGCTCCCATCATCGTCTCCACATCAGTAAGATTGCGATGTTCCTCTTGTCGTTTTGTTAATTCAGCTTAATCCACGGACATAGAAAATAAGCAGAGTTTACCAACGAACTACAGAGGAACTGCTTCAGAGATAATTAACCAGCTGCAGGTTGAACATGTATTTGTGGGACGGAAAAGAATACGGCAGTGTCTTGTGATCAGATTACAAACTGCTGAGCAACATTAACTGCATAAGCAACATCTGTGAACCACTGATGGCTGAGGAAAAACGCTCAGACATTCTCCTTCGTCATTCACAGCACTTCCAGAATACAAGCAAAATAAACAGGGTGCACCTCAAGCTGGAGATCAGAAACCTTTTTTCCTTTAAATTTGAAAACCAAATGAAGTGTAACAACCAGTTCAGTGACATTTAGACACAGATAACTTTTCGAGGTCATCTGACGGGAGCTATGGGATTTTATGAAGTATTCATTTGCTATTTTCACAGATATGATCAAATGAATCTTGAACTTTCACTTTTGAAAATATTTCGTAGTAAAGATCCATAAACACAAAAATAAGATTAAAAAAATAAAACACACACAAAGTTGCTCTAAGCAGAACCGCAAAAGTCAAAGTTTTGAATCAAAAACCCAAGAGTCAGTATGAATTGCAGCTATCCAAGCCCTCACCCTGAGATGGAGCAACAGGTTTCTTCTGTATCGTTCTGTCGGTACTCGAGGAATGCCAGTTTTCAGACTGGTTTCATGCATCAACAGGCATTGCATCTACATCAGGGTGCCAAGGAAGCTGCTCAGGTGACCACAGGGAATCTTACCGATGTTCGTAAGTATCTAGGGGAGGGTTTAAAGAAGATGAAGCCAGACTCTTCTTGAAGGTGTCCACTGAAAGGACAAGAGGCAATGGGCATCGAGCGAAGCACAGGAGGCCCTGTATGAGCTTAAGAAAACACTGTCAGGATGGCTGAGCACTGGAGCAGGTTGCCCAGAGAGGCTGTGGAGTGCCTGTGGCTGGAGATACTCAAAACCCAGCTGGACGTGGTCCTGGGCAACCTGATCTAGGTGACCTGGCTTGAGCAGGCAGGTTTGGATTTCCACGGGTGCCTTCCAGCCTCTACTACTGCTGCTGCCACCGCTGTGACATTTTTGGAGTTCCCTTAAGACTATGGTCTGTGAGGTATCTGACGGTATTACATGAAAAACAGGAAAGCATTTCTCAAACTGGACAGGAGGAGGGCAGAACTCCATGTGTTTGTGTTAACCCTTTCTATAGCGTCTTAATCCATGTTTAAGTCCTACGTGTTAATGTTTCCATACTTCTTCGAGGCAGCTAGTAGATCTCTAAATACTGTGTTATCCACTGTCCCAATGTGCCTAAACCAAGACAGTTCTTAAACACAGTATTGCTAATCTCATCTCTGCTGAAGGTGAATTAGCTGTTCTTTCAACATAAACAGTCTCCTGAATTTTCAGATTATGTCTTTATATCTTCCTATAACGGAAAAAAACAAAACAAAAAACAAACAAACAAAAAAAACCACAAAAAACAAAAAAACAAAAAACAAAAACAAAAAAACAAACAAAAGCCCACAACAGGTAGCTTTGCTTCTTTATTCCCCACATCTTCCGTATTAAAGAAACCAATTTGTTACGTCGTGTAATACAGCACCCTTGATACTGCTGTGCATACCACAACAGAAAGTTATTTTGGCAAACATTCACAAACGGCTGTGAATTTCAGGGACGGAATAACAATTACAATTTTTGCCTTGAAATAAAGTTCCATAATAAAGATCCATGGCCAAAATGCTGGGACAACAAAGGTCATAAATTATTCACTTAGTGATCCCTAGTAGAGGCCCCCAGGAATGGAATGATTTCACTCGGCTAGCTTCCTACACTGGAAGACGCAACAGGAGCTATGCCATCTTCTTTAAGGACTGTAAAAATAAAACAGAGATGCAAGACGAACTTTAACATTCCTTGAAGATGCTGCAGCCCGAAACGACTGCTCAGGACATTCTAGGTTAGCAGTGTTTGCCTCACTGGTGTATTACCCACTCTTCGTGATTTTTTTTTTTTAATAGCAGAGGACTTGTTAGCTGCTTAAATTCTCTACTTTGTATTACAGTGGGAATACTGTCAAGTCTAAAAACCCATGACAAAACACTGTTGAGTAGAAGTCAGAATACTGTGCCATAAAAACCTCAGGCCTACAAGCCGGTCGTTGATCTAACTGTGAACCAAATGTATGGAAATGCTTCACTTTCTCATGTTCCCCTTAGGATTTTAGGTTTTTAATTTGTTGTGGAGATGCAAAAAGCTTACTAGAGTTTACTGTTTTGAACAGTGAAAAAGAGAAAAGATTCCAGTGAGAAGTTACTGGAAGGGATCAGAATACGTATTTTCATTCCCCCAGAAACAACGAGTTTTTGCCTTTTCATTGCTTGCCCAACTCCAAGTATGTTTATGATTCTCGTGAAGTGTAACAGTGCTAAGCCTTAGATGGCTACCCTAGAAAGGACAGCCTCCTGTACCCAAGAAAGGACGACTGGCTTCTTGTCTCCTTCCTGCTCCCCACACTGAGTATGCTTGAAGCCTAGAGAAAACTCTGAGCTTAAAAACTCCCGTGCCTAACATCTCCCTCTCATTTCAGCCCACAGGGACAGACTGGCGCTCAAAGACACAGTTCCAGAAAAACAGTTTTTAAGTTTCTTAACAGTGTTTTGAAACCGTGACTTTAATCCATCCAAATGGATTAAAAGATCTTTCTTTCTCAGGTTCCTAAAGTTTCAGTAGCCTCAAATTCCTCCATCCTGTTCACAATAAAATACGATCTATTTATCACGTCTTGTAAGTGCTGATGAAAGAACTGTTAAAGAAGTGATTTTAACACACACAGGTAAATGAACCACTGGTCATGTTACAATAAAAACATCATGCCAGAGCAGACAGAGGCCACCAATAAAAGACCCCTCGCATGATCACCTACCCACAATTCATTAATCTGTCCAAACCACAGTACTTATTCCACATTAATACTGAAGATCTACATCATGTAATGCAGTTATTACAGTGTATATATACAAAACATCATGAGCCAGACAACTTCAGTTAGTGAATTCCTTATCTAGAATTGCTTGAGGAATTTCTGAAGGCAGATACAGTACTTCTCACCTTTAGAAAATGGAGATTTTTTTTTTTTTTTAAAACCAAAAGTAGATCCTTAACACTAGTAAGACCTACTGACTAGCTAATTCAAAGATTTGTGGAACTGGTGACATAGCACAAGTCTGTACGAAGTACTGCTATCTGCCTAAGCCATGGGTCTTTAAAGATCCAGTCTTCTAGAATATTGAAATAACTACATTTTTATGACCACAGGTGTACTAAATCCAGCATTTGATTTCTGACAACAGCCAAAAGAGAACACAGAAGGTAGCACAAGAACGCTACAAGCATGTAAAGACAACTCCTCTGAATGCTCTCCCAAAGACCCTGCCCCATACAGACACCCCCAAACATCCTATTGTCCTCATCGTGTTCAAGCCAAATAATCTCTTCCTCAGATCTAGATGTCAGTACAGTCCTGTTCTGTGCGCTCCAAAAAAATGAAACCTATTTAACAATGCAGCCCACAAGCTAAGAAGGCCATCATTTGGCGCCATATGGACAACAAGACAGAGTTAAGAAGGGCAACTGAATTCAAGGATTATTTACCAAATGTGGATTAAAGATCAGTTTAGCTCAAAATTCAGGTTATCACCCTTACACACAAGTTACTGGATGAAATTTTATGAATTGGCTTGTAGCAGACTAAGGCAGTTGATTACAGTAGTTACTCCAGGACTTGCAAGCCATCAGTCTTAGCCTGCGGTAAAGAGAGTACAGCTTTAGGGAACAAAACAAGCTAAAAACCAATCTGCCTTAGCTAACCAATAGTCACAACTGTTAATCCAAGAAGACCAAGCAACTAGTCAACCACACGTTCAAAGTATTTTTTTCTTCCAAACGTTGCATTCGTTAGTGGGAGGCCACAAAGCTGAGTTACGCTCAAATGTCAAGAGAAGAGGCGAGGATCCCAGAGGAACTAGCAAAGGGTTATAGGATTCGTGCCCCACAGCAGCTCGCACGAGGCTCAGAACAGTCGCAGCACTCCAGAGCAACCCAGTTTCAGATTGCTTTCACTGAACGCTGAGACTTGTTTCAAGTGCTGTCTGAAAGAACACGGGAACCTAGAAATTTCCCAAGTTATTAAATTATAGCTGCCGTCACAGTTTATCTGCGTTCTTCTGACTGCATGTAGTCGTGAGTGATTATTCTCATTCTACCCTAGCCAGTACTGCTAAGTGAACATCTCAGCCACACTGATGAATGAGAACTTTTACTCTAGAAAGGAAGCTGAGCAAGCAGGGGATGGAAAGGGAAAACAGCACGCTTATTGCACAGGTTTTATTTTCATGAAACAGTTTTACAAAAATAATTCCCTTTTTTCCCCCCTCATTGTTCCAAAATTCAACAGATTTCAACATTGTGATACTCTTGTTTAAGTTTTGAAACAGAAACCAAACATCTCATCTGCTCAAGTCTTCAAAGAATCCTTTGGCCCCTTTGGTTTTTGCAGATTTGTCATATCCGAACAACAGTAACCATCTTTTGCCCTTGGAAATAAACTACTGTTACCCCGATTCTTCAATGTATTTCCATCCATTAGCACAGACATGACATTTACGCTAGAATCCAATATTCACCACCAAGTAACTTATCCACGCCTTGTAAAAAGAGTTGATCCTAAATAATACACGTTTTCTTTACCATATCTTGTATCTGCCATATTTATAGAACAAGTATTATGCAGATCTAGTTGTAGAAAAACATTGATAAAAGGCTAATACTGAATATGTAATCTCATGCTATAAAGCACACCCTATAAATAGTAACTGAATTTTTATTCTCAGGCAAATAACAGAGAAAGAGTTTATATATGTATGAGTTACAATCAGGAAATACAGCCTGATAAAAAACAGAATTACAAATTTTAAAGGCTGCTGATCAATCATTTCATAATACCGCAATGTATTAAGATGTCAGGTCTATTCTGCTGAATTTATCTTTTGCTTCCATATGCAAAAGGTCACTAACAAAGCAGAATTTGCTACATCCAATAGCCACTACCAGAGCCTATTAAGTAGCATTGATTTTGTGTGTGCATATCAGTCTGGAGGCAAGTGAGTTCTTGCACGCTGTTGAAATACCTGATCAATGCATAACTGGCTCATCTGAAGCAAGGATCAGCTTCTCAAGTTAATTTGAGATAGACTTCCTCTGCAGAAAATATGATTTACTATTTCAATACCTTGCATCACTCTGTGTTTTCTTGGACATCTGGCAGCAAATAAGACTTTGGGGAATAGTTCTAGTTCAGTGTTTCAATTTATTACCATAGCCATCATGGATAAGCTATCATAGCCACATCTTCAAACAAGAAAAGCAAGGCTGGAGTTTTTTATTCTTAAAAATTTCAGTGCATATTGCAAATATCACCTGAAGGTAACTGTCACAAAAGCAGCGGGAGAAAAAAAGACAATTAGCTCATTAGTTTCAGTCCCGTTTTTTTAAATCAACAGATAAATACATAGCATCTTTTGAAACTTACGGTGATGATCTTTCTTAATACTACAACTGAAGAGCTTCAAAAGCACACTTGGGGAGAAAAAACAGGCAACGTAAGAAAAAAACAAAGCCGAAAATCCCACACATCATACAAAAGACTTCTTCCTTTAAGAACATCATCTTGCATTTATAAAACATACACAGAGTATTTCTGTATCACAAGTGGACTATTTGTCAGAAAGTAATCATCTAATCTAATTTGATACTGGGTATTACAAAAACAGTCCAATTTATTTAATAGAGGCAGGCATTCAACTTCACTGGCAAACAGACAGATTAAGTCAAGTTTACACATTTTTTTTCCCTATTGAAGAAGAACGTATGTACAGTGCAGACCGACAATTTCATCTATTCCAACTTGACACAGCACACATCTGGCATCTAAGAGTGAAGTTCTTAAATTTTATTGCTAAAATAAACACAGGAGTGTTGAGCTTGATATTTCACCAGAATTTTTCCCAACCAAGACATTTCTTTTCCCCTCCCTAACTGATATTCCCAGAAGTCACAAAAAACTGCAGAACCATAGAAGCCTAAGGAACAGAATAACCCATACTGGAAAATTCAAGAACAGAGATGAAGCTGTCTGTAAAACAGGGTGGAAAGGCAGAGCTCACTTAAAGAGAGATTTCCCACTGTTGAAAAAGCAAATTAGCCTGCTGTTCCTAATTACACTATTTGTAAGATACTTTTATAGCTGTATTACAGAAGAAAAAAAGAAAAATCACTTCTCTTCCTCCACCTCCATTCTTGTAAGCAATGGTTCCCCTCTTGGTACTTCCACACTCTGCACCTCATTAGTTAATTATTGCTTAAACCCAGATATACGCTACCTGCATATTTTATAATAAAGAGACACTTTATTTGTTGTAGTTTCTCATATACAAGAGTACAACTGAACTACAAAGCTAGAAAGGTAACGTTTATGTAATTATGACTTAATTACTATCAGGCTTTAGCCTTCAGGAGAAAAATATTATCAAGATCATAGTGGGGTTTTTTGTGCCCTAATTAGAACAAAACTGTTAAGTATATGACAAAAAACATATCATGCAGCAGGACAACTCATGCTAGATAACTGACCCCCCCCCTTCTACTTGAAGTTATACAAAGGACAGCTCAGATTTTGGGGTGCTCACAATACCCTAAAACGCCTTGCTTCTCACAGGAAACGATGGGAAGTACCTGTGACTGTGCTGTTTAGTAACAAAAGAAATGCTTATGTTTTCAGACCATGAAAATATTGTAACCTAACCACCAGATGAACATAAAAACTTTTGAACACTATACGGATTTATGACTAACTGTATTTCAGTGTGGTGCTGGGGTTGTTATTCTCTTTTGCAGACCAGGAGAAGTTAGACGATCAATCACCTCTCAGATCATCTCTCTCTGCACACAGTGAATTTAAAATGGAGATTTCCATGAGATCTAATTCCTAATGTTTACTATACTCACTTATTAAGCACCCACTGCAAATATGGTTGTTAGAAAAGAACTCAAAGTTCTTTGGTTAATATTCATCAACATGAATTACAGTATCAAGGACAAAGCCTCACCAAACAAAACAAAAACAAAGCACTCCGCTCTCAGCCATTTCTATAAGTCAATGTTTAAGCTACTGAAAAGCATCTAAAAACCAAAACAAAGAAAAACAAACCCCAAAATGCAGCAATTAACCCACCTTCATTCTCACATTAAAATAATTATTGTTAATAGGTAAAACAATCCACATGAACTTATACCATTCAACAACTGCCCTGGCATGGAAGCAATCCTAAAATAGAACAATGACACAGAAAAGGACCGTTTCTACAATTGATTTTTATCATACATTCTGGAGGTTCACCAAAAGACACACCAAGGTCCTAGAAATAAGTGCACTGGCTCAAAGCAAGTCTCAGCATAAAACAGCAATCTTCATTAAAACACATTATTAAGCAGCTAGCCATTCATAATTTGAGCAATATCTTTCAACAAGAAATGAGACCCTGAAAGATTCTATGAAATTGCAATGGTGAAGTAAAAATACAAATTAATTGTTTTGTATTTGTAATAAAAAAAACCACACACTAATCACAAGCAAAAACCCCGAAGCACCATCCTAACCTTTCACCTTTTAAATATAAATGGACAAAACACGGCGAAGGATAAATTACTGGAATTTTTAAGGAGAAATGGTAATTTTCACTGAGAAATGATCCCAGCATACTTCAGTACTCCATCTTAAAAGTCATCTACAACCTAGGGAGCCTTTTGTTTTGCTTTGGTTCCTATTCAGTAATCTCAAATGCCGAGTCAAGAACCTATTATTTAATCAAAAAAATAAAAGGCAATTCCAACCAACTTCCTATGCACAGACATAGACACAGTGACTCCCCCAGGTCTCCTCAGAACACCCCAACTCAGGTCATTGACAAAGCTGCAAAATCTACCTAAAATGCCTTCTCATCCACCAGCAAAAACTTACTTCCGCTTAAGCTTTCCTTTCAGGTTTCTTAAGGAGAATAGATGAAAGACTTCTGCCATTAGCATCCTCCAGCTCTGACTCGATTAAGTTGTGCCTCAACTGCAAGGAGCACAACGCAGGGACAGCTTATAGCACTACCATGTAATAAGAGGCAGGGAAATCACATTTGCTTACTTTGCAAAGGGGCTACTTGAATGATTATGTGCTTCAACTAAAATAATCATTACAAATAAGTGTCAAAGAAAACACTGACCATTCCTCTACCGTAAAACAGTAAAAACGGCAGTAGATGAATAGTGGCGTATGAAGAACAAAGGCATCACCCTGACCACAGCAGAACAGAGGCAAGCAAAGGTGAAAACCACACTGCAAGTTCAGATACAGTTCAGGAATTTTGCAGCTTCTACCAAAAGGGAGAGGAAAGCTATAGGTCTTGATTTTCTCAGATTTTGCTCCAATATACCTCCAGCTTGTTTCACAAACCTCTTAAATCAGAGAAGCAAAACAAGGCAATCAAATAACCCCAGTCATGGAAAAGCATCATTTCTGCTCAGACTCAGCACAACTCCTTATACGATATAGAATTTTAAAGCCATCTATATTTTTCCACTCTTTTCAAATTTAATATATTTTATTTACCTTCTTAATATCTTTGAACAATTGGTTATAGTCCTTTATACCGTTGCATGCAGTGCTTAATTGCCTAAACTCCATGAAGGCATGAGGGCAATTTAAAAATACACATAGTATGCTCAGTCTACATCCCATAATTTTGGTAGAACAAGTTTTAAACAAAGAGCTCAACCAATGCATTTGTAAAAATGGACTCTCAGCAGTGTCTACAGAAGAGAGAGCTTTCATCAAGCGGCAAACGCAGATAAATAATTTTCTTAATTATTTGGTGATGTAACTAATCTGTACCACACTATTCAAGGACCAAGTCCTGCCTTGGCCCTAAAGCCTTTTCTTCTGAAGGTACTTTCTGGATCGTAAGGCTGTATGTAATAGCGTTTAGATTTTAATTCAAATATGACATTCACAATATTTCAGAAGCACAGTAACTTGAACCAAAATGAGGGTTAGTCAATGGCTGCACACTAACCTCTTACTTATCTGGAATTTAGCCCAGTTGTTACCTTGGCTTATATTCTACTTTTTTTTTTTTTTTTTTAAAAAAACACTGCAGTCACAGCTGTACCCTACATGACTAGCACAGGCCCAGTATTCTCTCACCCCACTTCTGACAGCTTACCTCAAAGTTAATTTGTAAATCTACTTTGCATTTCTCCTTCAAGAGGAAGGCATTTCTCTCGGGTACTGCAGTACAATTGCTCCACACCTGCTTTAGTCTTTTTTTAGAGTAATTTAACTATGTCTCTCCTTTCCCAATGATTTGTTTTTGCTATTAATTAAACAGCAGTATTATTTTTCTCAGGTGGAATTATTACAACTCATTACGATGCTTTGTAACAACTATAAAACTGACAAGCCCGACATACATTATTTTGCTTTGTATTGTTAAGGAACAATGTCTGAGAAAGAATATCCACTTCATTTAATTAGATAACAGGGAAGAAGACTTATAAAAGCTGAAGAAATTATTTGACAAAGTAACACGGTATGATTATATTCCAGCAGAAGACCTGCTTGAAAGCGATTTTAAAAGGTTCCCCTTCATACTGCAGTATTCTACATACCATTTGGATCATTTCCCTTCGGTTCATGTATTTTGGAGACAGGTTTAAAGGACAAAAGTTTCAATATAAGCTGTGGCTTTTGTACGAGTATTTTCAATTTCCTAGAAAACAACGGGGGGAGAAAATGAGCTGTTTGCATGATATCATCAGCTCTGTTTCTTAAACATTCCCTATGAAAGGCATAAAAGATATACTCCTTGTGTATGAAAAAAAAAGTACTTTCCCAGTATCAAAACATCACCACTGGCAGTCCCACATAAAGGGCCATGAATGACCGTAAATGTGGTCCATGTGAGAATCAGTGGCACACAGCAACGCTGGACACAGTAGCAAGGCACCTCTAAGAGCTACCTCTCAGCCAAACTAGATTCACTGCAGCATGAAATATAATTTGAAATGTAATTTAAAACCTATTTTTGTAAAAAACAGAAATTTGATTTATATTAAAACTCTAGTACATTAGCAGTATATTTGGTATATTTTTGTACCCTTATATTCCATCTTAAAGCAAGCATGAGAAGAAATTCTCTAGCCTACGGATACTTATTTGCCCAGCATCTTTTGCTGTTCTACCCCTATCCCACAGAACCTAGACACGATCACATACCACGCTAACAGCAATGTATTTCTACTTTCATTTGCAAAATACAACCAGACAAAAGCATTTTCATGCAACTGTTATTTTATGTTAGAATAAATCTTAGCTTCTGACATTTTGCTTCTGGATTTAAACTCTAAATTAAAGCATACTATAATGCCACTTCTGCTGTAGTATCATGATGAAAATCTGTTCTGTGTAACTACCAGGCACTGGCAGACATTAAGTGATTCACATCGCGTTCAAATTTATTTCTGGTTTTCGGCAGAGAACCTTTACCAC
This sequence comes from Anseranas semipalmata, assembly GCA_013399115.1. Lineage (NCBI taxonomy): Eukaryota > Metazoa > Chordata > Aves > Anseriformes > Anseranatidae > Anseranas > Anseranas semipalmata. The sequence continues at coordinate 928,405 of VXAA01004177.1, read as the reverse complement.
CAGCCTGCCATATGAAATGAATATGAAAGCCTCCAATTTCTTTTAATCTGTCCTGCAGTTCCTCAATAAAATGGTGAGGGCTATCAGACAAGGAAAAGAAAGTTAGGGAAAATTCACTGTCCATCTCAGAAAAGTAATTGATTCTAGAGGTCCATTTTCACCTTCATCTATCATTTTAACTCAAATAAAATCCAATTACTTCGGCTTCACAGGTGGACTGGATTTTCATCACTGGAGATATGAATGAGCCGTGAAAGGATGAAAAGAGCTCATAAATTAACATTGCCCAAATATACACGCTACCCACAGAGCTGTCAAATCCCACACTTTGAACGTTACACTCAGCCTGCAGCTCCCTAGTTCAAACCGCTACCGCGACGCACCCCCTCGAGCATTAGGACAGGCGGCGCTGCCCACTGCCTCGTTGCACCCGTGCCGTACAGCCAGCCCGGGCACTTCCACCTCCGGCAGAAGGACTCCGGGCTAGCAGGACCGGGACAACCCCTCACCACGGCCTTGTGCCCGACCCTTCTCGGCCACGCGGCCCAGCACAAGGCCCGCTGGGCCTCACACTCTCCCCTAGGACATGGTGCGCAGGTCTCCCACGTCAGGGCTCCAGAGCGGACGAGAAATCTGTAAGCGTGCCCAACGGGATGGGCTCACTTCGATCCCTGCTTCCACTCTGCTACTGCAACCCAGCCTCCGCTATCTAATTCTCAGTATTGCACTCAAACAGAGCTTTAAGGATAGGAAAAATACCCCATTTTCTTTTTGATTACTTACATTCGCAATAGGTGCAGGAAACTAGCAGTAACTTCCTTGTACAGCATTCATTGCACAATTATTTGTGCAACAACTTCCGCAGGCACAAATCCGGATGGGGGTCCCATCATACAGCCCCCACCCTGAAGATTTTACAGTACAAAAACACATTCTTATTTTCATCCACTAAATGCCCTACACCATTGCCTTTGTACATTGTATTCTATAATTCGCTCCACAAATGTGGTGGTATGTACGTTTATTGGATGGTAAAGGTGAGCAGAGCATGGAAGTTTGCACATTTTGGCAGGGATTCTTTTGCAACTACCACTGCACTTCACAAAATAAAAAGATATCACAAATAAAACCAATGATCAAAATCAGAAAGTGAGCAAAAAGTTGTGTTAAATCCTAAGCACCACAAGAAAAATCCATAAAAAGTTTGATAGTCACAAAGTGAAAAATGCAACTACTGTTCTCATAATTCTTTAGAAATCTGAGATATTAAAAAAAGTGTTTGTAAGAACTAGTACTTAAAAAAATTACACAGCTGTTGATGTTAAAGTGAGAAAAGTTCGCTAGAGTAAAATAATTTATTCGTATTTTCTATAGTTGAACAATCTTTTGTTCTATTCGTTGAACTATTTTGTTCAACGCTAGCATTAAAGCTTTACATAGTTAATTATTTGAAAGGACAGCGTATTTCCTCTTTGTCAATGTCTTTGAAGAAGAGCAAGCTAACAAGCTTGATCTGCCATTTCATTTTCAGTGGAACAGCCAACAATAGCTCAAACGTTATTTTAAGTGAATAGAACTGGAACAGGCACACAAAAGGTCACCCATTTTACTGGTGTGGAAAAATACAGGATAGGCTTCCTGGCCTCCCAGGGTTGTTCAGTTCTCTGTATGATCAAAGTCGAGTAGGCTTTGGCCTTAATACAACACCCTTCCTATCTCCCCTCATCCATACACATCTGCAGCACAATTTCAGTCACTGTATTTTATGGTGACTTGTAGAGACAAGTTTGATTTACCCCGTAAGGAAAAAAAAAAAAAAAAAAAACAAACATCTCTCAGTCCCAAACTTACAGACAAAACAATCTTAAGTTTCAAATAAAGTAACTACAAGTATACACGTTTTTTTTTTTTTTTCTGTGAGTCACAATTTGAGTCAACAGAAGCAACAAAAAAAACAACCACATTGACAGAAGTAGGGCCATGTTTTCCAAATAAGCTGTTCATTCACAGAGCTTTAGGCAATTAAAACATCAATATGTACAGAATATATTGAAACATTTAAAGATCTCCAAATGACAGGAACAGCTATGTGGTTATGAAAAGTAGAGTCAAGGTTCACCTTCTGAAAATACTGTTTTGTTATTATTGCTGTGGGCATCCCACGCTGGCACCTTCGTACTGAAATGTGTTTTTATTTATAACACAGTTATAAATAGTTTCTAAAGGAAGTCAAGAAACCAGTTTGTTCTGTTGAAGTCACAGAATTCTTGAAATCCTAAACTATACAATACATTTTAGTCCTCCAAGTTTCTCAAGAAATATTTCAGCAATTTCGATTAGTTTTGCTGTGCTATAGGACCTCTTTACCACCACCACCCCCTACCCCCCGTTCTATATAAGAGGTTCTAAGTTTGAAGTTCCTCCTGGTTAGCTGCCACTCTTCTTCTTGCATCAAGCTCCTATTTCTGTCCCCACTTTTGTAGGATACATACAACCTCTTACCCACGTACATCAGATGATGTTCCACCCACAATTCTCTCCTTTTTCCTGCTCTTTATCTTAGGTTTTAATGCGTAGCCTCCGCACAATTCCTTTAAAGACAAGAAACTCCTTAAACACTTAAATTACGCTTCTGCATAACCTATGTCAGGCAGCATCAAACAGGTTTTCCACAACTCTGGGTCCCATGCCCACCCACGAGCATAGCCTTCCTTGCTTCCTAGAATAACATCACCAAATTATTACCCCTGTGATATCCTCCACATTACACATAACGCAATAACCCATCACATCAGCTTCACGCCTCTCCCACTTTCCATATTACCTTTACTTTGCCCAGCAGCTTAGCAAAAGGCAGCAAGTAACACGAGTGTGCATTACTAGAGTCTGACCACAGACACCCAGAACAGAGATCCCCATTGCTTGCCCAGTCTCTTCTCTAACCACCTGCCTGCTTCCATAAGACCTGTATGGCTGCATCAGAGCTGGAGAACACTGCTCCCCTCCCAAAGCTGACTAAAAATTGACCAAGTGGTTCAGAAGTTACTGGCAGGGTGGGAGGACGAGCTAGTGGACAGATGGATGGACAGATGGAGCGATTGCATAAACACCCTTCCCTCAAACTAAAATAAGACTTTCAAGTCCCACCTGTTCCACAAAGCTCTCCATCAGCACTGGCCACTCCCCACTGCAAGGTTTTCTGTTTTGTAATAGGCTCTACTGCATAAAGTAGTAGCTTTAGTCTATAGACTTTCCGGATCAACACAGTACTGACTGTACATAACGATGTATAGCCACCATGCTCCATAAATAACTGTCTTGAAACAAGCTGTGCCCAAACAAGATTTCACAGTCAAGTAGAAGAATAAGGGTTGCTTAAAAACATTATCATGTCATATAATTTAGGAAATCCTTTGTAATAATAATGCCAACAAAAAAGGGGAAAGGAAAAAAAAAAACCACCCCAGAATCCTGTGTTCTACAAAATACAAAGATGTGGAGAAGTAGAGAAAGACTACTACCAATTAAAGTAACTGCAAAGGCGGCTTGCATTTCAACAGCCTAAGACTGTGTGAAGAGATGGAGAAGAAGCTGTGCTAGATAAACAGATGGATCAGGAACGTGTGAAAAGGTCCATAAGGTAGGCTCAAATTTTTGAAGCGTGAAACTTCTGAAGTGAGCGTAGACTCCACGTAGGTGTTTTCATACAAGGATTAGTTAAGGTGAGGGTGGTTTTTTGTTTGGTTGTTTTGTTGTTCTTGTTTTTAAATGTGGGTAGATAACGATATATTACATACACTTAACTGGAGTGGTAGATTTGGGGATACTGGCACTCTATCCTTTCCTGCCAAGGAAGACTGGAAACATTTCTGCCAAGGTTAAGCAAACATCCACAGTGTTGTCATCTGCTTGATGCACATTAACAGCAGGGAAAAAAAAAAAGTGGGGGGAGGGAATCTGAGTCAAAAAGAGAAAAGAAAAACATGCTTGCACCCAGCATGTTTGCTTCTTTTTGGAACTCTCCTTCCGAGTGCTCAAAAGAAGTTAACGCAGCAGGGTCGTTAAAGCGTGTAGAGTGTAGTTGAAGAAGAAAGTGTCATGAATAGAGAAGAAAATTTAAATTTTACACAACTTCTTCCTAGCGATATTTCAGGAATGTTTTTACAAAAAAACTGCTTTCAGCAGAAGGTCTAACTATGCAGACTCATGAGTCCCCCTCCAAACAGAACTATCATTCTGGGTGCACATGCAATTACAGAGGTCTTACCGGAGAACTGTCTTGTAATGCAGAAGATATTGCCAAAAGAACAGAGTAAGCCATCAGGAATTCCATTTACTGAACCAGCGACAACTAAAAAAGAATGAAATAGGCCTCTTCCATCTTGATCTCAATTATCACTTCAAAATACCCAAAAGCAAAGCAATCAGAGTAAAAACAGCAGCAAAGAGTTCACAGAAGGTTTTATTCTATACATACTAACAGATACAGCCTCACTTCAGTCAACATCCATCCGGCAATCAAGAAGGCTATCACGAAAAACAAGGCTACATTCTGAGCTTCACAACTGAAATATTAACATCTATTATCACATGACAATTGATTACTCTTTGATTAATAAACAGCTTTAACTTTTGGATGAGGAGTTTTATACATAAGTAAATTAAACTTCTTTTTAATTATTATTTCAGTTGGTACCTAACATGAAAAGCAAACTCTAAGTCATCATACATCCATACCCATCCCCTATTTTTCATCTGTAAAGTATACTCTAACAACACAGAAAATACTTAAGAGCTGTCAGTATGTCTATCAACTACAGGATTTGAACAATATGAATTTGAAATGTCAATGGAGATGTGAGATTAAAAACATTTTCATATACTACATGAGATGCTGTATGTTTTGACAGGTCCAAGATTTCTTCACCTCCAGCTTGAGTCACATAAAAACTGAAGTCAGACGGGCCCCAATCCTGCGTAACTTCTCCACAAGCAATACAACTGAAGTTGAACATATGTTTAACTTATGACATGTGCAGAAATATTTGTAGAGAGGGCTTAAGTGACGCCAGGGAGTAAACAAAATGCTGCCAAGTGTTCAAAATAAAAAACAGAAGAGGAAACTTTTCCTGCAGTTTGTTTCCAGCTACTGTAAAGTTTTTACTGAACACAGCACGTTAATGGAAATTCAGAACAAGTGTCTGACAAGCAGAGCTTTAAAGAAGAGCTGACTATAACCTGTGCCTACCTGCCACGCAGTTTGGTTCACTACTAGTTCAGGTAATAGCCAAAAATGTAACGTATAAAAAAACCACCACCACCACCACACAGTCTGTAAAACAATCACCATCTTGGAAGCTGCTGAACAATCAAACTACACTGCATTTACTCATGGAAAACCGCTCTGATGAACTTGCAATTAACACAATATGCTACAGTATGCAAGATACAACAAATTTCACTGTGTCTGGTGAGAGTAAGAGCCAGCACAGAGTAACATCCAAACTCCTTCAGCAAGCTTCTGAAGCTTATCCACTACAGGGCTCAATCAGAGCACAGCTTCCTCTTCACCAGCATCTTGGAAACGTTGTCCAGATGAAAAGGAGAGGACAAAAAAGAACTCTGCACACCACACTCGCTGCCAGGCTGCAACATTCAGGGCACGCTGGACCTCCTGCTATTCCAACACCAGCGTAGTGCTGATGCACATGTAGGCAAACACAGAGAGTTCATGGGATGTGAATCTCATCCGGAAAAAAAAAAAAGAGACCTTTTTAAGGTCCTTTAGGAGATACAGCAATAAGCAGGGAGCTCATAAACACAGATCTGTTCTCCCAGATTTAACTCAAAAATTTCTGTGCTTGAAAGGTAAGTAATTAAGCACGGAGTCCCGCTTGCCGGTAGGAAGCTTAAGAAGCTGGCAGTTACTTCGCGAGCACTGAATGGGAGGGCTCCCCGCGGCGAGTGCCACCCCACCGACCGGCCTTCCCGGGAAGCAGCGCCCCGACGCGCGCCCCAGCAGCCGCTGGCTGGCTCCACGCGTGGGCAGCTCCACGGCGCCCGGCTCAAAGCAAAGCAGGCGCACCGCAGAGCCGCAAGCGGCCCCGTGCCGGATCCTCACCCCACGTCATCATCGGCTCGGTGAGAACTGGAAAGAGATCGCAAAGCCAACTTCTAGCAGTTTGAAAGCCTCAGGTTCCTGCCCCAAACATAAGGGCTTTACGAACGACTGGTAGATGAGGAGATCAAACAGAACATAGCGCTAACGAACTACGCTAAATAAGAATTCTCCACCATAAAAAATTACAAGTGTTAACCACTTCTCTCAGTTCTCTAGAAGTGTACAGCTCCTACAATACAGTAGGACTCTTAAATATTGACACGTAATTATGAAGAAAAGGTTGGGAGGGGGGTTCCTATTCAAGCTCCAAAATTTATTTTTTTTGTACACTGAATAGTTGAATAAGTATTTGATTCTACTGAGCCACGTCCTCCCTTTCCTTCAGTTGAATGAAGCAGTGTTACCATTAACAGCTGTATTTCTACAGTCATCTGCAAGAAAAGATTAACAGAGGCAGTGACACAATTCACCAGAATAATGGAGCTCCGTGTGGCTGGCATAATTACGATTCAGTTAAGAATTGAATCACATTTTGTTTTTTCAGAGGATAAATTTTGTGTTTATTTTTATTTTTTTATTTTTAAATATTGCCAGGCAACTATTTCTCATAAACACCACCCTTCCTTTTGCAAAATAAATGTCAATGTTAAATTAAGTTATGCTACTGTTTAAAAGACACTGGCTAAAGGGTTAGTTTTCAAGACATCAAGGGGCAATTCCAACACAAGAAGGCTCAACCACCTCAGATCTGAAGTACGAGTCTGAAGGCAAACTAGAACACAAGTGTCTCTTCTGAAGTCATGTTAGAAAAATAAATCTCATTGTGCTAAAGCTAGAATTAAAAGCTTCTAGAAACCCAAACATTTCAGTATCACACGTAAGTATTATAGAAGGTCATCACATATTAACTATAATCATCTGTTTGTTCCATACACATTTTCCTCCTTTTAAGAGGAATAAAAGGCCAGTGCAATAGCTTATTTTAACTCCACCAGAACTAGCCGTAACTTAGGTATCAATCTTCATATGAACGGAGAAGCAGAGCACAACCCTAACTTGAAAGCCCATACATTCAGGTTGTTATTTTTTCTGAAAGTTATTTTGCCCGAGGCATGGAAGTTCTCCGAAGGCTGGCTTATTCCTACGAAGTTCTCATGGTTGCCTCACAGCAGGGAAAAAAGAAAAGGTGTGGGTGGGTGTGTGCGTGTGCAATGTTTCTACAGCAGCAGTTTAAGGCATGCAGAACCTTTTACATTTATTTTGTTTCTTCATGGTAATTTCAGGATAATTATCAATTATTTCTGTTATGCTAAAAAATCTTATTTAACACAGTGAAGGAAATATACTAAGGTTGCTGTGTTCTAAACAAAAAAGCTGAGGTTTAAAAGCTCAACACACTAGCGTTGCGAACATTCAGAAGTTCAATTTCTTCCTTCATCGGTATTTATTATTATTAAACTGGACAGACTCAGCAAGAGGGCTGATGTGATAACAACGATTTTCTCAGTTTACTTATGTATTGTTTCAATGCTCATTTTAATTTATAGCGTGAAATTAATTCTTACTGCTTCTGATGCAGAAAGCTGGTATTACTGTTTGCAAACAAACCCCTTTGCACCCAGACACTAAGGTACAACTCTGGAATTGTCTGGCAAAACAAATAGAGGTGGGAGAGAAAAAAAAGTGGCCTTATAGTTAGCATACAGAATTGGGAAACTCTACTGGAATTGGAAAATGAACTCTATTGCGTACATTCCTCACCAACAGCAAACCACTGATCGTTCTCATGCCTTGATTTCCTGATGTGAAAATTAAGATAAAAATCTAGAGCTGCTAGGCTTAGCTCATGGAAGCAGTGCTAAAATTCTTTAAAATTCTCAAACAGAAGTTATGACAAATGTACGCCATTCTCGTTGCGTTCACATGAAGAGCTCACAGTTCACAATGCCTTCGCTTATCTTCCATGTCAACACATTTTTGGAGTAGATCCACGTTCGTGCTTTGCTCAGAGTAAGCATGTACGCTCAAAAAAATTCCCATCAATAGGAACTCGTACCTTGCCCAGAGCTTAACACCTACAAAAAACTGCTAGTTTTTTTTCCTCCAGATGTCTACTGCTGAGTGTTGTGTGCTCCCGAGAGAATGCTAATGCTTATATGCGAACAGTTCTCAAGAGCGTCCATATATAGGCAGTATTATAAAGAGCTATTTTTATAATAGAAGTGAACTGGCTTTTCATTATATACAGAGAGAGGGAGAGGGTGTTTTCTGCATATAGAAATTATTCTCTTATTCTACCTTGTACTTGCAGCCTCGGCTCACCTCCCACTCACACAGCCCTGCTCCACACAACAGAAATAGCCACTGCCAGTGTCAAACCACCCTAGTACTATAGTTAACTATACCACTGCTCCAATAATAGATTCCAACAGACTGGCCCAAACCTCTTTATAAAAAGACATTTTCTTCATAATGACCATGTATTTTTTTTTTTAATGTTTTCCTGTGGCCATTTCACTAATAAAAAAGACTTATGAAGATTAAGATTCTCAAGGGTTTTGTTAGGAGTACAGAGCTACAGTAAACATTTCAATATTTGAACCTCAAAGGGTATTTTTTCCTCACCATTTCTGAACTAACCTAGAAGGATCTATGAGAACATTAAAAGGGAACTGCAATTTCTTTGTTTAAATACTTCAAGTTTTGGCAACTAAAGCAGAATATAACACCTACAACACTAACAGGTTTGTTAAAACTCTCACTGCAAAGTCAGACAAAAGGAATCAGAACAAATTTCTAGTTTTAGATTTCATTTTTTTTTATTGTTTCAGCATCTAAAAAAAAAAAATCTAACATCAAGCAACGATGGATCATATATCAAATTCCCTGAAGCTGTCAATGTTCAAATAACATTAGAAATCAGACATAATACTTTTTTTTTTTTTTAACATGTGTATTTTTAAATGATGCTAGCTGCTTTCAATTGCAGGTCTATGCACTGGCAGAAATTAATTCAAAAGATCTAGTTCCAAAATACTGGTGTAGCACTTGCACCTTGCAGCACTTGATTGCTGCTGCTTTGGATTTTCCCCCTTTCCTATTGGTCTTTCACCCATTGTAGCGTATAATGCAGGTTTTCTGCACATCAGGAAAATCTAAAGGGGCTAAAACATGGCAATGAGGACCCTGATATAGTTCTGGTTTAAACGCCCTAAATACTGCAGATTTAGGTAAACAGTGACAAATAAGGCCATACTCCTGAGAGTTATTCAATGCGGAAGCTTCTGTAGGCATAGAGCTCTCCCCTTGCAGAACATCTGGCCAGAAGTACTAAGGGGGAGATTTTTCTTCCTATTGCCAAATGAGCAAAATGAGAGAAAATCTGAAATACTACCTCCAGTTGTCTGGGTGTTGAAATCTGCAAATGGAAAAAGGCAATACCCCTATTATCCGATCCACCTATTAAAATGGCGCTTTGTGCTTCTACTACAGGCAGGTATATTTTATAAAACGCTTGCTTTTTTTTTTTTTTACTGCAGATCTCTGCTGTTAAGTCAGCACACACACACACACACGGAACAATCTTCGAGGTTGTGTTGTTTTAGGCAAAACCCAGAAGACTCCGTGAAATGTTAAATTTAACACCCTTACACTGAAATCTTGCGGAAAAAAACAGCTGAACGTCCTCCGAGATAGTAAAATGCGGTGCAGACTGCACTAGCCGAGGAGCAGCCCCCGCCACGCCGGGCAACACACCACTTGATCGCTGACGATC
>VXAA01004177.1:892494-917205 GCA_013399115.1 Anseranas semipalmata | reverse complement strand
GGTTCCTGGAGCCCTCCGGCGTTTGCAAAGCCGTCGTCTCGGCGTGCAGGCTGTGCTGCTGCAGCCCGCGGGGCTCGTGCTTCCCAGCTGCGCTCGCAGGAATTAACAACGCGGGTAAAAAACGAAGCCCCTCGCCGACGCGCCAAATACCGGGTGTATGGTGGCACGGCGCGGTTCCGCCAGGAACGGGTGCTGGAACTCGGCTCCCATTTCCTTGGTGTGCCACGATGGTTATTTAAATAAGAAAAATATCGCGGAGCCCGCTGGACGTGGCATGCCGTAGGACTGAGCGCTGGCTGAGCACCGCTAATCTAGCGCTGGCCAAAAGTATGGCTCTTTGTAAGGATATGAACCTTAAAAAATCTGCGCAGGCAGATCGACTGAACTCGAGGCATCGCAGCGTGTAAAAATCGGGCTCCTCCCTTTCATTTGTCATTCCACACACTGCTTCTTGAGCCTTGGGCTGTTTCGGGTTGGATGGGGGATGCAATTTTGAGCTAACTGTCGCCATCATCTCTGCTTACGGCTCATTGACTCACAGCGTGGCACGTTCCTGGAGTGCATGAAGGACATCCCGTCCGGATGGAGATAAGCGGGCAGAGGTGCTCCAGGGGTGCACCTCGTGCCTTCCAGACACAGATGGGCACTCAGTGGGATCCAGCTAGGACTCGTCCAGTGCTGAGAATCCCTGAAATGTGGTTAGCTGGGACATCAGCCCCAGCTGTTGTGCTCTGCAGGTCTCCTGCTAGGCCTTGTTGCTTGCCAGCGCCGTCAAAGATGTGGGACTTTGTAGTTCAGAAGGAAGGGCCCAGAGGGTTTTTGCTGTAGCCTCTTAAAGAGCTGGTTCGTGGTTCACAGCACGCAGCCAAACTCATCTTCTGAAACCCCAATGCTCAAAACTCTGCTAAAACTCCCAGTTTGTGTGTGGATCTTCCCATAGTGCTGTGTCAGGAGTGTACCACGTCATCCTTAGCTGTAAGGATAACTCAAAGTGAATTTAAGTAAAGATGTAACACTGTTGTCTAAAGAGTAGTAAGTGTGCTACCAGCGTTCATACTCCATGTATCACCAGGCTTTTGTGGTCCTTACTTATTCCCCTCTGCCTGTACTGATGCCAGGATAGAAGGCAGTAGTGCTACCAGTTAAAAAATTAAGACAAATGACTGGGTAATGCTTCAATGCTTAAAAATAACTAAATGAATTTCCGGTAGCATATGCTAGCAATTAAAACAACTTTTTTTCTATCAGTGTATCTTGTCATTTTAATATGAGGCCAGATTGTAAGTGATGTAGTACATGTCGAATTCCTGTGAGAACACATAGATAGAAACATTGCTGTGGCAAAATCTGAGCAGAGCACTGTGGATTTTTTTGTTAAAACTTCACAAAAAACAATTTTCTTTTCCTACAGTGCTTCTCACAAGCAACCAGTTTCACACACTGACATGATGTAGTTACTATTTTTACTGAGATCTGCCTTGTTTTGGATGTTTCTTATAATACACTGTGTGATGGAGAGGATAGAATGTTTTATAATAAACTTTAATCTTGAGCTTTGCTTTAGTAAGGACAGCAGTCCATAATTTTACATGCCTGAAAACAAATATCATAGCCCACTTGTCATCTCGGTTTCTTCAATATTCATAATAATATTGTTCTCCCTCATCTTGTGGTTATAACAGAAATGTCAGAGTACAACAGATCTTTGTTTACTGCCTCCAAAAGTTTAAGGCTAATTTCACACAGCTAAAACAACTGAATTTTCTAAGGTGAACCCTTGCAAATCAGGCATGGGTGTGGAGGTCAAGCCCCTTTCTTCTGACACATGCGTCATGGTCTGTAACAGAGGTTTTGTTTTGAGAAGCTAGGCTAGACTCCACCAAGTCAGTAAAATAGGAAAAAATATGGTCTACGAGGTAAGATAAGCATATGTGACTGAACACAGATAAGAAGCAGGTCTCATTCATAATAAGATACCATTTGGGGGCATTTTTCCCATAAAAAGGAGGGAAAAATGCCCAAGTTTGGGCCACCTAAGCGTTATTTTTTCAGGGACTCCAGAGGGGGGTGTGGAGTGATCCAGGCCAGAGACAAACGCATGAAGAAGGCAGCCAGATTGCCTTGGCTGCCTTTTTTGGTCCCCCGGGCGCTAGCTGGCTCCGTGTCAGGTTGGCCATCCCGTGCAGATCGGAGCAGTCGGATCCGTTCTGCTGGGAGCGGCGTGAAGTGCCAAGTCCGACACGTGCCTCCTCTAGGAGCCCGCATGAGTCAGTGTACCAGCGACAGCGTGCAGGCAGCTGCGGGACTGATGGCCAACCAGCGTAATGCCATCTCAGCAGTAAAGAGCTGCTCACCTGCTGCATCCATATCACGCCACTGGCGCTCACAACCAGGTAGGAATAAATGCGACGTAAGCATCCATGGACGTGGAGGGAGAGGCATGAGGATACTGGGTAAGCAGCACTGTCCATACAGCTTAGACAGGTATAAATATAAATACATGGAGCAAGATATAAGCACAGCATTTTAGAAGAGCCTTTAAACAGTCAAAAATCAATGGGAGTTTTGCCTAGCTGAAAAGTGCAGAAATTGGCACGCAGATAGGAGCAGCTTATTCATTATTCTTGCTTGCAGTGACATTTCATTACATACAGAAGAAACAAAAACCATGAAGAAGTGAATAGATATTGTTTCTTTCCTAGGGTCTTGAGAGAAAACAATGCAACAAAAGGGAGTGATGCTGCTTTTATTATTACTCTCTACAAACTGGCTGTTGCTTTCCCAGGAACTATGCTCTCAGTTGAGCAAGCAGTAATTTAAAAAGTATTTTACCACAAATGTCCTATACAGCATTGCATATTTAATATGTGCAATAAAGGCTGACAGTCACAATTCTCAGGTGGTAGAGTTTGCTGTAACTGCACTGACATCCTTTCACAAAGCTTTTCTTGAAATGTGTATTTTAAAATGTGTAATTCGCAAGTATTGTTCTTGAATGGGATCATTTCATTTTGAACATTGGGCTCATGATCAAAGAGTTATGGCTTTATTCCTCTCTGTGCAATCATTCCCATGCAACTGCTGCAAACTAATTTTTTCCTCCTCCTTTTGGTGGGTGCTGCAACCATCCTCCACTGGCCTGCCAAGTGGTGCGCTCCCCAGGGTCTGCCTAGTACGCGTGTTTGTAGGCATTCAGCAGGGACGCGGGTTTTCTGGGCAGCCCCGTGGCAGAATTGCCGGCTGCCCTGCCCAGTGCTTCCGAGCCAAACGGAGCCCTCCTGGTTGGGGGAAAGTCACATAAGCAATGGTGCTGGACTGTAAGAAATAGGTTTAATGTCTTATTTAACAAGACTTGTTTAGGCTATGAAAAGTATCAGTGATCTAGAACTTACCTAATCTGCCTCTTAGTTTATAAATAGGTTTACAGTGCTTAGCCACCTGCTGTATACTCCTCTTATGCATTACCACTGCCCTTTCTTCTGGCTTCCTAAACATATGTGGGTAGATTGCAAGATACGCATTCTGCTTTTGCAGAGCCAGGACTCAGCCTAATTATAACCCGCAAGATCAGGATGTGACTGTTTTGACTTGCAGAAGCAAAGAGGAATAAATGAGTTGTTGACACTTAATTTGTTTAGATATTCTGAACTCAGTCCACTTTTTACTGTAATTTATTGTGTTTATGACAGTGCTGATACCTGACGAAAACCACCCATGTGTGCAAGCCATCATTTGCATTGTATTTGCTGATGAAATAAGGTGACTTTTATCAGACACTTTTGTTGTTCTTTTATGATTCTGAAGTCAATGTGGTTTTATAACTTCTCAATGACAAGAAAATAGTACACAGAATAAAGTTAAATAATATTTCTTTCCAGACTACTGTAATTTAGACAATCTGACATTTCAAAGAACCATGCATCTTTATTTCAATAATAATGACCAGTTATGGTTAATGGATTTCATTCACCCTAATATGTCTTACCGTGTGTAATAGGCACCTTCAGTGTGCACGTAGGTAGCTTTGCCAATGAGGTGTTTCCTCCTTGAGCGTAATGCATCATTTTATATCAGCATTTGGTTGGAGCAAGAAAGGGGGAAGATGGCATGACTGCAGGGCAGCTTTCTCCTGCAGTAGTCTGTGCCTTGAGTTCTGAGGGCAATTCCTGTATGTCTAGACCCGTCAATGTTGCAGTCCTCAGTTCGTCTCCGAATAATGGCACAGACATGCATTATTACAGTCTCACAGACCACATTGTATTCCACCCCTTTCCCCCCATGAAGCGCTGGTGCCCCTAGCAATGATGTCAGGATGAAAACGGATAGGCTAGGTCACACATATTTTCTTATTTTCCAGTGATTATTTTCTTAACATTGATTTTGTTTTCAGAGCTCTCTGAATTCTCCATAAACTGTCTCCCAAAGCATGCCCCTCTCTCATTAAATTTAAATACTCTATTTTCCTTCTCTGTCTTCTCCCTTGTTCTTTCTCTCTTGGTTGCATTTAAACATTACTTAGTGACTATCTTACTAGTGTCAGTGAATCGTATTCAGCAGTATCCCCCACCTGGGGCTCTTATGACCTGTTTTCTATGAGAGTAGGTTTCTGTAGGAAAGAAGAATCAGCCTTACTCCTCGCAGAATTAGAATTTACTGTCTTCCTAAGCCAACCCTGATGGAGAGCCCATGCCGCTACATTTAGCGTTTGTAAACAGAATCCTAAAGCTTTTTGTATGAAGCAATAATATATGAAATATTGCATCTAGGCTGACATTGTCCCATTAAATGTAATCTTCAATGAAATCAAAGATACAACTGGGTTTTAATGTATTTTTAACAAGAAAAAAGAATGCATTTTTTTTTTATAGCCTGACATACAAAAGAAAATGTTCTAAAACACGAATTTAAATATAACAGTGATAGAAGGTTGCACAACAACATCAACACAGTTGAGATATTGCAATTTCTACCTGTTGTAGCCTGTGTTGCCATGACTGTTGTACCTAGAAGCCCCACTCTTGGACAGACTCCTTACTGGATTAGGTGTCATGCAAACCCAAAATAAGAAGATGATCCCAACCCTCACAGCCTTATACTTCAAGAGGTAACAGGCGACAGGCGACCGGGAAACGATGAGGTAGTTCACTTACTAAACTTATCTAAATCTGTAGCATGATGGCAGAGGTGAATTTCAAATAGAGATTTTTAACAAAAATAATGAGGTGGTTTTGTTGATATTTATGAGAAACTCAGCCTGAGCACTTGGGTGCAGTATGGGAGATAACATGGATGTGCCTATGTGAAATTTAAATAAGCAGATGATAAGTATCATCCTGGGTAGGCTCGATGCAAGAACTTGAGAGATGATATGGTGGGCATAGATCGCAAATGGACTACATACACTGATACTATGAAGACAGGGAGACCAAATAAAGGTTTGTAAGAGAGGAAGATTTAAAACATGGGATCTCTCTGAATGATAATGCATTATTATTAAGGCAGTGCATGGCAAGGGTAAGGAAACAGATGCTGGAGCAATCCATGTTCGGCATAATGAAAATTTGGATGAGTTTTAAGCATGTAGATGAATGCAAAAAAACTTCTACTAGAAATGTTAGTCTTGTTAGGATTATGACATAGTTTGATTATGAGAAAAAAGAAGGAGGTGGAAGGTGCAGATAAGTGGCAGGCTAGATATGATTTGTCACAGTGACTGCAAAGGAGATGCAACCGAAGGTGTTGTTTTAAACATGCTGTTCTTGGAGTGATGTCCAGGAAGAGCAAATCTGAGCCAAATTTTTGGAGACTTTCCTTTGAACAAAAACAGGCAGATCTGGAGCAAAGAGATGAATATTCAAAATAATAACTAAATCATCGTAGTGGTAAGTCATCATAAATGCTGGAGGTGGGTCTTGAAAGAGCTCCAAATAGCCTGTGGTGATAATGGACAGATGCACAGAAAGAAAACAAAGAAAACAGAGTCACAGAAACCTAATGAATACAAGGTTTCAATGCTTATTATTATTTTTGAACTTTGATTCAGTTCAAAACTGGTGAGAGATGCAGGTAAGAGCAGCTTATGTTGTGTCTAAGGGAAAAAGGCTAGTTTACAGAGGTTCTTGGCTGAAAGTGGAGAAGACGTATGTTTAATGAGCTTGGATATGAAAAAGAGGAGCAGAGCTGTCTGTAGCTGGTGAGAAAAGGGGATCAGAAAAAGAGTGGTTTTTTGTGGGAGCGTGAGAACTGAAGGAGGAGTGAAGAGCAGTGTGTTCAGGATGGAAGAACTGAGGCAAACGGAGGAGTTGGAAAAGAGAAATTCTTAATACGTGACATGGAAGAAGGAAGGGAGATACAGAAAGGGAAGTGATGGAAAGCAGATGTCTTCATGTAGAAGCAGACATTGGTTGAGATCCCAACGAGGAGAGCAAAGAAGATGGAGGAACAGGATAAGAGGGAGGATGATTCAGGGTAGCAAAAAAACTACTTGAGATGACAGATGTTCTCAAACTGGAGAATGAGAATTACTTAATTAGGAAACTGGAAGAACTGAACATGGATAAAAAATGTGTGGCAGGGAAGGACAGCTTGTCTCAGAACTAGCTGTTTTGGAGAAGGAGAGAGGCAAAAGGAAAGGGTGAAGAGTGAAGAAGGCTGAAAATGAACACCAGTCCTTGAGGTAAAAGGAGAAAGGAAAGAAGAAATGTGGGAAAAGAGGAGACAAATACCTATAAATACTCATGACCTGGAAGCTGTCAAAAGACTGAGTGACAAGGGACAAGGGAGATGAAGACCATAAGTATGAAGCTGAAAGATATATGATTGTTGTTTAAAAGGGGGGAACACAGTAACACAGATCTGAGAATATAGCTGATGAAATCAGTGCAAGACAGTAAGCTTTGGTATAGGGTGAGCTGAAGGAGGAATGCAGCCTGAATGCAGAAGGGAGACTTGGAGCTATTCAGCAAAGGGATTGGATGGATCAGCAAAGACTTACATGGGATATTGTGAAAACAAAAGATTGTCTTTAGCTGAAATCAAAGAACAAGGCTGAAGAGAACTGCTGCATGGAGAGCAGGCAGCAGGAAAATGATAGGGGAAAGTGGAAAAGGATCCTATTTAATGCTGCTAAAAATGGAGAAAGACAATTTAGCTAGGGAGGAGCATAGGTAGGGAGAGAGCAAAAGCCCAGTGTGACCACCATGAAATGAAGCTGAGGGGAGAAATGCGAGGAAAAGAGAAACCTCTGAAAGAGAGAAGAGAGACAAAAGGATCCAGGCCTTGGTGAGGCTGAAGGGAATGACATATGAAGAAGTCATGGATGACAGGGTTTTTTTACAGAGACAAAGAGAGTGGGAGGAAAGAAGGGTGTGGGTGTGAAACTTGAAGCTGTGAAACAAGTCACAGGTAGAAGCAGCAAGAAAGGAAGATGTAGCATAAGGCAAGACAAAAAATTCCAACTTGGATGGTAAAAATAATGGTCCCAAATTCTGTTCAGCCATCTCAATAGAAAGTGGCTTTAAAGCATAGTCCCTCAAAACATTTTTCTTTTTTTCTTTCCAAAGATCATCTGCAAATAGTTGCTTGGATGTGTGGGCTTTCCTCTGGGGAGGGCAGAGGGAAATGAACTACTGATTCCTACTCTCTCATGCTCAAGGTGCTCATTAGGCAGTCGGAGAGGCTGAAAGAAATCATATTTAATAAAGTGGTAGGTGATTGATTTAGCTGAGAGAAGGCATAGCTGTTAAGTGTCATTCCTAATCAAGATTAAACCTCTCTGTTTCATCACGCCAGGCAGTTATGGTGGGCTAAAGTACGTACTAATGCTTAACGCGGATTTGAACTCGAATGAAACGCAAATGGCCGAGACAAGGTTTATTTCAGTAGTCTGCACAGGAGGGCTCTGCTGCTCTGTGATGGTATTGGTTCCTGTCCCAGGGACTTTCTCCAGCTGCTTCTGCAAAGTAGCAGCAGCCATGAAAACTTCTTTCAGCACAATCTTTGCTTGGAGGTGGATACCTTTTCTTGCTGTATGTGGGCCTTGCCACTTCTCTGTGGTTCTGTCACCTGCGGTTTGGTTATCTCTCTGTGGAGAGCGCTATGTAAACCTGTCCCCAGAGCTCAGAAGGAAGCTTCCCCAGGTGGGGTACACGCAGGGCAAAGCTTTGGGAGGGGATCCGTCTCGCTTGACTGCAGCTCTCGCTCCTCGTGATAAGGCAGCGAGTGAGGTGCCGCAGCCACAGGCCTTCTCCTCTCTGCTGTGCCGGGGGGAGGCCTGCAGACCCCAGACCGAGTGCTCCTGGCGAGCACCGTCTCCCTCATTACCACTGCACCGGAGCCTGGGCCTGCTTCCGAGAGAAGCTTTCCCCTTCCTGTTTTGGGGAAGGGGCCTGGTCGTTTGGCTGGGCGAGCCGGGGAGGGCCGTGGTTCTGGTTTGTTTTCTAGGAATGAGCGAGAGGAGGGGTTTGTGCCTTCTGACTGCGTTCTGATGCCTCTGCTAGCAGCCGTGTTTCTTTCACAGCACGCGGGCTTGCTGAAGGCATGTTTTTCATCTTGTAAAACCCTCCTCAATTTCCAATGTTGCTTCTCACACACATCCTGTTATTTTTACCTTTAGGCTTCAGCCCTTCCATGTCTGACATACAGGCTTTCCCAGGAATATTTTAAAAATGGAAATTTTCAACTTAGTAAACATTTTACTTCCAAGTATTTTCATTGTTGGCTAACATCTGAAGATTTCTTGTTTTAAGCAACCCCCCTGCACCCTGCTTAAAAACAGTATCTTGTTTTACTATATGAGCAGTCAAGCCATCTTAAAAGCAAAACACGTTAAATCACAAAAATAAAAAACTAATCTGGTAGACATTTTGCTTTCAGATCAGAGCCAAAAATACAGAGAGAAGAGTTCAAATCTTGATGAGAATAATGTATGCACAGGATTAAGGACTTGAAGGGAGGCTGCATCGGAAAGAAGGTGGTTATTTGAGTCCACTGAAGCAAAATGAATGAACTGTGTGTAAGCTGTTTCTGGTTCAGAATGATGGTTGTCCCAGATTAGCTTCCCTGATGCGATTTCAACTGCAAATAGTTTCTCATGTTTGGTCCCAATCAAGAAACAAAGGCATAAGAAAAAATTGGATGTGAGGACTGATACTCAGTGCTGCTGAAAATGTGAAGGCATAAGGCTTCAGTTCTCCATGGTGGACCACTCCCTAGTGAGGCTAATATTATCCTTTTCCCCAAAACTGTGCTAGAAGTAGCATGTAGCATGGCATTATCCTGTACTGCAGTGACATCTACTGTAGGAAAGCAAAAAAAAAAAAAAAAAAGCCTTCAGGAAAGCAGCACTGGCTTCTCAAGCACAATGCAATGATCAAAGCTTGAATGTGTTTTTGAATACCGAGGGGCTTCATTTTTTTCCCTTTGAATACCTCAGAGCTGTTAATACGTGATTGTTACTCAGCACCCCTCGTCAAAATGTTTCCAGACTTTAAACAAGCACGTACTCATCTAATGCATTCTGTGACTTGTTTTGCATGCAAATATTCAATTCCTGAAAGACTGTGGTTTAGTTTTAGTTTGTTCTCCATCTGAAAATGGAAGCGAAGGGATTTTCCTCTCTGAAGGAGGGGAGAAGCTGGTATCTGGAGGCTGGCAAATGGACAAGGTGTTCAGATAGAGCTGGCTGTGACCTGACTGCCTCAGCGGGTGGGAAGAGGCAGGAAGAACAAGGACAATTGTCTCTTCTGCTATTCAGGTGAAGTGTGTGTATTTTTATTACACTTATGTACAGTGTGTTGAAAATACGTTCTCTTCACGCTCTCTTCTTTCCAGCAAGCATTGTTTTATGCCAGAAATGAAACCGAACCCAGTTTTTTATTGGCCAATGACTTGGTTGTGCTACTTGCAGCTGTTTGTAGTGCAAGGTCTGCCTTTTTTGCTGGTGAAAGTTTGTGCTCTGCAACTGCTTCACCTGGGTGCTTTCATCTCTTTTTTTTCAGGGGATCAGATTATGGGCTCTAATCTTCCTGCTACCAGCAGCAGTGGGGACAGGTCTCTGGATCATGACAGGAATGTGGTTCATACCAGCTCTTCCACCCCTCTGAAGCAGATAGCAACCAGCCTCTCATAGCTGTGAGATCCACCTTCAAGGGATGGCACCAAGCAGGAGAAATCCTGTCAGTACATACATGTCCCAAGCTAGTGGTGGGCTAGAAAAAAGTGTAATGGAGCTACACAATGTTGCTAGGCTGAGAATACTATTGTTTGAAAAAGACCTGAAAATACTGAAGGGAAGGTTTTATGGTTCTGCTCTCTTCTGCATTTTTTTCTAGCCTCCCAGAATGCAACACTTACAGCCTATAATTAAAACAGCTTGCTGCTATTTGCATTTTCATGAAAGGAGCCTCTCCTAACATACCACTCTTATATCTTGATATCTAGTGAAATTTAATTTCAAGGCTTTCCTCTTTGCAGATCATTTAACTCTTAATGGCTTTTTAGCATAAATCTATCTCTGCTTCTGTCTGAGCTGTATGTCTCTCTCCCTCTCTTTCTGTCTCTCTTTCTTATTATTTGTTCACCTTTAAGCCATTCCAAAGCTATTGGAAAGACAGATTGCAAAGGCAGACGCCTGAATTTTGCTATTACACTCAACAATTCTGGCATGAGTTCCTACACATTCCTATAAAAAATATGCCTGTAGCTGAAAACCCAATGAGGGAAAAATGAGCTTTGGGCTGTTAATTAGTTAAATAGTTTTATATAGTGCTATTTCCACATGGGAGTCATATTTATGGATTTAGATGAACAGTGGAAGAATAGTGCTTGGTGCTATATTCTTGGAAGTGCTGAATTTGAGGACATATATAAATTAAAATACTGTGCATATGCTAAGTGCTAGGTACTTTGTACAATACAACTGAGCAAGGGATCTCTTTGAAAAGTAATAGCTAGCAGCAAAGGATGTCTAGCAAGTGGAATTTTCTGTTGATTCTCTCATTCCTTTTCCTATCTTTCCTTTGCCTGACAGAAACAGATGGAATTTTATTTTCTCACAATTACTATGAACTGAGACTAACAGCTCCTAAATTGGCAGTGAGGAGGTGGAAAGGTGTGAAAAAAAATAAAAACATGCAAACCCTCTGTAACAGTCTGAACAGTGAAATGTGGAAATAAATCCTGTCATATGAATTAACCGTGACTGATATGTGGCTTGTGGATTATACCTTTTATATAATGATCCATCAGCTCTTCAAATAATGTGTGCATGTTGAACAATAACACAGTTCGGTGGCCCTTCTGCTAATGGTCAGAACTCCCAAACTATTATAAAAAACAGCAGCATTGTCTTGTTATTTACCTAGTTTTGAGGTATGCAGTTTTTCAGCTTTGAAATTGGTGTTTAAGCATGACCTGTATGGAATCCACTGACTTTCTCATAACATCACGTCTAGGTTCCTCTCCCCATTTTCCTCTTTTGCCAGATCAGACACAACTTTGTGTTTTCTTTTTGTTACCATTTTTTAAACTGTATAGTTTAATTAGGGAGGAGGGCACAATGGTAGTAAACTCTCTTTAAAATTGACTCCAACTAGCATATGGACCTCTTCTGAGAAGAAAGCCACTTGACTTTCTTGTAGGTGAGTTCTGGAGCTAAGCTGGATGTGCCCCAAGCAGTGGCCATATTGTGACTGCCTGACACATGCCCAGGAGTCACACGAAGACTTTCAGTGCTACAGCTATCCCTAGTTTTGAGAAAGAAGACCTTATAAGTTGAACATCCTAACTCATCCCCTAAGCAGGCTATATGGAAAGATGATGACAATGGCATTCAGAGACGTATCTGGAGGCTGCAAAAGTGCCATTTTACAAGCCTTGGCTGAGGTGTGTGTGGGGAGAAGGCCTGATCCACAGCCAGTTTTGTTCCTGAGGAGGATCCCAGCGCAGATTCCCACATGTGCTGGGCCTGATCTTGCTGTGCAGAATGCACAGCCTCTGAGCCAGAGCAGGGATCCCCCTTACGTGTGAAGAGGATGAAGATACCCTCATGGGAGAAAAGCAGCAGAGGAAGAGATTTTGTGTGACAGAGAGAAAACAGAACATTATGCAAACAAGCATCACAAACAGGATCGAAATCTGGATGAATAGCACAGAAAGATCAAACAGAAGAGAGGACTGAACAAGGCAATATAAGGCGGTGTATGGGCTGATGGGCAGAGCTAAAGCGAGATTGTTTTCAGACCCATCTCCTACTCCAAGCACATTTCTGGGCCCGTGCCCATGGGCACCACCTCGTCGCTGTGCCACCACCGCTTACACTGCTAAGCCAGCTAAGCTTGGTGCTTGGGCTGGTGCCTGACATGCGGTGTCAGTACCAGCGGGGTGGGGAGCGAGCTGCCCTGCAAGGGTGGGCAGCAACTGTGAGTGAAGAGCCTATGGCAAAGTCCGTGCTTCTGCAGTATCCCTGGGGTATCAGGGAGCGTTACCCGAGTTAAGGCATTAGAGTTTCTTTACACATATTTTGTCTTCAGCTCAGAGGACGCCAAGGCAGTAGAAAGAGCACATAGTTAGCACCTAGTTAGGAAGCATAGAGATGTATTAATTACCTGAACAGGCAATTTCTTGGTTAGACAGGAGGTGCACAAGGACAAAAGAAGTTTTATCTGACTGGTAATAGCTAAATACACAATGGTACAAATTCATGTTATGTATGGGCTGAATCTTACAAACAATTATAGTTATATACCCAGATTCACAGTTTTGGGTAGTCCAAATCTTTATCAGTTTCCCCTTATTTATTCTGTTTGTCTTTCTTTTTAGAGGTCTTACTGAAACTAGAGTAAGGTCTCTTCCTTTTCTTTTGAGATCGTTTCAAATCCCAGTCACAATGAGCAAACCTACGCATGATTTAAGGCTTGGGTTATAAAAACTGTGGAGACATATTAAAGTAACTGTTCTCATAAGTACATTTTGTATTGCTTGTATTAGAAGTAATGGAATTTTAAGAGTTTTTCTTCACAAAACCTAAATTCTGGCCCTTAACTCTCTGACTGCTTGATGTATTCTAAGAACTCACTCCAGCTTGAAGTTTTCCATGCTATTTCAGTGAACTAAAATACTTTTTTAAAAAAGGGAAAGAGAATGAAAGGGAAGAACATTTCATGTTTAATATCTTATGAGCCACATACTTCTAGATCTAGGATGGGAGGATATTCAGCCAGTACTTCCAAAATTTGTTGAAGTCAATGGACGGAGCTGCATTGGCAAAAGAGTGTTAGGACTAGATATCAAGGAGACTGCAGTGGAATATGCAGGTACCTGAGCTAGCTTTACAGATAGTGCAGGAGGAAACAAAGGTGAGGGCACCACAGCATGGAGCTCAGCATACACTGATTTACCTGATTATTATGAGAAGTCCAAAGTCCCAACAGACTTCTTCCTTTTCCTGGGTTTCATTCGGTCTCTGATGAAGATGTTTTGGATATTCCAGATTTCCTAGCATAGATACCCTGTAATTCCAACCCTTGCCTGTTGTCACTCTGCCCGTAAGACCAGGCAGTAGAGCCAAGGCTCGTGCCTGCTGTCACATCTCCCTCAAGGAAGGAAGAATGCCACCTTTTCTGAAAAATTTGATGGCCTTGAGTGCAGGGTCCTCACTGACTATCTTTCCTTCTCCACGTGAGAGAGGAGAGGGCTGGGTGAGGGGATGGCTCCTTCTTTCCTGAGGCACTTGACCTTTGCTACAGTTGGGGTATATTTTAAGTTAAGTTTTGGCATTGCCACAGAACTGAGATCATACTGGTCCAGAGTACTGACTGTGTGTTGCTCTAAGATCAGTAAATTCATCTGGGTATGATGGACTTCGCAACTGATTTTGATACTGCTGATCATGGCCTGGTATTTCAAGAGCTGGATGTCTCTGTGTTCTTGGCAGTGCTTTGTATTGATCGTAACCCTTTCTAGAATTGATTATCAAAGCCAGGTGGTAGGGATTGCTGCCTCTGGTCTGACATGCATCCTTTCCTCTTCACACCCACACATGCATGATTCAGGCTATCTCTCACTTAGCATAGCCTGCAGTGTGAAGCAGTAAGCCCAGAGGCGGCCAGTGATTCCTTCTCATCACTGAGGAAGCTCAAATATGGAGGCTGCTGATGGTTACACACCTTGAGCTGAAGCAGAGTTTCCAGGAAGATGACTGTGAAGCACAGGATAAGAGATCTTGAGAACACTAAAAATATTCAGCTACGTATTTTCTGCCAAGCGGACCCTGAAAGTTCTGGGAGAAATGCCAGAGTGATGCTAGTAGATGAACGTTTCTGAGCCATCTTGTCCCTGATTGCAGGAAAACAGAAGTGTTGTTGAATCAGGCTATTTTTCTAAGGCTAACCTCCCTTTGTTTTGTTTTTCTTCATATGCAGTCATGTTTAATACTGGCCCAAAAATCTTAAGAGTCACTTTTGGTCATGCCCTTCTCATGGAAAGCCATGTGTCAGACAAAGCTTTTAGCAAAGCAGTTTGCATAGATTACACCTTATTTATTTAATGGTTACCTCATGCCAGTATCACATGCATACTCCTAGATTTTCTAGGTTTCCATTGTTTTGCTGATTCACTGCATACAGCAAACTGAGAATGCTAAGTAACCTTGCTGACACAGCCTGATTCACATTACTTACTCTGTGTCCTCATTTAGTGGAAGATCCAGCTTCAGCCTGCCTTAGTGTATACAGCTGCAAAATGTTTGGCCCAAGCCGTGGTATGAAACCTCCTTCTTGAGCACTTGCTCAACAGGATTCTGCACTATATGTTGTCTTGTATTTTGGACTTTTGCACCTGTGCCTAAAGGTGGTGCCTATTGACATTTCTGACCTTTATAGTAGAGTAGTGACATTTGGATGGGGACAATGCAGGGGCATAATTGTTTTCCCATCCCTTTCCATCATTGTGGGCTCAGGTCCATGAGAAAAATCGATCACAGTCCACGTGATTTGCATGGGCTAATCTCCTGGTGCACTTCCATTGCGTGTTGGACTTTATACGTGTATTGAAGGGACAGCTTTTAACTAGACATTATGAATTAAGAGTGTACTATAACTCAGCTGCTGCTGTGGCGCATCTGGTCGGAGCATCACCACAACTAGCTGGCCATGCCTAAAAGAGTGGCAGACGGCATCAATACAGCAGCGGTGCCATGAACTGCAGTGGTTCACTGTGAACACAAGCCAGGGGAAGAGAAGGAAACACATGGAAACATGCCAATTTCTAAATGGGGGGGAGGAACGGGTTTATGTTTATCTTCAAATGATTTAGGTGACCATACACATTCAGTTGTTACCACAGGGGTGATGGCAGGGGAATGAGGAGGAGTGGAAACTTTTGTGAAATCTTTTGGAAATGCAAAATAACTTTTTTTTTTTTTTAATTATGACAAAGTAGTCGTAAGTAGGACACCAGTAATCTGGTATTTGTTCACAAGAGCACTCTGGTAGAAAGCTGACTTTCATCTAACTAACAGAGAAAAAAAAATACTCAAACAAAGTCTGTCTGCGCAGTGGTATGGCATTATCTAAGCCATCCATGTCTTGTCAGTGTGTTAGCACAACTTGTTCTTCACTTGTCAAAGTTAGTAGAAAAGATCTTTGTCTTGTGCAAATAAAAAGACATTTGAGTACTTCTAAGTACAACTTTGAAAGAAAAAATATTTGCTTGAGACAAACAACTGTTTTGTGACAGGACTATTTCAGGTGAAAAGAATGTAAAAATCCAAGCAATGTGTCTCTGGTATATAAATAAATGTCCTGTAATTGTCTGCTAAAAGTGGAGGTAATGGTGTTGAAACAATAGACTCCATTGAAAAATGAAATCCTGTAAAGTGATAAATGTGTAAGGTCAGATGAACTATTTGAAGGTAAATCATTTTTCTTTCCTTAGCTTCTGGCACCTCTACGCTGAGAAAGAAGACTTTCAGAAATTAACTCCATGTGTTCCACAGAGGTAGAAAAGGACCTATATCAGGTATAGGATCACACCTTCCACTTCATTTAGCGGGAACCCCTTCAGCACATTGCCTCTTGGCGGGATTAGACAATTCCTAGCACAAAAATGTCCAAGCTGTGCTCAGACATGCTCAGCTCCAGCTAAGGCAGTTTCACGCAGATGGCTGGCAAGACTGATGAGACTGACACATTTCTGACCAGCTTGCTGCTAAGGGGCTAATACTTCACATTCCTTTTAAGAGGTTGGGGTCCTTTAAACAGATAATAGGTAAAAATCCTCTCCCATACACAAAGAAATGCCAGACCAGTGGGCCCAAAACCCAGCTGGAGCTCGCATCTCAAGAGGGGAGCACTTTAGAGTAGGTAGTCCTTTACCTCCCAGCTCTGATCTCTCCCAGCATCTGCCAATTCTATATATACTTTACGTACTTAAAATATTATATATATTATAGAGTATATATATATATCCAATACATAGCACTGCTGATGTCCAAGGCAGCAGCAGTATCCTCCTGATGCAGAGAGTTCTCCTCCCCAGCCACAAAACTCAGTAGAGGAGCTCAGGATCCTCACTGCATGTATAGAAACGCTCCACTTGTGATGGGAACACCAACTTCTGGGCACCGACAACCCGGTGCCACTGCAGAGGGCTTCCTTTTAGAAGGGTTTGGCTCAATCTCTGTGTTCATGGCCTCTTTTACTTTGAAAGCATGAGAATTTTTCCAGTGAAGCTTAATTTGCGAAGCTATTTTGATAATAACTTCACATGCAACTGACAAGAAGAAAGACATAGCACAAGATTAAAGACATAGACAGTGAAAGAATAAAGATGAAGCTGTTAATACCAAGTGTCTAAGAACTTATGCTCATGAAAAAGAACAGCTAGGAAGAAGAATGCTAAGTTCAGATAATTCAGATATTTGATCTCTTACTTCTCATACAACTCATTTTCTTTACATCTCTGATGTTTCCATTAGAAATATGACTCTCCTTCCCTGCCTCCTGTTCAGCTGGTATTTTGGTCATGACAGTTTTTCATCTTCAGGAACAAAGGAATTTTTGTGCTTTGTAAGATCAGAAGTTGATGCAGTCCCATGACTTTTCTTTGACAATGGTAACCCAACTGATTGCAAAAAAAAATACAAACAATTGTTGCAGGCAAAAAAAAGAATTTTCTTTCTTCCTTTTAGCAGCTGTCAGCTTCAAAAGAGAAACTTGAAGGGATGCTCCCTATTTAAAATTATCTCTATTATTCTCATCATAAGATGGTCAGGCCTATTTTAACCTCCATGGGTCTATTCCTTTGTGATATCCTCTTAACTCTTGATAGCAATGTTATAGTGTGGTAAGGGGTTTCATGGATTATTCTATTTCAACTCTTCAAATTTCCTGTTATTCAAATCTAGTGTCTGATCTTATGTTTAGAATAGAAGGCAATATGAATTACATTCTCTGTGTTGTTTTTTTTTTGTGTGTGTGTTTGTTTTGTTTTGTTTTGTTTTTTGTATTTATGTGTTGGCCCTCATTCATTTATATGTTAAACAGTCCCATGTATATGGTCTCACCTTGTATAAAAGTCTCTAGAGAATTTATATATTTCATCATTTGTTTTTGAAATAATTTTATTTGCACTGTTTTGAGATGGAGAGAATAAAAGTAAACAAAACAGGAAATATACCTCTGATTTATATAGTGCTTGTATATTGTCAGTGTTATTTTTGATGTTGCTTATAGGCTTTTTTGGTCATGATCCTTTTACCTATGTAGATACTTCCAAAGTGTAGCAGAATTTGCCTTAGGAACCACTGGCATATTTGACTCTTTGCTGGGAAATGTTTGAAAAAAATACCTCAGGCAGAGAAACTTTTTGCTAAGAAGTTCCTGAGAAGTATCTCTTTGTTTTGCCTAAGAGTGAGTGCATCTTATTTTATCAGTTCCACCATTTCTTTCGAAACTCTCTGAGTGTACCATTTAGCCCTGAGGACTTGTCCTTTGCTTTATCCTATTTCAGCACCTCTTCCCAGCTCCTCAGTTGTCTTCTTTAGTACCTGCGGAAGAACAGAAGCGGTGTAGGGCTAGTCCAACCAGTCCTTACTGTTTCTATCCTCCTTCACAACGAAACTTTACTGATATTCTCTTATTTTTAACAAAGAACATTTACGTCATCTGTTTTTTAAAAACATTTTATGTAATACAAGGAAAAATCTTGTGAAAATTGGAAGCTAGTTAAAATAGTTGAAATCAGTACTTCATTTTCTTCAGCCAAGCACTGAAGGAAGTTGAAGATAAGGTGCTATATGTACGAGAATGGGCAAACACATTATTTTTGCATTTTTGTAAGAAACTTCAACTGCAGTGATTTTATTTCTTATGTGCTAACAAACTGTTCAAAATATCAAAGAATAATGTTTCAACAGAGAGAAAAGGAAAACCTCGATTTTACTTCTATGTATTACGGATCCGGGGTTGTCTATTATCAATGCAAACAGTTGCTCTGGGGAAAACGATCCTCACTTCTGGCTGCTAGCAGGCAGGCTGCAGCTGGTGCTGCCACCGCCGCCGCCGGGCACGCGTCTATTCCGAACGAAGCTGAGGAAACTCAGTGCGTAAATAAATAAATGGTTGAGAAGCCGAGTAAGTGAAACATCACTTTCTGTGTTCGGTATAAGCTATCTTGTTTACGAAGAATAGTCTTTTAGGGAAGCAGAAGGCACTTGTCTTTGTGAGCTTGCCAGCAGAGAGCCGCCAGCAAGCTGCCTCTGTCATCGCTGCAAAACACAGTGCTGACAGACCTCTGACTTGACGGTAGCACTAAACAGGATTAACCACTTTAGCACCTCAGGTTTCATCGCACTGAAATGGCGATGGGCGCTGTTCACGTGGAGGATGGCATTTGTCGTAGTATTCGTGCCTGCGGTGGCCTCTCGGAGAGTGCGTGGTCTGATGCATCAAACCAAACTGTGCAGGGTTTAAACTGAGCCTTCGAGAGTGCTTCGATGGTGTAATTAGCAGTTAAATCTTCCTTGGGTCTTCGCGTGCTAATTGAAACACATAGCAACCCCGCTCCAAGGCCCTCCGGAGAGCGGAGTTTGGGGTGTGCTCTTACAGAGAGCATTATTTGGGCAGCGCTGTCCCCTCGCACCCCGACAGCGTGAGCAGCCTTCGGAGGCCTGGCCCTCCCGATGGCAACCCAGGGACCCCGCAGCCAAATCCAACGCTCGTCTCTGTGGCGACTCAGCCGCTCAAGTGCTCGCCACAGCTCTGCTCAAAGCAGGGTACCCACCGGCGAGATGCTGACCTAGGCGCGTGGAGAAACCCACTGCCCTACGAGGAAACATGGGCACGGGATGCCACCTCCCACGCGGTGAGGTGCAGCGCCTCAGCTGAATGAGGATAACTAGCCGTAAGTTTCAGCTGCGCCAAAATAGATCTGAATTCGGGTCAAGTGCATTGCTAAAATACCCGTTGATGCATAAGGACTGGTGGCTTAGGATGTGTATTGCAGCATCTGCATTTGGCGCCCTAATACCAACCACTGATCTGGAGTATTATGACCCAGGCGTAAAAGTTTTGCTTTTTTGTGCCACTACTTTGTTTCAAACTCCATGTTTACGTCCGTTCTGTAAAATGTCTTCTCCCATTTTATTCATGTGTTTCAGACCAGTTGGAAAGCTTCCTGCTGTATTTGTACACTGTAATTGTCTACAGTAAAGGGATGGTTTTGCTGCTGTTCCTAGATCCAACCAACCAACCAAACAATAAAAACCCAGCAATGGTTGGATATTTTATTTCTCAAAATAAGACACTTTGAATTAGAAGTTCTGAAAACTTTTGATACACAACATTTCAATTCAAATACCATGTAATTTATGTAAAAACATTAAAGAAAGAGAGGGTCCAAAAGGGGTATTTGGAACCACTGAAACGAATCATTTCCATTTACTGAAACAGTTTTACTTGGTCAGATTATGAACACATTCAGGATTTTGATTTTTCAGTGTCAGGACCTGAAATATGGAAAATTCTTATGGAAGAAAAAACAGTTTTCTGCCTGGCCCTATGTATTATTTATTTCAGCAAGATGTAGCTTGAAGCTTCAGAGGACTTGATAGATGTCAGGAAAAGAGCACCTCATCACCTCAAATTTTATCTTTTTTGGTACTACAAATTTATTAAAGGTTTTTGTCCCCAGTATTTTGGGAGTAAGCGTTTTTTGTTGTTGTTGTTTGTTTTTGTTTTTTGCTTGTCACTGTGTGGGAAGTAATACGAAAGTAATTACCCAAAGTAATACGAAACCAAAGAAAGCAAATTTGTTTTCCCTTGCTGCAGCAACTTTAATCACTATCCGTTCGATGGCAAAAGATTACTCATAGCTTAAGTCTATCTTATCTGGAATCAGTTCTTCACTGCTTATCCCCTCCCCTACAAATCAATTTCTAACTAACACAGCAAAATATTTTAAAAAGTGTTATGGCCAAGATCTTATTCTCGCTTACTTCTGAGAACTTCCTGTAACTCAGAGAAGTTATTTTCAGGTTTGCAGCCATGCAAATGAGAATAACATAACTCCTTTTCTTTCAGTGTAGCCAGTTCCTGCATGCATATCTAAACACCTAAGCTAAACATCTAAACTGCTTTAGAAGGCTTGAATTTTTTTACTTATTATAGTCACAGTGAGTGTTCTTTACACTTGTCATCTGTAATTATTCCTGTTCTTAATCTACACGGTTTAAAAATTGTGAAGGAGGTGATGGCATTTCCTACAAGCAAGCACAACAGAAAAAAAAGAAAAAAGATGTTATTAAAAGAGTAAGTCATTGTCACACTTGAAGGACTTCTGAGGCTGTTCAGAAAAAGGTGAACTTTGTTCTCAGGAAAGAACAAAATGTCACATTGCCTTCAGAAAAAACATCTACGATTTCTACTGAATTCATAGTACCCAGAGTAGAAGTCAGGCCTGTTCATGTCTAAATTAGGGCTCTCTTTAGGTGGCAAAACTGTGCAGCCCCTCGTGTACCTGTAATATACTAAGTTACGCAGGACAACCATACCGTGACAGCTTGAAGGAGGCAGGACTCCAAAAGCATGAAGGCAGTTTAAAATTCCCACTGAAACAATTTATTTTGGGAAGCTGCTGGCACGCGCATGGATGCTGGAGCAATAAAGCCCCTTCCCCGAGGAAGCAGAGCCTCTGGACGGGCCCCAGGGAAGCCACCGGGCTGCGCAGCACGCTGCTGGCGGGACCCGGGGGGCACCCAGCCCGCTGCCTTCCCTCCCTCGCCATTTGAAAGCCTTTTCTCCCAATCCCTCTTGCCATGTTTTAAATCTGTCCTTTCTTGAGCCATCCACTGTGCACTCACAGAGCAAATCCCTCCTTTTCTCTTTACAGCGCTCTTAAATATTTCGTTTACATTTGTATCTGTATCTGCAAAGCTGAGTATGTTCTCTTTTTCCTCCTCTTTCCCCCATTTTGTTGTTTGTTTGTTTGTTTTAGAATTTTCTTATAGGGCATACCTTATCTGATCATTGAGATTGATCTTCTCTGCTCTCTTCAGCTCTATGTATTTACCAAAGCCCGACAGACCACTGCTGCTGAGTTTTTCTAGGGGTGCATAAAGCCGGCTGTTTCACAAGGAGTCTGTGCTTCTGTTTTCATATCCTTGTATGTGGTTTGGCATTCTCACTGTAGCACTCTGACATTGTCACCTTGTGTACAGAAGGTGCTTCACATAACCACAGATCATTTTCTTTTTTCTTTTTGCACATAAGTGCACAGCCTGTTTTTTTTTTCCGCAGAACATTCCATATTTCCCCATTTCCTAAGAGTACAGCTGATCCTGTCTTTCTCAGCCCAGCAGCACGCATTTATCCCTGTTGAATAGTACCCTCCTTTTTACAGACCCTTTCTCCAGTGTGTGAAAATCCCCCTAAATCCCACAACTGTCCTGCAGCATAATAAACTCTCCCAGTTTGGTATAATCTGCCGCTGTGTAAACACGTTTTCTGCACCACTGCTGAGTTCATCGACATCCTTCCAACCTGACAGTGAGCCACTGGTAACCGCTCCCTAAATATCTCCATCTACATTGTTCTCCTTGTTTGCTTAAAGAATATCATATGAAACCATGTCAGAAATCTTACTGAAGTGACATCCAATGTGACATCCAATGTTTCTCTGCCACTGAGAATTCCTCTTGCTTTGTTGCAAAGAGATATCAGATGTTTGATGTCTTTTGTCCTTGGCAAAGCTATGGTGGCTGTTACTTGTTGCTTTACAGGTGCTTAAAAATAGCTTGTATATTTGCTTCAGTATCTTTTCTGGACACTGAATTTAAACAGATTGGTATACAACTTCTATCTCCTCCTTTCCTTTCAATGCTATGCTTGTCCTTTTCTGTCCTCTAAATATCTCTCCACTATAAATTCTCAGAGATAGTCCCAGGGATTTCATCAGCCATTTCATTCAGCACAGCTGATTGGAAAGCAGCTAATTTCTGAATAATTTCTCACTTGGTAGTCAAGTCTGAAATCCAGCTGTCTTCTGAAGAATCAATAATGACTTATATTTCTAAAAAATCAATAATAGGTGCAAAAATACTAAGAAGCTTGGCTTTCTCGCTGTCACCTGTCAAAAACTTTCCAGTTCTGCTTGACACTGGAGTAATCATTTGCTTGATCTTTTCCATTCCTGGTGATGTGCTTGGAATGATTTTATGTTACTCCCGGTGCCCCTTACCAATCCCCCCCCCCCCCCGACCCTGCNNNCTTTTTTTTTTTTACCAATAGTGTTTTTTTGCCTTCTCTTCTGATTTCATGCCTGCAGATCGGGCTACTGTTATAGCTCTCCAGAGCAACCTGACCCAGCTTCTCTTTTCTGCATGCTTCACTCCTGCCTGAGC
Source organism: Anseranas semipalmata (assembly GCA_013399115.1). Taxonomy (NCBI): domain Eukaryota; kingdom Metazoa; phylum Chordata; class Aves; order Anseriformes; family Anseranatidae; genus Anseranas; species Anseranas semipalmata. The sequence goes on along the minus strand of VXAA01004177.1, from coordinate 894,308 downwards.
TTCTGGAATTGCTTGTGACAGCCAGGCTGGTCTTGCACTATACCTTTATATTTTCCGTGTGGACTGATAGTTCTCTTACTTACACTCAATGTTGTTTCTGTGAGGAACTGCCAGCTCTCTTAAACATCTTTTTCATCTGCATCAACCCCCCCAAACATCATATAGAACAGTTGTAGGGGTTCACTGGAGTTTACCTCCATGAGACATTTTTATTTTGATGTCATTGTTTCTTTCTAAAATCATGGAATCTCCCTGCAAAAGCCTGTGAAGCCACATGTGCATGTATATGTACATGCATATATAAAATATGTATGCATGCATACACACATCTCTCTCTCTTTGTAAAGAACACTGAGAACTTAAATTTCCTGGCTTTTGTGACCCAAATAATTCAGTTTAATACCTATAAAAGAAAATGAAAGATGATGGGTGAGTCATCAGCAAACAAGCTCATCATACTGCTGGAAAATGGAGGCAGGCAGGACTCCTTATTCCTTTTCTAATAATCCTGTAAGGAAATTGTTTGCTTTGCATCAGCTGTAACTAGTAGGTGAAGGATACTTGTGAAGATGTTAGGCACCCAGTTTGGCTCCTAGATGACAGGAGAGCTTAAAAAGTTTTATTTTATTCTGCTCTGACTGTGATCTTGCAGACATTTATTCTTATGTCTGTTGTTTATTCCCAGGATCACAACATCAGGGGTCTAAAAAGCAACGTTAATGCTGGTCAGGCTTTGTGATTTCCTCAGCCTCTGGGGCCCGTGGTGAGCAGGCAGAGGACAGCACCAGCTCACGCTGGGCAGTCTCTGCAGCAAGAGCTCTGGTAACCATCAGTATGGTCACCACTGAACTCTTCTGATGCTGTATCAAGCTTTGGCTTGGGTTTAAAGGATATCTGAAGAATATGTTTTCGTTTCCCACCTCTCTCCCAAGGACTTATTCTGTGGCATTTGGCACATTGCCGTATCCATCTCTAGAATGAAGGTGATTTTTTGTTTTTTTTTTCCACAAAAGTTTAATAAGACAGAAAGGGGAAAACATTTCAAATTAAGCAGCATCGATCTACGTCGGTTATGAGCATGCCACACTTGGCTATAAAGATTTTCTGTAACAATATTTAATATTCCTTTGCCTTTCCTTTGTGTATTTTTAATAATTCTTGCTAGCATATTTTTATTCATTTCTATCATAAAGTCTAAACAATAAACATTAAAATTTACAGCAAGGACTCGTTTTCCTTGTTTCTGAAGAACCATTTGCTGCTGCTGAGAGTGCTTAAAACGAATTAGCAGTAGCAACATGCAATGTGTGCGGGATACTCATGTTGGCTGGACGAATCTGACTTTCATACAGAAGTGTTTGGTTTTTTTTGGGTATAGATTTCCTTTCCTCTTTTCTTTTCTTTTCTTTTCTTTTCTTTTCTTTTCTTTTCTTTTCTTTTCTTTTCTTTTCTTTTCTTTTTTTTCTTTTCTTTTCTCCTTTTCCCTCCTGGAATCTCACCCTTATGACCCTAGTTTGGTTTTGGATTTAAAATGTCACTTTCAAGAGAACCGAACGCCGAAGATGAAACTTGGGTACGGAAAGCCCCCGACTGCGGCCGCATTAAGAGACGGGTTCCCGCCTGCGGGGCCGTGCACCGACACACCCGCCGCCCATCAGCCGGGCAAGCACCTTCCAGCTCGGTGCCCGCCGCGGCGGGCCCCCAGCAGCCGCGCGGGGCGCGCCCGGTGGGTGCTGTGACGGGCACCGGGCGCCCCGCGGATGGCGCCGAGCCCGGCTGCGTTTCGCTCCCCGCAGCAGCTCCCCCGGACGCGA
>VXAA01004177.1:851370-892124 GCA_013399115.1 Anseranas semipalmata | reverse complement strand
CGTCTGAGGAGCTCCTTATGGCAGCTTAAACTCGAAGTCTTGCCCTGCCGTTGTTTGCTCGCTGCCTGCGGAGGATAGGAAGGAAGGAAGGAAGAAGCGGACGGCGGGACGCAGAGGTGAGGTGCTGGCAGCTGGCGAGTTCTGCCGCTGTGAGCCTCGCCTGTGGCTTGTGCGTGCTGCAGCCCGCTCAGGGTTGGTGATTGCAACCTTAAAAGCATGTGCGACGTAGTTTTGATGGTAGAGTTTTGGAGCGCCCTTCACCTGGCTTGTAAACAACTCTTCAGTGCAAGTTTGGGTGCGTGTTTTTTAGGATTCAAAGAACGGCAGTCTTAAACCTCTGGGTTTTTAAAGGTCTCGTGCTGTGCCTTGCTCCGTGGAGGTGGCAGGGAAAAGCGCTCTGTGGGACAGACGCCCAGCGTCGGAAGGCACTGCGGTGCTTGTGCGGGTGGGAAGAGGAACAACAGGAAGGCATTTACTGTGTTGGCTGTGTTTTAAGCTGTCATATCACCATCAGGTAATAAATAGGAGAGTAAACGTGCTGGGGCTGTCCCGCTCTCCCATCAGGTGCTGCCAGACCACAGCGACCCGCAGAAGGCTCGAGGGGACTCTGGCAGCGCATCTGCAGGAGCTGCTCCTGCAGCCAGGCTGCTTGCCTGGGGGCAGGGGAAGCTGGCTTTCTCCCTTAGGGAATAATAAAATGTAAGTACTATTTAAGCATGGTGTGGCTTGAATTGATGTGAAGAAAAACCACGTTAAAGACACTCTGGTACTTTATTTATGGGGAGCTTCACAGTAACGCAAGTAGTATATGGTGAAACTGAAATTTAGATGTTGAAGTACTAGAAGGGCTGTGAACTTTAAAATGTCCAGTTTTAACTATTGAAGTAACATTGACTGATTTTGTTTGAGACTCAGGTGACAGAGTTGATGCTCTAGTTTTCTAATTGCTGTAAACAACACAGTAGTATGCTTGTAATATCTTTTAGGTTAACTGGTATTAAATACTTTATGGTAACGTTCAGATTCTGCAAAAGAAATGCTCGCTTCTGATTCCATGTTTTACACTAGTTGCACACCAATTAGAAGCCATGTAGATACACAAATGTGACTGGCTCTGATTTGGTCATTCTTAAAATTGGGTCATATGGTAAGCATTGATCGTGATGTAGGGGTGTTCAGGGAAGGAGCAGTGACGGTCCTCGAAAATAGGTTTCCTCAGATTTCATATGTCCCTCCTTTGAATGTGCAGATGCCTTTTTTCTTTTTCCTTTTCTCTTTTGGGCGGTGGTGGCTGCTGGTGCTGTCCTGGCTGCGTGCGGTACAGCTCTCTAAGGTAGAGGTGTTGTTTTCTGCTGTAAGCTGCCTGAGTTCAAAAGAGGTGTTGGAGAGGGCTTCCATTACACAGCCAAGCGTAATTTTGTTTTCACTACCGATAAATCTGCAGTACTGAGAATGCATTCATTCCAATACCTGCCTAAAACCTGCGTGTGTAAAACAACGGCTCTGCTTTATTTGAGGGAATGTGGAAAAGGCTGAAGCAAATGTAGGTAGCGACTTCTGCCCTCTGCACGTTGGATGTGCTTTTGTCACAATTTTGTCTCATCGTTTTCTTAATATTCAAGTTGGATTGTGAGCTGTGAGCGAGCCGTGTTTGTTCCCTTTACTGTTGCAGTCAATACGTGATGGTGTGGATGTCTGAGGATAAATGGAGCCCTCAGTAATTATCGCTTGATATTAAATAGCGTCACTAACAGGAAATGACATTTGTCTTTAACTGTCCAGGACACTGCAGCTGACTTTCTTACTTGGCTGGCTCGCTCTACCTCAAGCAGGGATGGGTGAAATACACAGTCATTCTTGCATGTTTTCAGATGATCTTTGAAAATACTGCAGTGTACGGTAATATTTTGAGTGTAAATATAAAGGAAATTACAGGTAGGGACTGGGACAGCGCTTCAAAGAGTCTACACAAGGCAGGCTGTTAACCAGCTTCTTGACCTCTGCATCTGCTGGGAATTTAAAGTTCTGTTTATTCCCATTTGACAGAAGTAGCCTTAGGCACCCAGTCTTAGTGCTGATTGCTTCTTCCAGAGATTAAAATCTTAAATGTAGAGGACTGTGCTGTTAGTGTTCTCTAAAATGTGAGACATGCAACGTCAGTGGCCCAGGACTCAGATTTTTCTAGCGCATGGGAAGAGCCAGGAAATCCTGTATGAAGTTATTGAGGCTTAATAGAGCTGTTTCTAAATGTGGAGCAACAGAAATGTTAAAGGTAAAATTATTTGTGCTTGAATGTTACAGGTATTTTCATTACATGTCACAGTCCTGGTATTTTTGCAACTATTTTTAGTTTGGCTCAATGTAATTTGAAATCCCAGAATGTTTGTTAACGTTCCAATGTGATTTGGTGAATGATTTCTTTTTTGCTATGATTTGTGTTTTGGTATAGGGCAGTGTTTTACTAATACAATTTGTATGGTTTCTTTTAAGTTCCAAGTCTTCTCTAATTTGGTGGTATCGTGATGTAATGGTAGGCAGCTTTAACATTAGTTATATGCAGTGAAGTTTGTTTTTGCATTGTGGTGATGGCTGATAATAGTGAGATACAGGCGGGGCACACGTGCAAACAGCTTTACTTAATGATATGTGGAAGGCGATCCATTTGCCTCAGGTGCAGCCTCTAAAAAGTGCAGGGAAAGTCCTGTTTAAGATAAAAGAGTGAGTTGTAGCTTCTTTTCAGAGAATATCCCTGTGCCAGTCCCATCTTCCGCACGAGCACACTGCATGCCGCTGCCAGCTGACTCAACCCGTGTGGGCAGCGGCGGCAGGAGATGGATGGCTTGCTGAGCTGCCGGCTCCGGTCACTCCCGGCACTGCTCGAAGCTTGTGTCCTGCATCTGTGATCTCTTCAAGTGTCTGTTTGCTGTCTTGCGGGACGGGAAGGGGGCTCTGTGCCTGCTGCTGCCGGGGCAGGGACTCGTGGCACAGCCGTGGAGGTGGAGGGCACGCTCCCCCATCGTTTACAAACAGAGTAAGCAGGGCAGGGTGGTGATAGGAGTATCCTCGGAGGTACTCGTGTCTCTTCCTTGTCAGCCTTTCTGCTTGGTCAGTGAGGAGATGGATCTGGAAGAGAGTCAGGAGCTGCATCACGGCTGTTCAGAAAGCGGCAACTATCTTTACAAGGCTTCTTATCTCTTTTAGATGGGCTTGCTCTGATGCTTTCTCTGGTACACAATGGACATGGAGCACAGGTATATGCAACCAATATCATTTGTAGTAGAGGGGATATGCTGTCTCCTACCTCCTCGCAGGATTGCTGTCACAGAAAGTAACAGCTTTAGTTTCTATGTCCTTGGAACAGGACAAAAAAATCCAGTGACATAGATATGAATGAAGTGAAGAAATATACAGGTCGTCTTCTTGATGGTGAGTTACGCATGTCTTGTTTCAGCATTGTAGATTCAAGAGTAATTCATAGCTCTTGACTTTAACAAAGGTGACTGCTTTATGGGTAGTATTTGATCATTTGGGATCCAAATTGGTGCACCACTAAGTGTGTGCTTATTGCGGTTCCTCCATGTGCTCTCTTCCTGCCTTTCTGAATTACTTGCAGAGCCATTAATATTGAAGTCTTTCTGAAATCCTCAAACCTTTAACAGAATTTTAGGGCTCTTCCACTTGGTTTAGTAGGCAATAGCCTTTCTGTTCCATAGGGAAAATGCTTTCTGGATATCCAGTGTCCAAACTAATCTTAAAGTACTTTTTCTTTGTGGTTTATTACAATAATGTATGCAGCTCAAGTATGAACAGTGTTTGTGGACTGCTATTTTTTTCCCTGTATGTGATGCATTTTCTGTGCAGCTGCCCATTTAGTATGTTGTCATCTAAAAACAAGCAAGGCATTACATTAAAGGTAGGTGTCCTCGTTTAAATCATTTGATTCTAGGCCTTCAGCTTCACAAATCAGGTCAAATTCTATTTAAGCTACCAAGGAAATCTAGTCCTTTCATGAAAGGGATGAACTTCTTTGATGGAAATCTAAGTTTGTTGTCTTCCCAAGGTAACATGATATCCCTTTTAGTGCAGGGCAAAGCCGAGGTTGAGCCTTTCATCATCTCTAGCGTACATTAGTTCAGGGAGCATCTGAAGTTTATAAAACGTACAAGAGAGTAGCACCATTTTAATGAGGTGCATGCGTAAAGCGAAGCACGCGCCATTATTTATGTACTGTATGGAATCTGCCGGAGATTAAGGCAGGAAAGTTCAGTGCAACGAGTACAATTCCTAGGGCACTTTGAAAAGCCCATTTAAAAAGAACAGTATGTAAAAGCGAGTCTTGTACACGGAGGAATGTGAAAGGGTATCAGAGCTGCTAAATTTGGTGGAACTTGTCGCTGTCATCTCTCAGGGCTCGGATTGAAAGGGCTGTAGTATGCATGATGGCACTTCTAATGCTAAATCTCTTGTTTGTGCACCCTGCACTGGAGTGCACTGAAGAGGCAGCGGTTTTCTGGAAAGGCCAGATGTATAGCAGTTTTAATCATGAAAAGAGCAGTGTTATAATTAGCAGGAAGACTTTGTGTGTTGCATGTAATTTTTTTTCTCTGCGTGCTGTTGGAAGACGCCACCTGGGTTCTTGTCTGAATGCTCTCCAGTGCTCAGTGCCGTAAGCATAGGGTGGGGAAGAGGCCAGGGATCGCGGTGTGCTGAAGGACGAAGCAGAAAGGGGCTGCTCGGTCCCTGTCCTGTGCTGGGGCTGGCACGCAGCGGGGACGCGGCTGTGCAGTCGTGCCGGGGAAGAGGTGGCCCCGCGGCATCACGCCCTGTTTCACCCGGTTTGTTTTATAAGCGGAAGGTTGTCCCAGAAAGCGGGGAAGAGAGACAAGGACTTGCTCTGGACATTCCTGATGCTTCAGGTTTCTCTCTTCCCGTTTTTGAAGAGTGCAGCAAATGCTGGAGCTGAGTATTTGCAGCCATCCCGTCCTCCGAGTGCTTAGGAGCGGACTTCTCTTTTCTGACCTGTCAGCACGGCGCTTGCTGCAGGGATGCCTAGCGGCACCGAATGGTGCTTACGAGTGTTTGTCCAGATAGATGGGCAAATGTTTTTGGTGGCATCTGCCTGGAGGGAGATTTCTCTTGTGGAAGGGGGTTAAAGAAGGATTTTCTTTTTTTTTTCCTTAGAGAAATAAGAAGTTGGGGAACCAGCAGAGCCCTCAGTACCAGCGGCCCGGTACCCCTGCCTGGTGGGGCCTTCGTGTTGTCTGGGTCCTCGAGCAAGGGGAGGAAGAAGATGGTAGCAGAAGTATGTTGCTGCTGGCACTGAGTATGAGCAAGGAGAGGCAAATGTCCTGCTTTGAAAGGAGAAGCTTTCTTAGATTTCTGCATCAGACTAAAATTGATCGTGTTTCTCTAGTTACTCTAGCGGATGAGTAAAAATCTGGACCACAGGGATGGATTTGCCATCTCCGTGATACATGTGTTGGGCTCTCGGATCCTATCCAAACTGAGCTTGCATGGTCCCTTCAGCGTTTAGAGACAATGTAGGAGGGAGGAAGCCAGAGTTATCTACGAGGTTGTAAAACCCTTTTCCACCAGCCCTCCTCTGCTTGTCTTTCTCCCCTGGTTCCCCTGTGTACACACACACTCTCTCTTACTGCTGCTTTTAAAACCGGTGGTATTGCTTGCTGTCTGTCAAAGATGAGTGCAGAAAAGCCCTATAGTGATCTCTGGCATCCCATTCCATTCTAGGCTCTGGGCATCTCTTACTGTGTTTGCATTAGCAATTTCTTTTCTCCCTTACCTGCTGTATTTGCACTGTGCTGAAAGTATGCTTGGTGCCTCATGGAACAAATAGAGAGCTCTCTGCTGTGTCAGGGGAGGCTGAGCTGAAGGCAGAGGAGATGCATCTGCGTGTACAGAGAATTCCGTGCAGGTATTTAGCTCTTAGCCAGTGGTCGTCATGCAAGATTTTTCTTTTTTTTTTTTTTCTAGGGTGCATCATTTAATTACTTTGCTTCATGAAAGAAGTTTGAGTTAGGAATTCGAACAAAGCCAGGTTGATTAGTGATGACAAGTGTTTGCAGGAACAGTATTCCAGGCTTGAAGAGGGAAGTAGAAAACAGCACAGGGTTTTTTGTGAGCTGAATTCACCAAAATGTTTAAACAATTTGTCGAGCTCTTATGCTACTGCAAATATGCACTAGTGAACTACTAAAACTGACAATTTTACTTAAGATAGAAATGTAAGTGCTGTGAGCTGTATTTTTGATTTATTTGAATATAATGTTGAAATACGCTTTCATGTGGGAAGACTGGCATTTTAAGAATATTTAAAGCTGTTAATGGCCAGTCAGCCTCTTTGCTGAACTGCTGACTTCACACATACCATTTCCTTTTTCAGGTTTTTACAACCCCACATCTTCCAACTTTTAAAGCAGGATGGGGGGTGTGTAGAGGGGAGAAGCTATTTTTATTTTTCACTGGTATCCATAGAGCAGCTCTAAACTTTAATTTTTAAAATTACTGTCAAAATAGTAAATGTTGAGTATATGACATGAGATGTTTCTCTTTTCAGTTGATACCAGCTATGTTACTTAATTCGGAGACCTAACTTTTCAGCTGTTCTCATTTAGAAGCATTTATTTCTTGATTCAGGAATTTTGGGGACAAATCTGTGGTCTAAACCTTGCTAATGTTGCTTTTTAAAATACACAATGCCTTGCTCTGTGCTGAATAATATACACTTAGTATGGCTTGAGAGTTCATGATTTTGTAGTCTTGAAATGTATGATTCACTGTAATTACAGTTGCTCATATCCTAAAGCAGATCGTAAACTTACCTGGAAGGAGGGCAGAACATTTACAAATGGTATTTTACTGCTGACAGCTTAAGAGTTTGTTTATGCTAATCACTTCATAAATAGTGAGCAGTGCACTGTTGGTGACTTTCTGAGGAATTTTGCATGCGCAGAAAGTTTATTCTTGATGTTAAGGCAAATGCTGTTACAAAATGATATTTGTAAAGCAGTAATTACCTACTCTCTTCCTTTAACAGCTTAAGAAATATTCAGACTAAGTTTTTATAATAATATGTATGGCTGGCTAGCATTTGCTCTTCTGAAAGCCCATAGATTTGCCAAAAGCCTAGCTCTCCTACCTCTATTTTTATCTGCTAGAAGAGAGGTTTTCTGATCTCTCAGTTCATTGCAAGTTCTGCTGTATGAAAATAAGGAAGTTTAATTTCCTTTCCTGGAAAGGTTCTCACATGTATTTATTTATGTATTTATTTATTCACAGAGAATATGAACTGAAAAGGATTCTAACTCGGATCAATTTTCTTGTCAGAACACCAACTAGTTATGTATTTCTGTGCCTAAATGAAGGAAAACCTCATCTTTAGGGTTTGTTTTGAACTCATAAATGTGTAATGCTAAATAATACCGATTTTAGAACTACAAAGCTTGTGTCACATCTTATAATCTTACAGTATATTTGTGCAGGTGTAAGTTTTTTTTTTTCCTCTTAGCCTATGAGATCTTACTTTTGTAGGAGGGTGCCGCAGCGTGCTCTAAAAGGTGCTTACAGTTGATTCGTGTTGCAGAAATACAGAGGCATGCGCTGTTGTGTGTTAAAGTATATGCGAGGCTATGCCCCCGGTAACCTGCCTGGAAGGAGATTTTCAAGGGGACTTGGAAGTATCGAAATTACAGCAGCACTCTTCTTAGCCTTATTCAGTTTATTTGCCTCTTTTCAGCACCGTAAGGACTCGTGCAAAGGGTGCGAAGTAGTATTTTTACTTAAGAGTTGGCAGGTGCATGGATGGGTAGGTTAAAAACCGGCATTCCCCATTCACGAGCAGTCACCACGCCTGGCTGTCAGCAGACTGGGTGCCACAGGTAGGCTTGGGAGCTGGGCCAGGGCTGGGCGGGGGCCGCCAAGGGGCACAGGCGGCCAGGACGGTGGCGGTGGCCGGGGTGGCCGTGCTGAATGGCCTCCCCCTGTCCCCTGGGGGCCGGCAGCTCTGAAATCGTCCCCTCCGCCTTGCCCCCGAGCCTGAGGCGCGGAGTCGTTGACACAAAAGCTCAGTGCTTTTGGCAGCGCTGAGCCCACGGTCTGCTGTGTGCTCAGGCTTCTTCTGGATGTTACAGTTATCACCATAACCCTGTGTTTTTGTGACCAGGCATGCCGTCAAGATAAACCGTGAAGCCCTAAATATGCATGATTTTTTTCGGGACATTCGGCTTGCTTGGATGCCAGTGAGAAGTGTAATGGAGATGTGGCTGAGAGAAAACAGCAAATGACTTGGACGTTTTCTGTAAAATACCACCTTTGAAATGCAGCAACGTGTGTCCTTTGAGTAATTCTTTCAAAATTGGAAGAGTGATGTTAGACAGGAAAAATGTTTTCTGTCCTGTTTGCTGACACCTGGTACTATGTAGTAGTGACACACAGAGGGTGAAGGCTCATCTAATAATATACGTTTTTCTGACAAAGGGCTTGCACAGTGGGAGGTGGCTGGTAGAAGTGATTCGGGCATTAACAATAAAAATAAGTAAGGAATTAAAGGCAGATGAATACTTTCCATCGTGTTTTTTTTTTTAAAGTAACTGATGCAAGGGAAGCTAATCAGAGAAGGAATAAAACTCAGTTTACAGAATGAGTTGAGAAGTAAATAATGTAAATAATACAGTTGATGAGTGGAGATCCTCCCTGTTTCTTTAAATAGAGTACATTCTAATGATGAATTTAATGTTATACTTAGGTTCATACATGGGTTTTTTTTGTCTTTTCTGTTTCCTTGATGTACAGCAAACAGTTTTTCATTGGTCTCTGGTATAGATTCTGTACTTCCATTCCTAAATTGGTGGCATTTGGCCATTTTCTGTATATGACTATGCTTAGCTTGGTTTTTGAAACTTTGGTTTTCATTCTCTCGCTTTTTGCGTGCTCATTCCGTTGCACTTCAGTCTTGCCATTACATTTCATTGTTTGCTCACATATTCCTGGCCTTGGTTTGTTTTATTTTTTTTGCCTGCGTTTCGTAAAGCTGCTAGATTAATTTCCTGACCTCAGCTTTCTGTATTGCATTCTCACACGTGCAACAGGGCGAGCAAGCAGAGAGAGCCTCGAGCTCTGTCCTTTCTGTGAAATTTCTCCAAAAAGCGCCTGGAGGCTTCTCCCCAAGCCCCGCCGGCCGTTTCCGCGGCCCTGAGGAGGCCGCGCCGCGCGGGGCTGGGATGGCGGGGCAGCGGCGAGGCCCGCCTCGGGTAGCAAGGGCCCCGCTCGCGGTTTGCCGCTTCCTCACGCGAGGCGGTGGGAGAAGCTGTTCCGGGGCCTGCCCTGCGAGGGCAGCTTCCCTTCCGTTCAGACCGACCCCGATCAGACGTGTGGTGGTTGTTGGAGGCTCAGAAGCTCCGCTCTCGAATGTCTTCTGTGACAAACGTCGCTATCCACCAGCTAACTTTATAGGGACTGTAGGTGTGACCGGGCTTTCAGCAGCACCTCTTCAAAACAGTGGTATACTGGAGTCCTGTGCTTGGGTTCGCCCTGTTTCAGGGAGCGCTCTCGGAGCTTTCCGTTGTCTTATGTTTTTAACAGGCCGGTGGGCACGCTGTAAAACCGCCTATCTGGTCGAGCACGGGCTAATGAAACGCTGGAATCCTTTTTATGTTCTGACAGGCGCTCCGGTTGTGCTAAACTTGATGACTATCACTGCAGGGTTGGAATCTTTATTACTGCACCAAGTGCAATCTGGTGCTTGGAACAAAAAGATAAAAACCATGCACTGTTTTAAAGTAATCTGTAAAACAGTTACTTTGACTCTGCATCACCTTTCCCAATTTATTACTTGCAGCGGAAAAGCTTTGAATTTTTGGGGGAGTCTACGAAAGTATCACGTATTTCAAATTTATTTGATGGCTTAAAAGGATTTCTGTTCTTAATCCTGGTGATCACTTATGCTGTGAATGCTATTGTGTAGCAAAACCTGCTTATTTTATGTCAGTATCCAGTTTTATTTATACCTGCTTTCAAGTCTCAGTCGCTCAATTTTTTTGTAATAACTCTCCAGCATGTTCTCTCACTGCAGACATGCATCAAATGCATTCTTCAGTCATTGGCCTTTTTTTAAACCATATTTAGTTCTAGCTGTGGGACTTGCACTGTATAAAGTTTTCATCATGCAGTCTACCGCCATAGTGTACAGGTTCCTATAAATTTCACTGAAATGTCACAATTTCAGGAAAATACTTGTCTGTATGACACCCCTCTTGTTATATGCAGTATTTATGTGTAATTTTTTAGCGTGTGAGTATAAGATTCAAGAAATTAAGTAGATAAAAAATTCAAGTAGATACCTTGCTTTTCAACTATTATTCCTTTTTTATAACATTGGAAAGGTATAGCTTCCAAAAATGTTACTTTTGGCAAAGTTCATCTTTGAAAAAGTATCCATATATTTAAATTTTTAGAAAATCTTGAACTGTTGATGATGTTAACTTTAACCTTATGGGAGTTCCTTGAAAGGACATGATCAAAGAAGATAATTCAGAAATTTGAATGTATTTTTATGCATTATTACTTGAGTAGTGAATGGGAAAGGATAATAAATTTGCTGATTTTGTTGCTTTAGGGGTAAAAAGCCTGAAAGGAGTTTCGCTTGATTTGAGTGCAGTCAAAATTCCAAAAACTAGATGCTGGAGTGGAAAATCAGTCTGTCTGTCCGTCTCTCTCTGTTTTTGCTGTGTTACAATGGTTTAGCCAAGTTGTTTCTAAAACCTGCAAGAGCGTGGATCACTTTTCTTATCTGCAGTTAGCGTTCCTTAGAGGGTTCTGCCTACTCTGCTGTAGGTGGCAGCGGCCAGCGGTAGCAGTGAGCAGTTGTGCCTTTTGTGTAGGTTTCTTACACCAGCGTTTTGTTCCCCCGACACTGTAGTTCTGAAAGAGTGTTTTATCCAGAGGTGTGTAAAGTTATGCGACGGTTGATAAACTCTGTGCACGTAAACCAGGAGGAGTGGGTAATCTATGAGTTTTTCTTCAAGTTTTCTGTAATGTTTGCTGGGGAAAACAGGAAAAAAGCACGTTTTATATCTTTCTTTGTATTAGAAATTCACCGAAAACGCAAATCATTATACAACAAACTGTCTAAACCAATGAAATAAAAGTTTGGGTTCTTCTGTACCCTTGCTACTTTGACACATCCATTGTTTACATGCTGTTCTTCTACAAATAGCTTGTTAAATGTTTGCAACTTTATACCAGCGAGATAATTGTACAACAATACAAAAAAAAAATCCTCCTTTCCAAAACAAGAAAGCCCAAACCCCAACAACCCCCCCTAACTTGTTGTATTATTACTCCACAGGAAACTGTCGTGCTGAAAGGAAGAATTAACTGGTCTTTCAACTTCAGCCTTTTTATTGTGAGAGGGAAGATCACAGAAGTGTTACCATGGGGAGAACAGCAGCTAAAGGTGAGGCCTGATAGCTTTTATCCAAGAGGAAAGAAAATAGGGAACCTGTTAAACTATCTCTTCTACAGTGGTGGGGTATTACTTGACAATTAGGATACTGTGAAATTAAAGAAGTTAAATTATGATATATACTGAACACAAATAAGTTCAAACTTTACATTGTTTTAGAGTAAATATGCTAAATTCAGCATATCCTGGAGTTCTGTACAAGTTCATCCAAAGCAATTTTGTCCTGTGACAGCCTTGAAGTCATTATACTACTCTAAAATTGATGAATGTGTCTTGATGTGATATTAAATGAAATGTAGTGCTTTGTTCTGTAACTGCACATAATTTAGCAGGAGGATAACTGAGTAGTGTAAGGAATAAAATTTTACCACAATGAATAGTATTAGCAGCTGTCTTCCATAAGCTCTGGAAGATAAAACGAATACTTTTTAAAGAAATTTGTCCACAAATGCATGGTGTAGTACAAAGGTGTGATTTCTGCTATGTAATGTCTGCAGAAGTTAGTTGTGAGCGAAGTGCTAAAATAAAGAGTGAGACTTAAGAAGTAACAAGTGTGTTTGGGTTGATGAAACAAAGGGAATGTAAAACGAGAAAGTCCTGCTCTTTGAAACCAGGTTGCTGCTGATTTTCAAAACTATCAGATGGGTAGCCTTCCCTCATAAAAGATTGCTAACACTTTTGTGCTTCTCTTGAGCTTTCCACCTTCAGCCTAAGCTGCTTTATGTGCTTGTGTGCTCCCTTGGTAAATAATTGTCTTGCTCTAATAGATTTTCTGTAATGGCAGCAGTCATCTATTTAATTGTTGTACCAAGAGTTTATGGAGGAAGTCTACCCCCTTCTCTTGTAGCTGTTCTGCATGGCTGTTGTCTAAATATACTGAAAGAAGCACTCTGTTCTGGGCTGATAAGAATCCCACTGGGGAAGCACAAAAAGAAAGGGAAGGAGACATTTTAAATTCACTCTGTCTTGATATCCTCAACTGCGTGCACTGAGGTCTGGTGAAGGGTAGCTAAAATGTGCTCACAACCCTGTGTGCTAGGGGGTAAAGGCAGTCCCTTGCTGATCTATGGTAAGTCTTGGGCTTGTCTTAACAAACTTCGTATGAGAGTGAGTAACTGCGTGGCAAGGGTAGAGCAAATGTTTCTGTCACCCAGAGGTGTCTCATGTCTGCCTGGAAGAGACAAAGGACTTCTTTGAGAAAAGCAGTCTTCTGCCCTGTTTTGAACTCAGGCTGGAGTTGAAGACTTTAAGATGGCTAAGAAGTAGCTGCACAGATCTTGAAGGTGTGACTGTGAACAATTTTCCCCGCACTGGACGGCAAGCAAATAGGAGGTCTTGAAAGATGACAAATACATGACTCCTCATGTAACACACCACTCTAAAAACTAATACTGTTAGAAGAGATGATGCTTGCCAGCATATAGACAAAGAAATCATGTTGGTTGCTGAAAAGTTAACTCTTCCCAGGAAGAAGTGTTGTGGATTTGTTAAGTGTCTCAGAGAAGAAGCTGGAGTTCAAATGGGAGTTTGTAAGAGGAAGTATAAATTGATCACCAGGATCATCTTTACCAGACCTTATGTTCTAAAGGTGCCTTTTCTGATTGTGTTTTTTTTTTTGTCCCCGCATTCACAAGCCAGTAAAGATAGCTTTGTCTGGTTTCTTCCTTGTCTCTAATTTCTTGCATGATAGATGTGGTTACTCTTGCCTGTCTTCTGTTGAGTAATCTTATCAGCAGAAGAATTCTGTGGTTACAGATAGGGTGGAGTAATGTAAACACATGGAGTTTTGAATTAGTAAGCAGAAAGCACTATGTTAAATAATCTATTCTAATCATGTTTTGTATCTACTGCTTTAATTTATGAAGTGTGCTGTAGAAAAACTGTTATTTGGTGAACAATAGAATATGCTGCTTTTTAATTTTAATATATGCTGTATTCTAATCTTGCTACCTAGAAGAAAACATTTCTTTTACAGGGTTTTGAAAATAGCCTATAAGCATACAAGCTAAATATCTAACTATATACATATTTACATAGTGAACGTAAAAGCTCTTTCTTTATATATATATATGTATGTATGTATACATATATTACTGTATTTTTAACACTTTCTTTGAAAATAGTATCCAATTCTTTTGCTTTTCTTTTTTTTTTTAAGAGAACTGAATAGCATGTAATTAAATCCACAGTAGCAGCATTTCATTTTTGTTTGTGTTTTGACAAAATGATCTAAAATATACCGTGTTTTACACTGGGAAGTAAACTCAAACTTGTCTCTTTAAAAATGGACGTTATGAACAGAGGAAGACAGATAATGAATTAAACTGACTTGTTTTTGTCGCCATGAGCTTCAAGACTCTAGAACTAGTAAGTCTCTTCTGTCTCTTAATATACAAATAAAGTTCCCATTTTCGAGTCCACTTTTCAGCTTTGAAGGAAATACATCACTGAATGTAGCTAGCTGAAGGAGATGAAAAGAAAATACTGTTTGTACCTGCAGAAGTATTTCCTTCCTTCATGACCTCATTTCTGAGGTTTGACCTCAAAGTTTGACCAAACTGAATGTCATATGCTGAGAGTCATATTCCTCAGTCCAGTTATTTGACATAATACACTTCCATTTCTTAATTTTGTTTTCAGTGATCTTTTGAAATTAAATTTACTAGAATATAGGTTATCAAAATGTCCTATGTAGATTGGTACACTTAAAGGCATTTATTTCATATTTATAAATTCAGATATTAATAAATCTTATTTTCCTTAATGTTTCTTCTAAAAATAAATGATGAATTCTTATCCGCCCTGACTAATGACATTGGAAGAGGCACACTGGACCAAAGCATCACAGCATCTGTAAAACACAGGCTGAGGGAAACCTTTCTGAGTGGTGGGAGGTGGTAGCAGATTCAGGGTGTCTCAAGTAAAAACAGGATAGTAATTCTTACAGTTAATAGCTTTTCATCTGCTTAGACAAAACACTCCAGCTTTGTAGTGGTCTTCTCAACACTGAAAGCTGGAATGCATAAAAGCAAGGGGAGCCTTTAAAAACAGTCTTGGTTTTATTCAGACTTATTTTTGGATGCTTCTGCATGTGCTGGGTGTGTTTTGCTTGAGCATTTTAAAGAATAGCTTTCTGTCCATCAAAAATAAGTGATAGTGCTTTGAGTTTATTATGAATTAAGATGCCTTCAGCTCAAATGAAAGAGGTATTTTAAGGAATCTAGTTCTTTTCATTAACGTCTTCATCTCTTCTTGTTCTCATAGTTTTTTTAATAGATGATTGCAAGTAAAATCTGTTGCTGAGAGTATTCTATTTCAGCACTTTTATTTGCTGTGGTATTTGTGAAATAGGCATTAAACCTCATACAGGAAATAAATAATTTGGGTGGTAGTTGTCAGCAAAAACTCATCTGGTGTCCAGGCCATGGGTTTTCACATTCTTTCACCTGTTGTTGATTTCTCTTACCATGAAAGGCTGTCATCTTGTTTGAAATCTGGCACTGTTGGGTAGTTGTTCTTTCATGACTGTCCTTTCAAGCTTTGGGTATTCGCAGGAAGCAGTTATTAGTTCTGTTCTTCAATAAGCCTCTTATGTGGGATTCTATTGGATTTCCTCTTTGGAAATAAGTGTAAGCTATCGGCCTGATGTCTGCGACAGTCCCATGACTGTTTTTTGGAAAGCCTGAATAACCAAGCTTGTAGAACATAGCAAAAGGCTTTTCTAGTGATTGTCACCACCCAGTAAAGCACTGTCTGGATTCAGTTCAATCCCAAAGAGGCTGAATGGAATATATTTTGAACTGTAGGAAGGAGACAGTGACTGTTATCCTTGTGTCTTGTCATTGCCGCTGGTGGAGTTTTATTGCTGTCCCTTCTCGGGTTCCCACTGACAGCTGTCAGGACGTAGGGTGTCCACTTCTGTGAGTTAAAGCCCTACTCCTCAGCAAGGAGCTGGGTTAGAGCTTCATGGCACCATCCAGAAGTATTGCAGCAGGTCCATCTGAAGTAGACTTATAAGGATTTTTCTTTGGACACCTGTCAAGTGCTTTCATTGCTGTGGAAAATGTTTGAAAGCAAAATTCTAAAAGAAAGTGCATGCAAGTCAAGAAGCAAGACTAAGTAAAGGAGTAAACTTAGCATTTTTTTCCCGTAGTTTAAAGGATCTGGGGTATTCCAGATGTCCTTTGGGAGAAGCAGGTGGTATTTTTGCAGCACATTTTGAGCATTTATGTAGTTGCCCTCCTATGTAGCCTCTCTCAAGTCACTGAAATTCTCTTCATTTTCTAGGGCTCTGGGGTCTGGGTTATCTTGTACGTGGAAGGTGTCTTGGCCCCGAGTGCACCAATAGGCTTTAATGGTCCTCACCAACCTCCCCCAGGGCCTCTCCCCAACCCGGCCCAGGCCCCCATGTCAGCCTTGAGGCCTAACCCTAACCCTGCCCCAGCGAGGCAAAATGATTCGAGTATTCAATAAATTAAATATAGAATGAAATCTTTAGCTCAGAAATACACTTTTAGGTTTTGTTATTTTCTCGTTTCTCAGTTTGCAGTGGTCTGAACAAGATTTAAAAAGATACCCAGCGATTTTGAGGATATCAAATTGTGTGTAGATTGAGTAAAGCTGTTTTAAAAAAAAATGGGCAGGATTGCTTTTTGTGGAGCTAGTTCTATGTTTTCTGCAACTAGATGTATTCTGATAATGTAATATAAAGTAATCAAGCTCTGCTTTTTCATGCTGTACTTTTCATTATATTTTGAAAGAAAAATAGTACAGTGACTAAATTTGTAATACAAATTACCTTTTGATTATGCACTGAAATAGATGAAAGAAAGTCTTTGGAACAACACATTCTGTATTGTTTGAAAGCATTCTGTGTTATGCTGGACATCATTATGGTGCGAATATTACATTTATTATGTAATGGAATCTTGTCTTTTAGATTCAAAGAATATTAAAAAAGAGAAAGATGGAAAGAATCAGCAGGCAAACAACCCGTCTTTAAAAAGTGGTAGGTATCGCAGCTGTCAGGTTATTAGTTAAGGTACCCTAAAGGGAAAAGTATGTATTTGGATTGTACTATCTCTTGAGGCTTTTTTTTTCTTTTCTCCTCCAATCTCTGTGGCTATTACTGATGGGTAGTTAGCAACACACCATTGCTTTTGTCTAACTGTTAGCCTGTTAGCAGAGCTTGTTTTGGTGTAGCAATGATGGTTGAAACTGCTTGACTTGAGTCTGACACTTTTATTAGCTAAGACAAGTACTTGTGTTTTTTATATACATTTATATACACACACACACATATAATCAAAAGCTCTGTGTAAACACTGATTTTTTTTTTTTTAGATCATTTACTGATCTGTCTGTTCTTCTAATCACGTATTTCCCTGTTTAATGCCTCTTCTGTCCCAGTTACTTTTCCTTTTGTTAATGTGTTTGCTGGTGCCAAAGAAAGGCTTTTCAGTTTAATAGTTTGAGTTTTTAGTATTGCTAACTGGATTAAATTGCCTGTGATTCTAATTTTACTTTAAACAAATTCTGTTTTCAAATCAATTGTGTTTTGATAATAAACTGAGGAAAACTGCACACTTGCCAAAAATAATTCAGCTTCTTGTCAAACTTAGACAACCTCTGGTATCCTCAGCAGGTGCCGTTGGGTGGCATATATGTGGGGTTGTTGGGATGTATGTGGGATGGCTGGCATGTATGTGGGACTGTGGGCAGTTGCACCTCTGTGAGGTGCAGTAAGAGGGCAGCAGCGTCCTTATGTGCTCTTCATACATTCGTGTTAGTTGCTTGAATGTGGGGCAGTAAGAAATGTCACGAGTACTGTTGACTGAAGTAGAAAATCTTTTTAGGAGTCCTTACTTCTTGATAAAGTGTCACTGGGTTACTTAAACTCTTACTCTGCTTACATTTCCACACCCTCCAACTCCTTGTAAATGGTCCGGTTCAGAGGTTTTCCTGGATACTGCCCGAGGACTTGCTTACTGTTGTGTAGTCATTGAACATACTGATTGACTTACGTGATAACTGGGTGGTTGAGGTGATGACTTTTTGCATATGGATTTGATATCCTGGTACCACCATCCATAGTACAGCTTTCTGCAGTTACATTTGTCAGACTTCTTTCTTCCATATCTTGGGATCCTGTCAGTGGTAGTGTTCTTCCCTGTTACAAATGCACTTCTTTGCATGTCTCAGAGTGTCTCGTTTCCCCTCTCTAGTAGCACAAGAGGAGCTTCAGTCAGACTGGACTCGGATAGTGTGTCTGTGTTTTAAAATAATGTTGTCTGACATGACAGATGGAGCCCCATAAGACAGCCCCCACCAGCAAAGTGTTGTTCATATGTGACTAAGATAACCATATTTCATGAGTCACTATGAAACTTCCCTGCCTTCTTCTGCAGTAGAGAACAGTATGTTGAAAAAGCTTTGTGTAGGAATGGTGCTAAGCAGGCAAGCCTTATTCTGTCATCTGTGTTCTTCCACTTGGGACTATGCTATTCACCGACTTTCTCAGCACTGAATTTACTCATGAAATCTAGACCCTGCCCTGTCAAACACCTAGAGAGGAGTGACTTGCTCAAGATCAGGCAAGAGATCTGATTATCGGTAGATGCAATGAAGACTTTTATCCTGTGTTGTTGCTTGTTGGTGGCCAGGAAGAAGAAAGAGCCTCTTTTGGTCGTTGGTTAAGGAAAGATGCTTTACAATGCTTTGGGCTACCATCCAGCAAATCTCCAGAATTTTCAGGGAGATGTGTGATAGGAAAAGTTGAAGAGGATGGGAAATAGAGGTGTGAGAAGAGCAGCTGAAAAAAATAGACTAAAGTAGGCAGGGAAAGGAAGGAGTAGAAAAATTCTAGCTGAATGATCCCAACGTGTGCAAGGAGGTACAAGGTATAAAGGAGGATATGAAATACCTTATACTTTACCTACTGTTTTTGCAAGAGCGTGTAGACCAAAATTAAAAGGAAACATCATCTTTGGCAAAGAGAGGTGGTGGGATGAAGACTAGAAAAGAGGTATCTCTGTGTCAAGTCTCAGTTGTACGCCAAGGGAACTTAGGGATGAGGTGAGAAGGCACAAGGTGCTCCATCTGTTTAAGCAGCATTTAGACTGTATTTATTTTACCATATTGAACTAAAATAAACCAGAACCTTAAACCCTACCTATTTACAAGTTACACTTAATCATAGTTTAAATCTTCAATTTGAAATTGTGAAACCCAGGGGCAGACGGAGGCCCCTGCACCTGGGGCCGGCTAAGGCCGCACAGGCGGGAGCCTGGCTGGCTCGAGAGCGGCTTTGCCGAAAAGGCCCAGGAGCTCTGGCAGGCGGCGGGCAGAGCGTGAGCCAGCAGTGTGCTCTTGTGGTGATGAACGTCAACTGCACACCCGTATTAGCAAAGATGTAGGCAGCAGGCCGAGAGAAGGTGTTCGCTGCTGCTTTTTGGTGTTTGTCAGACTGCGCCTGGAGTGCTGTGTTCGGTTTTGAGCCCCCCAGTACGGAGAAGATGCTGAGGTACCGGAGCAAGTCAGCGGGCAGGCCACAAAAGCATGAAGGTGCCGGGGCGTGAGATGTAAGCAGAAGACTGGTAACAAAACCAGAAGAATGATCTCCTCGGCTGAAAGAGGCAGCAGCTTACGGGATATCGTCTTGCTGTCTTCAATTGCCCGACAGGTGGCTGTGGAGAAGAGCGAGCCGGACGCATCTCCGAGGCGCGGTGGAAGGATGTCTTGTCCTCGCTCGTTGGAACGTGAGGCATTCCTGTTACATGTAAGGAAAAAAATCTTCACGTGGAGGGTGATTGAACCCAGGAGGAGGGGCCCAGAGATTACCCACAGAGATCCTCAAAACTCAGCAGGCCCCCAGGCAGCCTTGCTGTGGTGGGACCTGCTTTGAGCAGCTGAGCTAGAGGCCTCCTGGGGTCCCTTCTCGCTGAAGTTACTCTGTGACGGGCAGAGCTGGTCAGAAAGCGGTAGGATGTTGATACAGGATTGGAAAGAACAGCAAGCGCCTTTTACTCATGGGGCATTGACTGTAAGTCTGTGCTATTGCAAGCAACAATGGCATAAACTTATCTCCTCCATTTTTTTTTAATTAATCAGGCTGCTTGGCCATGCTGATTGTCTTGGATCACTGGTTTAGA
Source organism: Anseranas semipalmata (assembly GCA_013399115.1). Lineage (NCBI taxonomy): Eukaryota > Metazoa > Chordata > Aves > Anseriformes > Anseranatidae > Anseranas > Anseranas semipalmata. Next base: position 872,495 of record VXAA01004177.1, on the reverse strand, counting down.
ATCTCATTCCTGTGCTGGCTATGTACTATTTAATTTTTTTACTGAATGTCCTAATTACCTTCTGGTTTTGTTTGCTTGTTTGTTTGCTTTTTGTTTGTTTTCCCTGTTCCCAGTATATGCTTGCTTGTTCTTCAGCATAAAAATTCCTTTTTCTCTCTTATTTTCACTTTGCTGATGGGTTGATAGAGTTACGCTTGTTGCATAATAGGTTTTTCTTATGCTGTTTAATTCAGCCTGCGGGTTTGAGTGGGAAGGAGAATGCGTGTTAAATCATACAGTGTGAGCTCATTATCTAAGTATTTCTATTTGTCAGAAGTGGTATGCTTTCAGGGGTTTTAGAATTACATATATGTAAAAAACAACTGTTTCTTTACCTGTGCACACTGGATACAGAGAAGCTTTTTTGGTAGAGATTTTTTCCATGTGATTTTCTTCCTAGACATGCATCTTAACATGTTACAAACATACTTTTACCTTCCTTTTCTATGACTGCGGTAATTAAATGATAATTAGCACCATCTCTGAGACCTTTGCTTTAATTTACTACAGCATATCTTCACAGGTGGGGTGGTTCTAATCTAAACTTCAGGTCATTTATGCTTGATGAAAGTGATTTTTGATATCCAGGTTTTAAAGTAAAGAGCCAGGCAATGTTGTTTTCCTTTTGGTTTTATGTACAGCTGGCTGCTTTTGTTGTCTTATGTAGCTTTCTAGTAAATATTCCCTGAAAAGAAAACCTGTTTTGTTCCCTCTGTATTTTGTGGTCATCCCACCAAATTTAAAGTCCTATTAAAACAACTGAGATAATTTGGAAAATGAAGGCATATGGGTATAATATTTTCAGAGGGGGCGAATGGGGTTTCTCCTCTTGAAAAGTGCTGTCTATGAAATACCTACGTTTGTCTGGTCCTTAGCACAACAATGCCCTGATTCATGGTTACAGTTTTTATATCGTGTTAGATCTGAGACATCTGGGACATAATTAACATTTTGCTAGGTTTCATTTTATTTAATTGGGTGCTTTAAAGCTTACCTTGAAAAATCTTTTTTTAATCAGAAGTCAATTGATAGTGGCAATTTTATTAGATTCAAAGAATTTTATAAGGTGAAACTTGCAAGAGGTTCATTATATTTAGTATTTGCATCCTCCTTGGCTTGTCAATGAGAAGAGCAGTAGATCTGGAGACTGCTTTCTCGGGAAGACTCTGAAGAACCATTTCCTGAGAATGCCTTCCTGAAGTACAAATATCTAACATATTTTTACAGTTAATGTGTTCTGCTTTTTGTGAGTAATACAAAATCTGTGTAAATGTATAAATGTATGAATATGATTTTTATGACAAAATAGGTGGGCTTCCAAGATGTCCTATTAAAACGTCTTTGTTACCAGCCTAAATACAGTCCAGTCTGCCAAATTAACAGCTTTTGAAATTTTATTGACTTGTTACATAGTTAACGGCTGCATGCCCTCTGTGGTGCCACAGGTAAATCCTTCATACCCTTTTGAGTCTGTTGTGCCAAAAAATGAGGATCTTAGCAGGCCAGAGGGGTGGTTCTCTTCTGCTTCCAGCACTATATATTTTCAGCTAAGTGCTGTACTAACGCAAGCAAACTCTGTGTTCAAACTGACAAACATCCTTCAGAGAAGCAGTGTGCAAGTGACTGAAAAAAACAGGTGTTTTCTGATTGTTCCTTTTGTTTCTGATAATTGCAGGAATGTATTTAACTGTGCCCAGTAGTGTTTTTGCTGATAAACATGATGCAGTTTCTCCATCATTGCCATGGGTTTTGTTTTGTGAAGTGACTGCTGCTTGAACCGCTGGGTGGCATCATTGCACTATTTTGGGGTTCATTGGTGATTTACTCTTCAAGAACATCAGAAAGATGCCAGCTGCCCAAACAAGAAAAATAAGCAAAAGAGCTCACCTAGATAATTTAAGGACAAACACGTTAGCTGTGTCATGGTAGTTTTTCTCTTCTGCTTTATATTAATTTAACACTTGCTTGTATCTTTGACGTTAGTACTTCATACTGTTCCATTCGTGCAAAAAATGGTAACATTGATTAAATCAAATAAGGCATACACTCACCTGTGTACATAAGCAATGCCAGCATTAACACTGGAAAAAATATGATTCTGTTGCTGAACATTACAATAGTATTTACCTTACAACGATAAACCTTTATCAGACTTCAGATGAAAGGACACAAAGATGCAGTTGGAAGGCTGTGCTAATCCTTTCTTTCTCGTGGACTGGGGATAGTGGTTGTCAACATACGTTTCAATAGAAGCTAAATATCAGTGTTTTTTTTCCCAGGTGTTATTTCAGTACTCCTATGAAGTTATCATACCAGTGCTGCTGTTCCCATGCACTAGTTGGGGGAACTAAGATGCAGAAGCACAAATGTGATTTGTACAAGGATGTTTGAGAAGTCTTTGTGCAGAGAATTAAATCTAGATATCCTGACTTGTGTCTTTATACGTGGACCACAAAAAGTAGAACTTGTGGGAAATTTATATTGATGTTTGCCTATTGTGTGATTCCCCCTGATGGATTTACAGAACTCCTACTTCAAGGATTGTGTATTTTTTGAAGGTGGAGTTTCCATTTTACTGTAATCCTGTTCTTGAAAAAAATGTATTCTACAAGATAGCTGGGTGGTTTTTTGCCTTCTCTTTCCCCAACCTCTCTCTTACTTTATATTCCCTTTAAAAACTGTCTATATGGTCTTTTTTTATCTTATGTCTTCCAGAACAGTTTAATTGGGATGATTATCTGAAAGAGACTGAATCAGTAGCTGCCCCTCTGCATTGTTTCAGACAGGTATGCCAAATGCTATTTTGCAAGCACGCGCGTGCGCGTATGTGTGTTTGCCTGTTACAGGGTGATAGTGGAACAACTTTTATGTTTGGACTGTTTGCAAACTTTGTTTGACTTCTTTTGATCTCTCTTTATCAGTAGCTTATAGTTTTGGCAGATGCTAGCGGCTGAAATTTTCCATTCTTGGTTTGTGCCTCAAGCCAAATTTTGAGGGTTTCATTAAAGTTGGAGCTTTGGACTCTTTTTCTTCAAAAGAAGACTAGTTAATGAGAACAGCCTTATCAGAGTTCAAAAATATTTTCTATTTTTTTCAGTAATCTTGGAGGTTTACTGTGGAAATTAAAATTTAGCTGATAGTCGGAGGAGCCTTTCTGCAGCCCCATTCCTGTAAGAGTCCTTTCGGTTCTGACTGGCTACGAGATGTACAAAATGTACATATATATGTTTGCGTGTGCCGGGGAATTTATTCACCACTTCTTTTCTGAATCTCCCAAATATGTTGCATTTTGGCACTTTCGGAACAGGGTAATATCTATTTCCAAGGTGTAATAGATAGCGGAGTTTCAAAAAACACATTAAAAAAAATCAAGGGGAGAGACTCTTTACCAGGGCCTCTAGTGATAGGAGAAGGAGCAATGGTTTTAAACTGAAAGTGGATAGATTTAGATTAGATGTTAGGAAGAAATTCTTTACTCAGAGGGTGGTGAGGCACTGGAACAGGCTGCCCAGCAAAGCTGTGGATGCCCCATCCCTGGAGGTGTTCAAGGCCAGGCTGGATGGGGCTTTGGGCAACCTGGTCTGGTGGGAGGTGTCCCTGCCCATGGCAGGGCGGTTGGAACCAGGTGGTCTTTAAGGTCCCTTCCAACCCAAACCATTCTGTGATGGAATACAAAGGAAACACTGGATTTATAAGGAAGAAAACTATTTGCCCCTGAACTTAGTGTAGAGTTAGGGTTGCTGAAGTGGTACTTCTGCTAGGCAAAATGTGGAGAGTGGCTAAGGTTAAACATTTCAAAGACAGGAATTTAAAAGATCAAGTTCACTGAAGTGTATGCATGCATTAACTACAGTCTCAAGTTATCAGCATTCAGTGTTGTTTGTCGTTCAGTGAGAGGTGGTAAGGAGCGTGTACGAGAAGTGTTTTGTGGGCTGTTTTACATTGTGCTCTACCAGTTTGATTCCACCTCCCGCCTGATGGTTTTGTATGTATTTGCAGGTGCAGTTTAAATCTACCACCTTGTGTGGGCTAATGACCTTCAGTTTTTTAGCCCTCTGGGGACTTTCAACCTCTGCAGGGGTTTTTCTCTCTATAGGGGGAGCTGGGGTCCAGTATGTTCCCAAGTTGAGGAGTATCTGAGTTAGCTGCATAGAATTACATAGGATGAGTTTTGGTGTGTACCTTCACTGTATTGGGCAGATAGATGCTGAGAGGGTTGGGTAGTTCAGGTTGATGGAACTGTAATAGGTGTGACAAGCTGGGCATGTGGAGTTTACTGGGTTGGATATATGTTCAGAAAGGTTTCTTCTAGGGTTCGTTGGCAGTCTGTGATACTGGCCTCCAGTGGGGACCAACCAAAAAGCAGCACGAACAGATAATCTGAGGAGGAGAGGAACCATCACACAGTGTACCTGAAGTAGCTTGGAGGAATGGAGAGTAGGGAGAGAGGAAAGTAGGTGGTAGCATTTCCTCATACTAGACCTTGAATCCCAGCTTTCTCTTCGGGAGATGAGGATAAAGGACAAAATGCTCCTCCATGCTGCTTTCAGTGTGAGGGCTAAGAATAGCAACGTCCAATAGCTCTTTTTGGCTGGAGCACCTGTAATTTATTATCTTCAGAAGTTGATTATACAGTATGTGTTTTTCATAGTGGATAGCAGTTAAGGCAGAGACCCCAAGCCCTGCTTGGGTAGAGGCAGAGAGCAGTGGTGTATCCCTTGGTCACTCTGAGCGAGTGCCATACTCACAGACCATAGACCACGATGACCAGAGCATACGCTCTTGAGATACGTAGCTAAGTCCTTGTGTCTTTCTTGCATCTTTCTCTTTGCTACTCATGCTCAAGAGGTTCGAACTGAACGGCAGAAGAACACCTTCAAAAAAGGTGGTTAAGTTGTGTGCACTGTCTGAGATACATAAATCTGAGTGACTTGGATTGCTTGGAGAGTGTGTGGGTTGGAAAGAAGAGATTTAATGTCTGTGCATAGCAAATTTCAAAACAATTTACATATGCAGACTTTGTTTCTTCTAGGGGTTGACCTTTAAGTAGAAAGTGATACGCAGTGTTAATTATTGCAGAGCTAGCTCCTCTCACTAATTAATGTTTGCAGATTTTAGAAACTAAAGTGGTTGAGCTTTGTGTAGGACTAATTTGACTTTTATTGGGTTACACATGAATTGTACATGTCATTTTCACTCCGTGTAATGAAAGAAAGAACTGCTGTGGCTAGCCAGAAAGCAAGCACAGAGTAGCTTAATTTGACGATTATATCCTGAAATTGCAACTTGTGGGAATCTTACAAAGTTTAAATTTTGTAGTAATTAAAAATGACCTGGGGAGCAATAGATTAAAGTCTCTACTGTAAATTAAGATATAGGCATTAACAGCTAATGGGAATTGATTAGGGTATTCATCTTAATTTAGAATGTATTTTATCTGTTGCTCTCAGTTGTTTTTAATTACTACCTAAAATTTTGAAGCATTCCACATCCCTTTCTCTCACTGTGGAACTTTTTTTCAAGCAGTTGAAAATTTAAAATAAAAGAGCTCAGTCCCTTTTGGTTTGAGCAGAGGTTAAAACAAGGCTCTTATCTAGCTGGTTTTGTTATTTTGCTGCGGGTAACTGGTATGGAGGACTTACCTTTTTAGTACAGTGCCTTGAGTTGTTACTATTTGAACAAGCTCACCTTTCCTACAAAGGAATAAACAAACTCCCTAACTTTTCGATTTCAGTTGCCTTTCATGGTTGTAGAAAATAACAGCTTGACAAGCAATATCCTGAAATTGAATTGCCCTTTAAATTTAATATGCTCAGGCTCCCCTTTCAGACAGCCTGCTGTCTAAATGCAGCATTGGCAGATGCTACCCTCAGTGCTCACTGAATATTGCTCGTCTTTTTGGTTTTGTTTTTCTGGGCTCTGGCTCCTCCAGGGCTCCTCCTGTTGATCCCAGTCTGTTTGGAGCACTGCACCTGCACACCATAGCAAAGGTAGAGCAAGATACGTATTTAACAATTAAATGTGGTGGAGGCAAAATATCACTAACGCTTGTTCAGGTAGCAGGTTTCTTCAGCCTTTGCCTGTGTACCCAGGCATACAGGTGCACCGTGTATGCTTGATATGGATCCCTACCCTACCTGACCTGACCAGACATGCAAGGGAAGGCACGTAGGAATCTTGTGAGCGTGAATGCCCATGTCTGTGATCCTGCTACCTGCCTCCTATGTTAGGATTCAGGTTGTGTTAGTCTGTATTGGATAGTTACTTGGGTTAAAAAGGCACGTGGAAGGCTGCCTACGGTTCTTGGCATCTGGCATCTGGATCTTGGCATCTGTGGTTTTGGCATCAGGAGCAGCTTTGTCCTGGATGAGGTGCAGAAAAGGGCTTCCGGGATGACAGGGGAATAGTCATCCTCTCTTATGAGAAACCTCCAGTGCTTGGCTTATTTAACTTGATGAAAGATTACTGCGAAAGGATCGGGTTGCCCTCTGGAAATACACTGTAGATTTTGCTATTATTTTTGAAGATACAGAGAGAACTTAAGGTAAAAGATAATGTTGGCAAAAGTTTCCATGAATAAATTCAGGCTGGAAGCGAGGGGATAGTTAAAGAGAATAGTGAGGTTTGGGAATAATCTTTCTAGAAGACTAGGTGAGTCATTCAATCCCGGTTAGTGTTGATGCAAATTTTTGATCATCATTAGATGATGTTATTGCCTACATTACTCCAGCAGGCAAGTAATCAGACTGTGATCCAGTCAATCTCTGCCAGCACTGTATTGTTACTTGAGCTTTCCTGTTTTCCTCCTAACAGCTCAGTAAAACATACCCTCCTTCTCTTTTTAACCTTTAGCTGTGACATAAAGTTCAGCTCAAAGACCAAGTTGCATTCGTCACATTTCTTTTCCCTGTGCCATATCTTTTTCCAAAAATCTCATGTCTGCTAATTAAATTGGCATTTCATTGTGTGTGTATGAATGTATTCAGTTCTCTGTGAATAAGTACCAGCTGCAGTTCCTATCTTAGCACAGAAGTTTTGTGTGTTTTTAGGACTGTTTCCTTTCTGAAAATTGCAGTTAACATTAATTCCTTTTTCTGTCTTCTTTCTTTGAATAGTAAGCTTTTTTTTGATGCAGAAACTCTTGCCTTAAGATTTCATAGTGCCTAGTGCAGTAGGGTCCAAATTTTGTTTGAATTTCCAAAACATTACTATAATGAGAATAACTTATTTCTTTTGAATTGAAAACTAATAAATCTTGTTTGTTGGCTTTTTTTTTTTTTTTAAAGAGTTGATTGTCATGTTTCCTGATGTCCTTGTTTTCCACTCACTTCCAGTATTAATCACTCCTCCCCCATCTTTGCCTTCATATTTTTGTCAGGATTCCCATGTTACCCTTCCTGGCAGTGCTTATCTGTTTAAAAATCAGTCATGTTTATGAAGCAGAAACATCAAGTATCTGAGATGGTGCTGTTGGGAGGTTATCCAACCTCCTTTCCTGATTTCCTGCTAAATGCTGAAAGTTGAAAAGCTTCTTGCTATTTGGCAGTTATATGATATGTTTGGATGAATTAAAGCTGAATATTGAACTAGCTGGTAAATTTAGCAATGCTAACGACAATAAGAAAAAGTCTTATCTCTTCCTGTAGTCCAGAATTCCACCTACGAATGATTTCAAAGTTGGTATGAAACTGGAAGCCCATGATCCTCGCAACGTCACCTCGGTTTGTATAGCTACGGTAATTGGAATCACTGGTGCCAGGCTAAGGTTGCGGCTTGATGGCAGTGACAACAAAAATGATTTTTGGAGGCTTGTGGATTCCTCTGACATACAGCCCATCGGGACCTGTGAAAAGAAAGGGGGCATGCTCCAGCCTCCGCTTGGTAAGAAACAAAGCTTCCAAACTAACTCGTATGGAGTAATGCTTTTATGTGGTTGGTTTCACCTTTTTGTCTTGGCAAAGTCAGTGGTACTAACATTTCACCAAACCATTATTTAACTGAAAAGGAGAGGTAAGCAAAGTAATTCAGGGTAAGTGGATTGTGGCCTTTTCTTCTTTTTGGATTCTTTTGACATAAGAATGAGCAGAATAATTGTTGTTTTTTTGTTTGTTTGTTTGCTTTTTGTTTTTACTGGAGTCCCTTAGTGTTCAATGGTGGTATCTGACAGCTTTTGTGATAGTGAGATACAGTCATGTGCCCATTCTAAAAATGTTCCCTAATACACACCCAACCTTGAGTGTATATGGATGTAACGTTTTCTTCCTTGATGTTGTCCGTGCTCCTTTTAGTAGACCTGCATAAGAACTGAGACCTGGGGAAGGCTGACTTTCCTTTTTCGTTTTCAGTAAGCCAGAGTGGCCCGCTAGAAGGCGCTCGCTGTTAACCAGAGTGTGTAATGCTCAGCTGGGCTGCAGAGGGTGCATACAGTTCAGGACAACCTGAATGCTTTCTCAGGCACTCTGAGCAAATTGTTTGTGATCTGGGAAAGGTGGCATCGGGTGGGTTGACTGCGGTATTGCAGCATTCTGCTCTGGTGCAGGAAAAAGGCACTCCAGAGCTCTAGCAAACTGCAAGCTTATTGCATGCAATTCTCATCTACTCAAATTGGCGGATGCGGGGTCTGTTTGATCAGTTTGTCATGACTACTTTGTGAGCACGACAAACGCTTGTGCACAGGATGCAGCTATCCTTGCTTAGAAGTAGTCTGCAGAATTTCTTTTGCCTTCCATGAGCAATACGGGCCACAACGTTACATGTCTCCCAGAACTGAGAAACAGTGCTTGGGCTTAATCAAAGCTTACTGTGAAAGTTTGTTAAACACAGAGCTGTACAAAGGAATTCCTTGCTGTACAATGAATACTCAAAGTTAGCTTTGACTAACTACTGTGGGTAGTATAATTGTGGTATCACTCTGCTGTGATTAGTCTGTATATTTAGATCTATATTCTTGTACCGTGTTTGGTGTATCTAAAACTTCTAAATGTGGAAATCTTTAAAGAAACCGATTTTTCACATTGGTCTGAAAAATAGTTCTGCTTTTGAAAAGAAGGAAAAATAATGACCAATATTTATTTTAATTCCTTCCCCACAAAAAAAAACCACAAAAAACACAGACAACAGCAACACCTCCACTTCTTTTATTCTGTTATCTTTTGTAATGTTTATAAGATGCAAGAAATAATATTCTTAACATAAGAAATGAACTGTAGCCAACAACTGGTTACTGTTGTTTTCCTGTCTTACGATTATAAACCTACTTCTGGCTTTGGTGTCTTCTAACTGTGACATTTGACAAGGTGTAGTGAAGATTGTTATGGTTTCTCCTACTGTCCTCTCAAGAAGCTAGTCAACCGTATTTGTTAACAGCTTCCAGATCTTCTGTTAGAAAGGTGAAGTGAAAAGTGTAATTCCACTGCAGCGTGAAACTTGATTTGCTTGTAAGCAGGCAAAGAGATGCAGCAGCAGTTCACCTAACCATTAAGGTGCTTCACATAGATTATAAGGGGAGATTTTTGTGCTGTTGTGCTGCTTTAGAAACACAAGAAAAGCAATGCAACTCGGGCGCCAGTCTGCAAAAATATTATTTAGGATAGATACATGCAGTCTGAACCCAGAAGGTTTTTGTTTGTTTGTTTTTGTTTTACCCGTCTTTCCTGTGAATGTAGAGGTTTTGAATGAAAACACTGGAAATTCTTGACACTGAGGGGGGGGAATATTCAGATTTTTTTGGGAAGTAATTGAGTTTAGTTTCTCTGAAGTTTTTGGAACAACCTTGTAGAATGAATACAATAATAGCAGTATGAACGAGGGTAGTAATAGAGAAGAGTATATCTGTTCTTTCAGCTACATGTATGTACGACATTATATATATGGCTTTAGTCAGGAGCACAGTGCTTTTCTAAACGTGTTTCTGAACTAGCCTGATGAATAAAACAACTCTGAGTTTTGTGTAATGGGGACAGTCGATCCATTAAGAAGTGAAACTTTCCATGATCATCGGTAGGAGGGTTGATGCCTTCTCTCTGGATACCGTTTCTTACTCCTGTTCAGTCAGGCTACTTGCAGCGCAGCACCAAGCAAGCAGATGTTTCCCTGCATCCAGGCATGTAAGTTTACCTGCCCTCAGAACAATTGCTGTTATTCAGAAAAGAATGCAAGTGCCATTATTTTGTCCCTCGTGTCTTAGATTTTTCTAGAGATAGGCTGAATTCCAGCAATCAAGCATTCTGGCATACCTAGATAAATTTTTGAAAAAGCCTTTTTGGCAGCTTTACAGCATCCTGTTCCTGGGCAAAGCTGGGAGCTAATTGGGTGTATAATTACCTCCTGTTAGACATTTAAGCAACCGATTTTTTTTTTTTTTTTTTTTAATTTTTTTTCCCCTGAGTAGTAGGGAGCCTTCTGGATACTAATGTTCTGTTTCTCTCATAATAACAAGTTAAAATAGTCCCTCCTACCTGATTTTTACATAGGTTTAATTATACATGTTACATAAGGTTTTTGAGAAAACGATTAATGTAGGAAAGTGTTTTTGTTCCAGCTTCTGTTTTTCATAGGTGAGCTTTTGTGGTTTTGAGAACTGAATGTTTTCAAGAAATTACGACAAAGATAACATTTTTGTATGTTTTTTACCAGGACAACTTACAGGCCAAGTGAAGTTAATTGAAACTGTTGTTTAGTTGTCATTCCTTTGTCTTTGTGTATGTGTCTTTTTTGTGCTAGCTGGTTAGGAATATTATATTTCAGTAATCACATGTGTTTATATTGTATAAAGACTGGTATCAAATCAGGACTGGTAATCAGCTCAGCAGTCCTCAAATTATGACACCATTTCTCAAGTGTGAGCTTTGCGTTAATTTAGGTGTTGCATAGGTAGTTCCACCATGTAAACTGTTTATTCAACTGACAATAGCTTAAAGCTGCAAGTTAAAGAACCGTTAAAACATAGAATCCATGTAATCCAATTTTAGATGACTTAATGATTTAACTGATCAAGAATTGCAAATACATTCCACCTTTCTAATGACATTTTTCCAAGAGAAACTTCAAGATTCGGTTGTGAGGGAGCTCATCTGCTCCTGGCAGATTCTGGTAATATTTGCTTTGTGGAGAAATTTCCAATTCTCTCTATTATGTCTGTTTTCCTGTAAAACTGTGCCAGACATACAGGATGTTAAAGATGCTAAAGATGTAGAAAAAATGTCCACCGTGTTTCTTACCTTACTCATTACTTTGAAGCATTCATTTGGAAAACACAGAAAGCAAAGGAGATTTTTTTTTTTTTTTTAACTGGAAAGTAGTTGATTGTGAGGGAAGGTTCTCTGGAATGAGAATGTTTTTGGCTAAACCTTTGTTCTGTTTGAATAAGGTAGTTCAGCTGAACAAATTTGATTACGGTTTGTGCTTTTTATTCACTTGTTTAATGAAGGATGTTGAGGTAGAAACATCTTCCAGTTTGTGTTTTTCAATACGATACATGCATTTATTAAAGTCATTATATCATTTTTCTTCCCTGTTATGTGTTTGCTGTTGAAGGATATTTATTTATTTATTTATGGGGGTGGGGAAGAAGAAACCAATTGGTCTTTTCCTTGTCTGTAGTCTGGTGAAAGAACTAAAAGAGCTTCGAAAATAAGAGGGTGTCTCCTCAATAACTGAGAGAAGCTGGAGCTGAGGAAGTTGTTTGAGAGTAAGAAGTGGCCCTGAAAAGTAAGCTAGGTGCACTTCTGCTGGGGAAGTTCCACTGAGCCAGGGACTCTGTGGGGTGATCTGGTGATCTCCTGTGCTAGAACTTGCATGTTGGTAGGTCTTAGATGTTTAACTATAAAGTCACAAATTAACAATGAGTGATTCTGGAAGCAGATTGCTCAAAATGGCAATGCATTGCACAGCTTTCTGCACCAACAAACACCTGCCCTATCTGTTCCTTCTTGCTTATTTTTATTTTGGCCAAGTCCAAAGTAGAAGGAATTAGGCATTAGTAAAGCCTATTTTATATCCTTTTCCTCCCACGGTATTTTAGAAACTGAAGGTAGGGATATTGTATACAAGTAATTTATTTGTTGCTTAGGATTCCAGATGAATGCATCTTCTTGGCCAATGTTTCTCTTAAGAACTCTAAATGGAGCTGAAATGGCACCTGCAGCATTCTTTAAGAAGGTAAGAAGAAAAGGGCTGCTAGTAAACAAGTTTCTATCAATTGGTTCATGGTTGCATTTTTTTAGTGAGGATGACAAGATATTGCCTGTTTTCTGCAGCACAGGAAGGGAAGAATATTATTTAAAACTACTTTGAAGTGGATTGGCAAGGTACAAAAGCAGACAGCAAGTGATCTGCTTCTAGCCCATGGCATGGCATCTCTTTTCCTGAGTTGAGACTTTTAAAGTATGCTGTGTTGTTTAGAAAAATTGTGTTAGCTCATTTTTTGTCTCATGCGTTTACGATATGATGCCTCATCTCACATTTCTTAACAGCACCATATTCATGTTGTGATTGTGCACAGGAGTAAAAAAAAATTTTTTTAGTGGAGAATAAGAGCCATCAGAATAAAGTAGTGCTTGGAAAGGTTTTGTTAAACGTTTTCATTGGGCACATTACTCATCATTTAAAATGTAATGAGAAAGTAGCTGACAGTAGAAAAAGCTGTTCTGCCTGTTTTTAAACATGACTTGAGTAAACTACTGTGAAACATGAAAAATTATATATAAAAACAATAGTAATATTAAAATGATTTTGTTGTGATGCTGTCACACTGAACGATTTCATTTCTGATACTGAGCATGTTATTTAGAAGTATGTCAATAAATCAAAGAGTTGGTTTCAGACCTGCAACCACATTGCTTACGTGTTAACTTAATGTAGTTTTCTGAGGTGTGATGAATCATACTTCCCTGTGCTAGCCTGTCAGAGTGTCTGAGATCATTTTTGGAGAATGACGTTCCTAAGGTTGAGGTGGTAATTCAGGTTCCCTTGTGTCACAACCTTGGCAGTGAGGGTACACTTTTGCTGGTCACGTAGACTTGATCTTTGTTTCTCTTTTGTCCATTTGACATTGGTCTAAGCCAGTCTTAGTTAACAGAAGCCTATAAATAATGTCCAATGCTAATGAATTTTTCATGGACTAATTGAGAGGTGAAGCTTTTACCAGACAGTTATCAGTCCCCAGAAATAGCCATTCCCTGCAAACCTCCTCTTCCTTATTAGCATGTAATAATTTCATGGTAGTGTCTTTGCTGTCTTGCTGCCGAGGCATAATGTATTGGGTGCAACCTATTGCTTATGTAAATACTTTCAGCACAGCCTTTCTGTCATGGGGAATTTTGCTAATTATCCCAACTGTGTTTGTAGGAACAGAATCTAGATTTTTATGTTACAGAAGAGGAAAAAGTAAATACCAGTAAGTTTCTTTGAATGTCTATTACAACTTTTTGAGAGTAGTGAGTATAGGAAATAAGAATGTTGAAGAAAAATAGAGGTTTTCTGTTCTTGATTTTTAAGGGGTCATACAAACACAAATATTCTACCAATCTTACTTTTGTAGGAACCACCAAAACCTGCGACAAACTGCTTTAAAGTTGGAATGAAACTTGAAGCTATAGATAGAAAGAACCCGTACTTGATTTGCCCAGCAACCATTGGAGATGTTAAAGGAGATGAAGTTTTTGTTACATTTGATGGCTGGAGAGGAGCATTTGACTACTGGTGCAGATGTGATTCTCGAGATATTTTCCCAGTTGGATGGTGTAGCTTGACAGGAGATGCATTACAACCACCAGGGAACAATGGTAAGATGACTAATAATATTGCTTAATTGTTTTTCCCCTCAATTACAGCAGAATTTTAAAAACCAGCTGGCTGTATGCAGATAAGGCTGGAGATTTGATTTGCGAGTAGTTGCTGAGGATGAAATATTGTTAAATTTTCTTTATGTAGTTTAAAGCTAATGGGATAGTTTCTAGGAAACTGCTTGTAGTAACTCTGGAAACATTTTATTTAATATTCCACTGTTGAAGGGCTTTTGATAATCTTTAATTTTTGTGTGCTCGTGAAGAATCTTGGACTTACACTAGTATTGCCGTTTGTATTATAGATAGTTAAATGCTCCTGTGTAACCATACCAATATATTCTCTGCAGCTGCACTTTATATTAAGCTAACTGCTAAGAAAATAAAATAGTCTTTTTAAGAAGAAAATATTATGGCAACTTTTCTGCTGTGAAGGTTGAAGGTTTAAAGTATATATTTAAGAGGTTTTTGCTTCATACTCACAAAAATCTGTCTTGAAGCTGCCTATTCTGAATGCTTTATCATCCTTGTACCTTTATGGATGTTTGTACTTATGGTTAAGTAATTATTAAGTAATGGCCACCTTGCTTTATAAACTACAGCGACCTACCCTAGAAAGACAGAAGTTGAATAAAGAGAAATATCCTGATTGTAATCCCTCTTCTACTCAGTCACGTTTCTGTAATGTAAGGTTTTTCTGTCAAACTATTTGGGCTCTTCTACCCTTGCTCTCTTCAGATTTGAATGAAAGAGAGATTTCTAAAGAGGGGAACCATATTTTAGTTAAATGCTTTGATACTGTTGACCAGAGTAAGCTGTTCTAATGGTGAGCATTTTCATAGCTGGTGCTTGGTAAGGAACAAGCAAACTGGTATCAGAGAGCTCCCACTGGATGTACCAAAGGAATACAAGCAAGAAGGCAAGAAATCAGTCATTCCCACTGCTTTTTCCCTCCCTGTTATTTTTCTTAATCCTATGCCAACAGGTCAAGAACCATATGGAAAAAAGTAGGTGAGATCAGTTAAGAGTCCCTTTCTCAGCCGCTTGTTTCCTCTGTGTCCTTGCCCTCGCCTGGCTGTCTGTAGTTACTGTCCGCAGTTACTGCCAATGGGCCACAGTAAGGTTCCTGGTTTGGTCCGTGGCGGCAGATATCAGCGAGGGAGCGATGATGTGTGTAGCCTTACAGGCAGATCCAAGATGTGCAGGTACAAATCTGCAGAGAAGGCAGGGGAAAGCGAGGTGAGGGCAGTCTGCATTTGATCAAAATAATGCAATAGGTCCCAAACTGACTACAGCCTTAATGTGTCTGTGTTGCCAATCTGTAAAATGCGTGTCTCAGCATCTTCAGAAGGTTGGCTTTGTCTTGAGAAGTCATGAATAAGGTGTGTTATTCTGGTAAGTTAATCATGTCAACTGTGGAGAAATAAAATGGCTTTATACAAAAGGGGCTGTGTAAATAAGTGATCTACATTTTTTAGAAGATATTTTTATGACTGTTTAGATTGCTGACTCCAAGTGCATCTTCTGGAAAGAAGCATTATGAAATTGTTTAGTCTACTCCAGTTTCAGTACTGGAAAACCAGCAGTGTTTTGAGATAATATGTACAGCATTTTTCTTGCCTGATTAGTAGTTGATAGAGATCAAAGAGTTGTATAACAATCAGTTAGTAAATTTGATTAAATATTCCAGTTGTTCAGGTATTAAAGTGAACAAACACATTTCTTGTGTATGTTCAAATTTGGTGAAGGCTGAAATATCTAGCCAGGTAACTCTTTCTGGGTTCTATCGCTTTCTTATGAAAAACAGTAACACTTTAGGCACTGATAAAACCCAAGGCAAGGTTCTTGCAGACGTTTAGTCAAAACTGAGAATTTTGGAGACATGATAGAAATGGGGAGCAGGGAGGTGAAGGCTAGGGATTTTGTTGTTTGCAATTCTAAAAGTGTGTCCAAAGTTAACGGAAGTTTTGTTAAATTTTATGTGGTCCTTTTTTCCCTATTCGGAGAGCAGGAAGAGTTTGTCCTTTAAATTTTGCTTCATGTGCTTATTTTTCAGACATGCATGTTATATGCGTTTGTCAAACTTACATAGCTAGATGAAATATTTTTTGCTCTCGGGTTATGTTTTTCACTGTTATTTCATTGATTTTGAGCCATTAAAGTACTGTAACGATAGTCCTTTATTAAAATGTAAATAGTAGCTTCAAGGAGAGTGTAATCAAGTCATTTCAATTCAGAAATATGATAATGTTGTCAGGATTCTTCATTAAGTCACATTAACATTGACTACTCCTGTTATGGAAGAAACTATGACAGATAATATATTGTAGGAATTCACCTGAAATATTATGGTGTCATTCTAGCCCAGATTTTTTTCCTGCAGGTTAGTTTAGTATTCCTGCCTTGAATTACCACAAAAGAAAGTGAAAATAATTGACTGAGTGTGGCTTAGATTTCAGTGTGGATGTTATGGGAAATATTCTTGGTGTTTATAACTACTTTTTTCCTGAAGGCATTTAAATGGGGTAAATCACTAGTTAAAGGACTGAAAACAAAACAAATTGTAGTCACCAAGCAAAAACAGTATCCTGTAATCTAAGTGTGAAAGTGATAAATGATGCATTAGGTTTCATCCATACCTAAGACAACAATTTCCTGCCACGAGACTTAAGTTTTTAGGGTCTGATTTAGCACTTTGCAAGAGAGAAACCGCAGTAAGGAGACGATCTGAAAATTAGAGAACATTTTATACAAGCTGTTTACTCTCTTAGCCATTTTAGATGCCCAGAGAGAATGTAGGACCTCTGTCATGGGAGGTTTTTAAGAACAGTTTGAACACAGACTTCTTAGATATGGCTGAATTTATTCAAAACAGGATGTGTGGTGTTTTTAGCCTTGTATTCTGTAACTCGCAGTGGTTTTAGAAAGATAAGCTTAGGAACTCAGACACAATTAATAGAAGATAAAATGGAGAAGGTATGTAAAAAGTTGTTTTGGACAACTGTTTGTAATGTTCAGTCCTTAGTCTTCTTGCTGATGTTTTGTCTTTGGTCCCTTTCAGCAAATGTGACGTAGGTGGAGGTGGCTGGCTGTCAGGGTATGTGCATAGTGGTATGAAGTGTAGTTGTTTAATATTTATACTGGCAGAAGCTGTACTTAGCTAATACTGCAGTTGGATTCCTTAGAAATATCTAGGATAGTAGCAATTTACGTAATACACAGTTTGCCAGCAGTGCTTGATGTCAGGTTGACCTGCTGGCCCAAGGTTAGTATTTCAAGGATGCAGTAGCTTGTTTTCTCTGTGTCTCTTGGTCACTTAAGTGATTTTACAGATGACTTGTCACACAAGAACATCAGTGTGAACCATGAAGGTGAAAGAAGTTGACATGATAGTATCTATGCTGGGTGAATGTGAAGGACCTGCTCTAGGCAGGCTTTTTCCAGCAGTGGCTGAAAGCAGATGTCTGAAGAAAAGCATAAGCACGTAGGAGAGAGGTTTGCAGATGTATTCCTAGTATCTGGCAGCCTACAACCCAGCACTGCCCAAGCCCCAGATAATTTATGCCGAGTACCTCCTGGAGGAGTTTGGTCGTTTTTGTTCAGTTACGTCTTGGAGCCATCTGAACTCTTAGCACCTACAGCATCCTGTAGCAGGGAGTTCTGTGGAAGAGGAGATACCCTTTTCCTTGCTGGTACTTTCATTTTTTGTCCTCTGGTTCTTGTACTGAAACAGCTTCCTGTACTTCCAGTTCTTGTACAGGAAGACTCAGTAAATAGTCATTCCCTAACTTCTTTCTTCATATCCGTCATGATTTTTCTATCTTCTCACAGCTGTCTCTATTACAAACTTGTAAAATCCTGTTCTGTTTTGTTTTACCTTGTTATATGATCAGTTTAATTCCTCTGATCGCCTTTGTTTTTCTGTACTGTTTCTGTTTGAGCTATGCCATTTTTGCCACTGGAACCAGAAGTGCACAAGGTATCTAAGACTTAGTCGCATTCTTCTGGTTTCTCATTTGTTTTCTGTTTCTCTTATAATTATTCATAAATTTGTATTTGGGATTTTGGACTGCTGCTGAGCAATGTATTAATACTGTCATGGAAATATTTTAATTCCAAGATGTTACTTTTGTAATGCTTCATTGATCACAGAAACTGGATTTTTTGAATGGCTTGACACTGAATTTCATCTTTTACTTCCTCACCTGCTAAGCAGCTGCTCAGTTCTGCAAGATCTTTCTCTACTGACTCAAATAATTGTTTAGCATTTGTTTCCATCTCATGCTTTACTCTTGTTCTAGATCATACGCGGATCAAATGGCACAAGCCCAAGCAGAGATCTCATCAGGGTTTCTCTAGAGTCCTCTCAATTGTGGAAACACCAATTTATTCCTGACCACTGCTTAGTATTTTCTCAGAAATCCTTTAGCAGGATCATAAGGATCTTTTCTCATATCCGTTGTTACCTAAGGTGTTTGTTTTTGTTTTTTAAAAGATTGTGGTGTGAGATCTTGGCAAATGCAAATCCACAGACTGCATCAATTGACTTTCAATTGCCTGCTTGTGTATTGACTCCTTAAAAAGAAATGATAATGCATTTGTGAGATGTGACTTTTCTCTACAAAAGCTATGTTTTGTTCTCCCCCAGCACATGGTATTTATCTATTTATCTTTGTGTCTACTACTTCTGTTCTGTACAGTAGTTTTTAGCTACTTGCCCAGTACACACATCAGGTGTCCTGTCCATGCCTTCCTCGCTGGAGTGTTGGCATCACGTTAGGTACCTTTAAGTCTCTGGACTTGAAGCAGTTTTAGGGACAAACTTGCACAGCACCATCGGTAGATTGGACATCTCATCTTTTTTCCTTAAAAATCCTAGGGGCTGTCTGTCCTGCCAGCTCTTTACTGTTTGTTTTGTGTCTGATTTCTGACCTCTGCTACTGGTACTTCATGTTATGAGCTTGTTTGAAATCCCTGTGAAGAGGGGTTCTGATATGGGAACTAATGTGAGCTTCCTTGGAGTGAATATAAACACAAAAAGAACATCTAGTCTCATTGCTTTAATATTACCTTCCACATTTGCTTGTTCTGAAATTTGATCATCTCTTGGGTCCATATAACTTCTGCTTTTGATAAGCTTTAAAAAGGCTTTTTAAAGTTTGATATCTCTTAGATGTTTTTCTGTCAACTCTCTGGGCCAAACATATTATGCTTTTCTGTTTAAATGCCATAGACTGTGATTTTTATTTTACTCAATTGGATACTAGAGAGCTGTTACTGTGCCTAAGAATATTTTTGTATTGCACCGTAGCTGGTTGTATGTGAGGCTTATGATTGAAGTAAAGACAGATGACTGGAGATTGTTGGAGCAATTTTGGCTTGCTGTTTCTGTATAAATTCATTGTACTATTTAGTCATTACATGCAAATGGCAGTTATTTAGGTAACCCATCTTCTTATTTATAATATAAACAAAACTTCTTCCATAAAAGAGTGAAGAAAAGAACAAGTGGGGACAAGCCTCCTGGGAAATAAGGAGTTTTGCCTGCAAAGATGGATTTCATTGCAAAGTAGTATCTGTCATTTAGATGTGAACTGCATCTGGGGAGGGATCGGTTTCTGTAGATCCCCGATCACTCCCCCCCCAGTCTTTTGAAGTTTGATCTCTGACAGATCGAGGTGATGAAGAAGTCATGAAGGAGGAATTGAACTCTGCAGGAAAGAGTCTGGGTGAACAAGGGAAGATGATGTAGTAATCTAAATAAAAACAGTGAAACACTGCCGCTTTTATCATTAGCCCCCTTCCTTCCCTCCTCTGTCTTTCCCCCTCCGCACCACGTCACCTCATTGCTTTGCTCCCAGTTTTGTGCATTTATTGTCAGAGCAATCTTCTTTCGCTGCACTAATCAGCCTGTAATGTTAAACGTCTCCTTCAAAAAGCTGTCTGCAGCAATAAGAGTAGGAGAGCCCCAAGTGGAGATTAGAGAATATCTGGTCTGTTTTATGATTTCTTAGTTTAGTTTTACTTAATTTTCAGTCATGATTTCAATACTTTGTGCAGATTTTTCCAAGCTAGCTACCGGAAATGCACTTCTCTGTTATAGATAATGAAATTATGTCAAGATAAGTGTGCTGTATTTTCAGCTGAGTTGTACACAAATGTGCAACATCATTGTGAACTTCAGTACTACTCCGCAATGTTTGCAGTCGAAACAAAAGAAGCATTGAAACTACTTTAGAGAGAGCTACAGTAAAATCTGTGAAAAGTGTGCATTGTTTAAAGTAGCAAAAAAAATCTGATAAGCACAGTAAATCTTAAGTTTCGTTAAAGAAAGAAACATGCTGAAACTGTGCAATCTCATACTGCTGGAGATTTCATTTTACTTTCAGTGCAGCTAACTTCTTTTCATGAACAGGTCACAGTAGTTAGGCACATACAGTAAGCAGATTTATGCTGTCTTCAAAATTGTACATGAAAAACTCCTCAGGTTTCAGGCTAAAATCTGATTTGCCACATTCTCTCATGTTAAGCTTTTTTATTTGGTATTAATGTTTCTTGGCATCCTGCAGCAAGGCCTGGATGGTGCCACTACAGGGCAGAAATCACTTAGGAAAAAATAAAGGTTTTGCCTTTCCCAAAGGTGTGACCTTATTGTAAGCCCGTTTTCTTCACCATCTTACCATGCTTATTATAAGGTAATTGTAATTTTCTTTTAAACTGCGAGTGCTCCGAGCACATGTATTTTTGACTGTTACATGGATTTTTTTTTTATTTGCTCTTAGAATAGAATAGAACAGTTCAGTTGGAAGGGACCTTCAAAGACCGTCGAGTCCAACTGCCTGAGCACTTCAGGGCTAACCAGCAGCTAAAGCACGTTGATGAGGGCATTGTCCAAACGCCTCCTGAGCACTGACAGGCACGGGGCAGCCACCACCTCTCTAGGAAGCCCGTTCCGGTGTCTGGCCGCCCTCACGGTAAAGAAACTTTTCCCGATGCCCGGCGTGAACCTCCCCTGGCGCAGCTTCGTACCGTTCCCGCGCCCGGCCATCGGTTCCCAGGAGCAGAGGCCGGCGCCTCCCTCTCCGCTTCCCTCCTCAGGAGGCTGCAGAGAGCAGCGAGGTCGCCTCTCGGCCTCCTCTCCTCAGGCTGGGCAGCCCGGGTGTCCCCAGCCTCTCCTCACAGGACATGCCTTCCTGCCCTTCCGACAGCTTTGTTGCCCTCCTCTGGACGCTTCCAAGGACCTTAACGTCCTTCTTGTGTTGTGGAGCCCAGAGCTGCACGCAGTGCTCCATGTGAGGCCGC
>VXAA01004177.1:811526-850392 GCA_013399115.1 Anseranas semipalmata | reverse complement strand
AAAAAAAAAAAAAAGTCTTCCCCTTTTCCTCACCCTTACTTGTTAGGTGACCATCTGCTTCAAGTATTGGTCCTATTTTTTCCGTTGACCTTCTCCTGCTGTTGACATACTTGAAAAAGCCTTTTTTGTTGTCTAACACCACACTGGCCAGTGTCAACTCAAGTTGAGCTTTGGCTTTTCTTGTTCTTTCCCCGCAGATGTGAACTGCAGCTCTGTACTCTCCCTGTGAAGCCAGATCTTGCTTCCAGAGGTCCCGTATTTTCCTTCTCTGCCCTAGTTCCAGGAGGAGTTCCCTGTTCAGCCAGGCCGGTCTTCTGCCCCTCTTGCTTGACTCGCAGCACAAGTCAAGACCTCTTATTGAGGTCTCGTGGATACTGGTGGCGTCAGTGGTTGTGTTGTCCAACTAGTGGATGGGGCTGAGTGAATTGTTTCCAAATACTGTGTTAGTACATGTAAGCTATGTTAAGAATACCAGTGCTGTCGTTCAGATCCTGTACTGAAACATAAAGGATCATGACTTCTCAATAACCATGCTCTGCATTTCTTTTTTGCTTCCCTTGGAGCTTGTTGGATTTTATTGTCTCATTTTGGGCCCACCTTTCATCCTGCTGATGCTATTTGGGGAACAATAATGACAAAAGCTGGGCAGAATAAGTAATAGCATCAAGAACCAGGATGCTAAAACTTGTTCCTGCTCTGTAGAGGTAGGCTTTGCCAGGCTTACTGTGACAAATTCATGTCAACACACCTGTGGCTGTAGGCTATTTTGAAAACTTGCTAATCTTTTCCACTTCCTTTCCTGGTTTGTCAAAACTATCGCGATAAATACTTAATGTATTAAAGAAGGTTAATTTTATAGTTAAAATCCTGGGCTAGAATTCAAAAAGTGTGTTTCCATTACTTCCACTGTGGAATTCTCACATGGATTTAGGGTAAGTTGCTAAATCTCTTTGCCTCAATATTTTTTTTTAATCTGTAGATGAGAGAAGGGCCAGGCTTTTATATTCTCAGAAGAGCATTCAGCTTCTTTCTCAGGGGGGGCATATGAACGATACTGCAGCACAAACAGGATAATTTCTGTCTTGAAAGAAACGCTGGTTTAAACACCGAGTTACTGTTTTTACTGTCCTAATTGGCACCTTCACCTGAGGTCGCAATGCTGTGTTCACAGAATGTATGGCAACGTGGGCCTGTACATGCGATGAGCCTCTTCATGCGATTTCATTTCAGCTTTCTTAAGTCTCTTCTGGTAATTGCTGCTCTGTGACACTAACTGAATGGTAGATTTAAAATGTTTAAATATTACAAATCGGAAGCTTTTTTCCTTGGCTTTAGCTAAAGAGAGAGAGTGAAACCGTTGCTATGGATTATTTGAGAGAATTTTAATAATTAGAATTGCATGAGAATTCAGGCTTCTGAGCTGTCATCTGTCCCATCCCCTTCCCAAGTGCTGGAGCTTTTCAGTAGGTTCAAGATTTCACAGTTGTCTTTAAATATCTGACTTATTCTGGCAAGAGATCTTGGGGATAACATTATGGGGTCAAATTTTGCAGTCCTGCATGTGCCATTGGGCCCTCATCTGAAGTCTGATCTTTTATATCCTCCTCTTGTAAATAAGCTCAGTTGACTCCAGTGGATCTGCTTGCACAAATGAGGACTGAATGGTGGTAACGCGTCTGTAGGGTGTGGGTTGCAAGACATTTGGGGTGTGCATTTCTCTTACATATGTTGGATACAAAGTTTATAGGTGCTGCATTCTCACAAGAATGGTTTTGGACAAAAAAAAAAGAATGTTTTGAATAAGCAGTCATTGAAAATAGGAAAGCTGTTTGTGTATTGCATGAACATAGTCATCTATAGCCTTTGCTAGCTTGACAGAGTAACTAGAACTCTGTGGCCTTTGAAAACTCCATTTGGTTGCTGACATTACTATGGTAAAGTGTGTTTTTGTGGCCTGATCTCTGGTCTTCAGTTGTTGAAGACAGCAGTACAGTTTTTTGGATATAAATAAGAGACTTGGGAAAGAATGCCACGCAATGCATCAAACTCCTGAAACTTGAGCAGTTGATATTTTTGTAGAAGAGCAGCATGAAACAAATGCTTTATTTTGTTTGTGCAAATGAGAAGACCATTGTGATGCAAAGCAGTATCCTGAAAAGGCAAATGTGCTTTTTCTGTTGTAAATATCCCAGCTAAATACTGCAGTAATTGCAAGCAGAGCTTGGCATTTTTTCTCTCTATTCTTTTCATCGATATATTTTAACAAGTTCTCATGAGACTATTAAAACGTCTTAGTTTTTGGAACATGTGGTCTAGAGGGGATAACTTTGTCTGCAGATGCAGTGGCTTGGCAGCTAGATTTTGCATGTCTTTTCATTTCCCTCCAGATTCTCTGACCCAGCGTAACCTTTGGTCTCCCTCTGAAGGCCGGGGTGAAGGAAGTATGAGCAGGTGACTGATGATCACTGTCAATACAGCCTGCAGACAATATGTGAATTACTTTAGCAGTCTCCCACTGCCCCCCTCCTCTCTTAAATCAACAAATGCAAATAGCTGCCTCCTTATTTGCTGCTATCTCAGGGAGGCTGCCCAGGCAGCATGGGCTTTGTTGTAGTCCTGTGTATTGAAAAAAGCGGCTTCAGCCTTAGTCAGAAGAAAAAATATCAAATGGGACCTGACCCCCCCCTTAATGGTTAACGCTGCTAATATTTGGTCCTCTGGCGTATACAGGTAGGAAGATGCTGTGCTAAGAATACTTGCTATGTGTATTTTGAGAGGGCTGCCTGAAGTGGTTAAGTTGTTTGCATTGTTACTCTTTGTCTGTAAATATCCTTCTGGAGGGGAGTAGGGATTGCCCAGCGTATCAAAACTCATACCTGTGCTCGTAGAACCTGTTGACGTTGCAATTAGCTCTGTATTTAACATTAGCTTTATTTACTGTGCAAGAGTAGATATGCATTTGCTAGATTTCGGCAGAGGCACAAAGAATTTGTGATCCAGTGTTTACTTACAAGTTTATGATTGTTTTATTAAACACCTAGTTGTGTGGCATGAATAAATGAAAATAGCTGCATTTTACAATCGTGTAAGCATAACATAGGACATAATATGTAGTACTCTATAGTACAGAATACAGTTGATACCGGTCTGCTTTTCCAGAAATATTGCTCAATGCAAGTTGTCACTCAGCAATTCAGGTACATAAGAGTAATGCTTTGCCAGAAGTTGGTTAAAATTCTCTTCAGCTTATTTTAAGCTGTCATTGCATATGAAAATAAGTTTTGGTATAGATAAGCAAAAGGAAAGTGATTACTTTCCCCATTGAGAAGGTGGTCTTTCTCCGGTACCTAGGGATGTAATGTCTGTTTTTAATATATTAGGATTGCAGCCAGCCATAATGAAGAAATTTCTTCTGAACTGCCATTTAGGAATATTAGATTAGTAACCGAATCAGACAAATCACGATGTAT
The DNA here is from genome assembly GCA_013399115.1 of Anseranas semipalmata. Classification (NCBI taxonomy): domain Eukaryota; kingdom Metazoa; phylum Chordata; class Aves; order Anseriformes; family Anseranatidae; genus Anseranas; species Anseranas semipalmata. Next base: position 846,922 of record VXAA01004177.1, on the reverse strand, counting down.
GTAAATGGTCCTACAGCTTTAAAAATGTTTGTCAATAGAACTTGTATTTTGTAAGAATTCTGCTTGCAGTGTGTAGTTCATCTTACTGTGACATTTTGTATTACAAAAACTTCATAACAATTAACTCAAATAAAAATTGAGAGTTAAAGTAACAGTTGTAAAGCTAGGTACTGAACTGTTTAGGTGACTATCACTTGTATAACTAGATGTTAAAACTGTTGCTTAATCTCTAAGTATATTCTTAAGATCTCGTTTCAGAGATATCTGAGTTTCATTTGCTTACCAGAAAGTCTCAATATACTAATATTCTAGGGAAAGAAATATTACAAATTCACAAAAATCCAAGAAGGTAACTCTTCAGAAGCCACCTGCGTTCCAGTTTTAGTGTGCAGTAGTCCTTTGGATCAGGCACTGGTGACTGACACGGTCAAAGCCCACATGAACCCTGACTTGCAATACTTCTAAGTCATGTCACATTAAGCTCATAGTGTTTGCGGTTAGGGTGAATCATCGAGTTTCTCCTGCATCAGTGAGCTGCAGAAGGCTGTGGTAAAGACAGTATCATACTAGAAAACTGGCTGATTTTAGTGAAAAGACTTCAAATGATTTCAAAGATGATGTGTGTTCTCCTTCCTTTCCCACACCTCCTGTAATAAGGGTGGTTTGCCGTCACAACATTTCCCATTTTCATCCTCTACTTACCTGTCCCTTTGCAGCTTCTGCATCTGTCTGCCAGCAATCAGTCCAAGAAACAGAATATAGTCCTTTCTGGACTTAGCCATTGCTTTGTGTTGGCCACAGGTAGCATGGTACAGGACATCTTCTCGTTGAGGATATGTCCGTACACAGAGGTTCTGTTTGACGTCCTTCTGGTGTTTTAATCCATCCATTGCTAAGGGAATTGTTACAATAAAATCATCAGTATTACTTCAGAGAAGTGAGATGGGTGGAAATGATTGCTAAGTAGGAAGTTTTGTTCAGTGAAATCTGGTGACAGCTTGCAGCTTCACATCAGATTATAATGCAGTCACATATGCATATCATATACATACTGGATCAATTTCGTACTGCTATGGGAGATTCAACACCACTTCAGTGTTAAGAATGAATAAAAATGATATTTTAAGTTTTAATTTTGGAAGTCCTTCTTCTAAATAACATTTTAAGTCTGGATGGCTCCAGGTAGAAAAGTCTGGGTACAGTTATGTGAACTTAACTTTCTAAACTGGCATTTCAGACAAATGCTAATTAATGGTACTTTGCCTATCATCAGTTTCTCCTCTTCAATTGGATGATTTCTTCACTGCTCAAAAGTGGTTTGTAGCTTCCTAGAAGTATGAACTAGAAGTACGAACTAGAAGTATGAACCTAGAAGCATGTCTTGTAATTGTGGAAACTGCTCTGAGAGGAGAGTGGATGTGTTATGGGCTGTATAACTTGAGAGGTATTTTGAAGGCCTTCTTGATGAATGGCACTCTGTCTTGTCATAATGAAAATTATGGGAAGCATTTATAAGGTGAGTGGATTAATTCTTTTTTATTTTTATTTGAATGTTGTTTTTTTTTTTTTCCTGAGGAAAGTCCCTCTAAAATAATGGCTATAAGAGTTTTTTCTTTGGCTGTAATAACGTTACATAGTTTCATGCCAACCGGTTGAGTTTGAAATATCCAAGTGTATTTATTTTACAATGTAAATTGTGCACTACACTTTTTTTAAACCTTTATTAGAAAAGTTGCTTTCCATCGTTCATTTTGAGGTTTTCCCCCCCTTCCCTTTTGTTTTTGTTTTTCCTCAGTTTCCATTACAAAGAGCAGTGCAAAAATCCAATCTTCCCCTTCCAAAGTGACCCGGCGTTCAATGCAGTCTCCACAGAAATCTGCTCCAGTACCAGCGCAACGGGGCAGGAAACCAGGTCGGGGCAAACCCCCTGGACAGTCTGCAGTTCCCAAGAAGGGCAGGTCTCCTAAAAATATTCCCCTGACCAAAAGCACCTCTCATACTGAGAATCTTAAAACAAGGAAAAAAAGTTTAAAACCTGGAAAAAAGGTTAGTCCTTATCTACTACTTTACTTTTTATTGCAAAATTTTGTAGTGAGATTTTTTTTTAATTTAATTTTCTGGCTTTTCTTCAGCCTTCAAGGCTATAACTGTGTTCAGAAGTTGATTACAAGAAAAGATCTAGAATAGCTATTCTAGAATATCTCAGGATAAGTTTCTGTAGATTATCTTATTCCAGAATGGGAGTACCGATTTAGATTAATTGATGGGCAAGTTGTTGGTGTTGAAAAATGCTATTCTGGAATAGCCATTTCCAGTAACATTCCAAGATCAAGGGAAGCCTTTAGGCTTCTTAGTCTGAGTTATTTTGTTACTGAACCATATACATAGTTTGCTTACTTTTTTTTGTCTCCTGTTTAACAACAAAGGGTTAGGAACATGGAGGGTTTTGGTGCAGAATTTAGGCACCTTAAGCATACAGCTGGATTTGCCAAATTAATCTCTCGGATGCCTCCTCGTCCTGGAGGTCCTGCGTGCACCAGGAAGCTCCTTTCCAGGCAGTAGGTCTCCCCCGGCGCAAGCCTGAAGGACGCGGTGCCTTTCTCCCTTCAGAGCCGAGCCCGAGACCCGTAGGGAGCTGCGATCCGCTCGGCCCTGCTGTCACCCCCTTCCCCTCCACCGGCGCTGGCAGGCGAGCGGACCCATGGCGCCAGGGTGGGTCACGGCTGACCCAGCACCCCTCCCTCTCACCCCCTTCGTTGTCTGATCCCCCCCGAAGAGGCACGAATGCTGCTGCTACTGCGAGGAAGGGCAGGGTCGCAGCCGGGCAGATTGAGACAAGTCTCGAACTGCTGTGCAAGCGCAGTCTATTTCCGGAGCCACTGCAGGGTGTCAGGGAGGCCAGGCTCCAAAGTAGCAGTCCTGCAGTATCTTTCCCCAGACAGTTTGTGTCTGTCACCATGCTGCTCCCTGCTTTGCATTAGCACAAATTGGGGGTGGGGGACATTGCTTTTTCGTTGTTTTCCTCATTCCCACCTCCCCCACCTTTCAAAAAGTTGAAGTTTTGCTTTTTTTTTTTTTTTTTTCTCCTTCCTTCAGCCTGGGTCACTGTGGGCTCATAGAAGAGTTGTGAGTGGTGCAAGTGAAGGAATGGAGTAATGGCACAAGTGGGACTTCTCCCATCAGTGCTGGTCGGTGCAAAGTGCTAGTGAAATACCTGAAAGGCACTAGCCCCAAACTGGAGTCAGTCACTTTGTTCAAATGATGGCCGCAGGGTAAGGAGTGATTCTGGGGACTGGAAGTTGAAACCCGAATGGTCTCTCCTCTGCTGCCTGCCCCTCCCAGTTGGGCATCCAGACTGGTAGGCTGCTGGTGCAGGTGGTCTTCAGCTTCGTCTCTTGCTTGGTTTATGAAACTCCACAGGGGCAGAGCTTAAGGAGGAGAAAGATACTCCCACTCAGACTAAGCGGGTGGGTAGGGTGTTCCCTCTAAGTCTGAGGGGCTTTAAAGGAGATCGCTGAACACATTTCCTATCTTAAGGAGGTACTCAGGTAGAGCAGGATGTGCACTTCTGCGTAAGAGTTTTGTGCTCCTCTGTCTGTCATGAAATAGTTTAAGAATAGTTGGAGGCATCTCACCTTTAGAAGAGGCTTTCTGAGCTCTAAACGCTGGGTGATGGGAAGTGTCTGCGTGGAGCACTGCGCTTGGCACCTGGTCTGTGTGAGGTACTCGGGATTTGCTTGGGAATGGGGGTTACTGCTGGCACTCCTCGTGTTGAGGCAGTCAGCCCGAGGCACCTCTGTGCGCCTCTGGTTTCCTCTGTGGGACCAGACAACTAAGAGTTAAGTTTGTAGTATCTGAGTTTGAGGTACCTATCTAACGTGGCATATTGCTGTAGTAACTTTTGCATTGAAAACTTTAAAAATGAGCTCCTTTTCAGAAGGCATGGAAAGTTTTTATTGCTACAGTACGTGGTAAGATTGCCAAGACGTTACACATACGTGCGCTCTCCTTTGGAGCGTTATACCTGTTACTGCAAGGGTGAAGAGAGGAAATCGCTTTGTGGGAGTTCTGTATGTATGGGTTGGATTTGACACGGAGGGCCATACAGCTTGTATACTTCACAATACGTACACAAATGTAATGTAAGTGATATGTGCTTAGAGATTTGAATGCAGTTATTTTTTAAGACGGATCCAAAAAACCCCTCCACTTTTTCAGACTATGCAATTGCACTCCAGATGTGAGCTGGCTGCGTGATAGTTCAAAACCTGTGTGTTTAGGGAGATTGGTCTGTGCCTGATGAAGTATAGATTTGTTTGACTTCTTAACTCTTACACTGAAGAAGCAGTCTGAGACTCTTTGCCTTTTTAAGCTCGTTATGCCGCAGTGTTTATCATTGTGCAGGTATTAATTTTTATTATACAGCTAGGAATGTTAAGCTGTTATGTCATTTTCTCCTTTATTTAAACGTTTTCTAAGCTTCTCCGTCAGGATGCCATGCATGTCGGGTTTTATTCCCCATTCCCGCCCCGGTGTGCACTGTATGTTTTTTTACCCTGTCACAGTGAAGAAGAAATCTTTTCACATCTCTTCCATCACTTTTAAAAGTACAGTTGGCAGAACAACGCAAAAAATTCCTTCCAGACCAACTGATTAACACGTACTTCCCGAGGAAGGGCCTTGGTCTGAGCGTGGATCACAGCCCTGCATGCGACCCCACGAGAGCAGCGTCCATGTCAGGTCTGTGCAGTCGGTGATGAGGTGCCAGACTGCGTGCAGAGCTCTCTGCAGACACGCTGCGCTCGCATGTCCTCCCAGCTGGTGGGGCCAGCCGGTCAAACTCGGACCAGGCAAATGTGCTGAGCCCAGCTGGGAGCGTGGCCTGCCTCGGGAAACAGCGTGGCTCTTGGACATCAGATTGCTGCTCGTCAGTTTGGGGTTGCAAAATGAGAACCTCAGTTGAGCAAGCATAATGTGCTGTATTTCCAGAACCTGTCCTTTCCTCATTCTGGAGGAAAAGGTAAGAAAGCACTGGCTAGCCTCACCATACTTACGTGTTTGTGTGGACAGTAGCTAGTTCTTCTGCTGGCAGTTTAGTGTTTGCGTTTTGTTTTCATGCTACATTTCTCCCATTCCCTCCTCTTTCCTCTCAACTGGACCACTGGTATTTTGCAGCATGACAACAGCCAGCTGGTCCCCCGGAGAGTCCCTTCTCCAGAGAGGCTTCAGGAATGTCAGGCTTCAGATCAAAAGCTCTGACTTCCTAACTGCATTTTTGTTCTCTGTGTTAAGGATGAGAGACCTTTCTGTTTCCCAGAGTTAAGATGCATAGGCAATTTCTGACAAGTAATACATCACTGTTTGGTTCAGTGTTTGACCCGAGCCACCTCATCTCATTCACAATGCAGTGCCAAACCTTGGCAGTCTATCTCTTATGTTCATGGTGATTCCATCCAGTGCCATGTTGTCAGATAGGTTTGGCTGGAGAAACTATCTTCTCTGATCTGTAACGAGCACAGAAATTTTCTTCACCATGCCATGGATTTTAGAAGAAAGTCAGTTTATTCTTTGGAGGTATTTTGAGGAAGTTAAGCACTACTGCTCTCAGGAAGGTGTATATTTTGATTGCTTACCACGTGATTTTTTTATGTATTATTTAGTAAATATATTGCTTGTAAGAGTGGATACTGCTAAATGGAAGCCTCCCTGAGTGAATTGACTGATTTTTCTCTTCACTATAAATCAATGTTAGAAGTAAATCTTTACCACGTGAGTAGCCAGGTCTCTGCTGCCTTCAGCAGCGTCAAGACCTTGGGTAACTGCTTACATTCCTATTCTTTTTGGTAGATAAGAAAATGAGGACATAATCTGTTCTCACGCAAGAATAAATGGTGAAGGAAGAGGTGAAGAACTTTTCTCCAATTAATTGCTTCTGTTATTTCCGTGTATTTTCATAACATGTCAGAGCATGTTAGAAGTGCCTTTCTTGTTTATGTCTCTTTTCTAAACGCTAGTCCAAACCAAATTGCAACAACATTTTCTTTTCCTCAGTTGGAAGGTAAGGCACACTGACCAATTTCCAGGTCTTTGTGCTACGGACTCTGGTTGTCTGTCATATGATAGGCTGCAAATAAGTTTGGCTTGGGAAAAGAAGAAGGTTTTGGCAACCCATGTAACTGGATTGTAACTACTAGTTTATTTGATATCTTGCATAAAAACGCCAATTCCTGAAAGTGATTACTTGAGAATTTCAGCCCCTTTGAAACAAGCTGCGGGAAAATGTAGATGCACTGTAAAGTTGACAGCTAAATTTGAATCAGGATTTATGTGTGAATATATATACAGCACAACTAATTTGTTGGAGTTATGATGAACCCAGATGATTGGAAGAGTATGGGCAGGAAAGTAATCCAAAACACCTCTTCTGTGATTCCTAAAATGTAGAAGGGTTATGAATTGATATATAAAGCTCTTTGCTTTCCTGCTCCTTTTCAGATAGAGGTGGGTTCCTTTTTAAGTCATTTGTCTTCCACTACTTTACTCAAGTAGCTGTAAATGCAAATGAGTGGTTTCTGGTCTTCCTTTCCCGGATTTCATCATCTTTGCAGTGTGTAGTACTTTTGTAATAAGGAACCACACACACTCTCAGTAGTACGATAACTGATAGTGGAAAGGTTTTGTATGCTACTTAAAAATAAAAAAATAAATTAAAAAACATTTTGACTTTGTTTTTTTTCTTGAAACAGAAAAAAATCTTTCCAGAACAAGTGACTTCTGCACCACCTTCTCCTCTTTCTTCTCCTGATGGTGACAGTGGCACTACGCAGATACTTAAAGATGGAATTAGTTTGTCTGGTGCAGCAGTTATATCCACAGGTAAAAGAAAAAATTAGTGACATTTTTAGTGTGAAATGGCTTCCATTTCAAGAAAACTAGTAGTGTCATTTTATGGAAAATGTGCTGCAAATTATTATTCACCTACTATTTTTTTTTAAATGTATTTGTAGGTGCCAGTGTTATTTTGCAGAACTAGTATTTAGATGCCTGCATTATAGCAAGAAGTGGTGGAACATGGAGAATTTTGGTAGATCTGCTAGACTTGGCAGTTTGTTCCTGTCTGAAGGAGGAAACTGTACGGTTCTTTCATGTCTGTCCCACTCCACAATGTAGGAAGAGGGAGTAGATGTAGCTAAAAACCCATATGATATTTAGGTATCATGCACACTTGACTGTAATAAAACAAAATGGAGATTTTGTCTCTCTGTAGCCTTACGTTAAAAATGAAACTCCATTTAAACCAAGTTAAGGCAATCGGGGGAAATACTTCCCTCCTCCCAAAACAAGCAAACTTAAGAGTAACAAAAAGTATCTTAAAAAGGGCTGGCAAAACAAAAATAAGCTACTTAATGATCTAACTCATTGAGGAACTCGTAACCCCGTAGTGAAACAATTTGTATGTTGTCAACTGAGATCTCAGAACTTCCTAAAAAGTCCATAAATTATGATAATTTTGTTTGGGGTACTTTTGACATTTAAAAACTGTTTTTACAATAGAAGTTGTCAGGCTCTTCTCAGTCCCAACTTCAGTCATGGATGAGGGGAAAATACCTATGTGTTTCCTAGGAAAATAAACCTTTCAGGATTCAGTTGTTATTGAGCTCAGGCAGATGTCATGAAAACTCTTTTTGCTGATTTGTATCTTTTTTATTCATACAAAGAGGCTTCTTCCAATTTTCAGGCATCAGAGAGTAAGCAGATGTGCATGAAGACATAAGATCATTGAAACACTTCATAGAAAAGTTTCATTTTTAAAAATCCATGTTTTTAAGTAAGCCCGAATAGTACTACAGTTGAGAAAATATGGCAGTCTTTTGTATAATGGAATGCTTAGATTGTCTGCTTAATCACCACAGAGACACATTTTTTCTTTAAGCTATAATAATGTCGTGGGTGCATTCCTGGTCATATGATAGTCCAGGACAAAAAGAAGAAAGAAAAAAAAATCCTTCAGTTATGTCTTTTCCCCTTATTTTTCAGCCTTGTTCCATTTGAAAGACAGTTTTTCATAGTTCATGTAAAAAATATTTTCAGAAGTCCTGTTTGCTTTTGTGATGAGCTTTAAACCACCCTGCACAATTTTCAGAGAAGGATATTTGTTTTATTTAGCAGAGAAGGCCAAGCTGTAGTGTGGAAATCATACATGAGTGGTTTAGGGCTACTGAATATACAGATACTGACCATTATACATGCACATAATAATGCTATATGGGTGTTTCAGAATGGGCATCCATGGCAGGCATATGCCATAGGGTTTGGTTTGTTGCAGCTTACAGAATCACAGAACCATTTAGGTTGGAAAAGACCTCCAAGATCATCCAGTCCAACCTATGACCTAACACTACCAAGTCCTCCACTAGCCATATCACTAAGCTCTACATCTAAACGTCTTTTGAAGACCTCCAGGGATGGTGACTCAACCACTTCCCTGGGCAGCCTGTTCCAATGCCTCACAACCCTTTCAGTGAAGAAATTTTTCCTAATATCCAACCTAAACCTCCCCTGCCACAACTTTAGCCCATTCCCCCTCGTCCTATCACCTGGCACTTGGGAGAAGAGACCAATCCCCACCTCGCTACAGCCTCCTTTAAGGTACCTGTAGAGAGCGATAAGGTCGCCCCTGAGCCTCCTCTTCTCCAGGCTAAACAACCCCAGCTCCCTCAGCTGCTCCTCGTAGGACTTGTTCTCCAGACCCCTCACCAGCTTTGTTGCCCTTTGAACCTGCTCCAGCACCTCGATGTCCTTCCTGTAGTGAGGGGCCCAAAACTGAACACAGGACTCGAGGTGCGGCCTCACCAGAGCCGAGTACAGGGGGACAATCACTTCCCTAGTCCTGCTGGCCACACTGTTCCTGATACAAGCCAGGATGCTGTTGGCCTTCTTGGCCACCTGAGCACACTGCTGGCTCATATTCAGCCGACTATCAACCAATACACCCAGGTCCCTTTCCGCCAGGCAGCTTTCCAGCCACTCATCTCCCAGCCTGTAGTGCTGCTTGGGGTTGTTGTGCCCCAAGTGCAGGACCCGGCACTTGGCCTTGTTGAACTTCATACAGTTGGCCTCGGCCCACCAGTCCAGCCTACCCAGATCTTCCTGAAAAGCCTTCCTGCCCTCGAGCAGAACAACATGTGCACCTAACTTGGTGTCGTCTGCTCCTCAAATATGAGAAAAATTGAGGCAGTAATTTGGTAAGGCCAGCTTTTTAGAATTGATTTTTGGTCGTTCAGAACACCTGCCAGTAGTTCTTAGTTTACTGGGACTAGTGTGTGAATAGAGATGAGTCAAAAGAAGAGCACAGATTGTGATGGCTTTGTTTCATTAGCAGGGTATAGAAGGGCTTTAGAGATCGGAGGGAAGTGGATTTGGGACTGAGACAGCAGAACCTTGACAGAAGACAGAGAACTTTCTGCATGCTCAGAAAGTGTGTCTGCATGATTGTATGTGTGTTCCACTTCGAGTTGAACAGTACATCTTGTCATCGTGATTCAAACTTAAGAAATAATTTGCAGTTCTAGCACGTGAAACGTGTCTGTATTCTTTTGTGTGCACCAGCTGTGATTAAAGCAGGAGTACTCTGTAGTAAATATGGCTTTTTTTTTTTTCAGTGTGTGTTTATGTCAACAAGCATGGAAATTCTGGGCCTCACCTGGATAAGAAGAAAGTTCAGCAGCTTCCAGATCACTTTGGACCAGGTCCTGTCAACGTGGTACTTCAGCAGGCTGTACAGGCTTGTGTGGATTGTGCCTATCAATCCAAAACAGTCTTTGGATTTCTGAAATCTGGCCACCATGGAGGGGAGATGATAACTGGTATGTGAAGAGGTTTTATTTTTGTTAATTCACTTGTTTGTGAACCTGAGGTAGGGCAAAAGAACTGAAGTAGCTGCAGTGAGTTTATATCACTTTTGTAACACTTTAAGCACAGTCAAGAATTTACAGTTGCGAACTCTGTTACTAACAGAGTACTAGCGGAGTGTAATTTTTCTCAGTGTGGGTCCAGGATGTTCTGAACAATTCTTAAATCAGAATTTAGCAATAGCGAAGTTAAACTACATGTACACTGTACAGTTAGGTTCTTATAAGTAGAGCGTGTGCACCTCATTTAACAGCTACAGCCAAACATTTGTCAAGTAAGCTCAGTACAAGGGAAATACCAACTTTATTAATGCAAGTCGTTCGCATAATCTTATCCATACATAGTGTTTGTGTTCTTAATGCCTTAACCAAGTGGGTAAAAAGTTTCCAACTAATCTGTTTAGCTTCCAGGCAAGTGATTCCACATGTTAAATTTGCTGCTGCTTTCCTTCCCCCGTCCCCCAGTCTCTTACGTCAGTGTTCATCCACCTGCGTCCTCTGTTAAGGAATAGGTTTATTTCCGCTACATATTAATAGCCGGTCTACAGATAAATTATCCTTGTATCTCAAAGAGAATAGGTGCTGCTTGACATTTTTTTCTTTCTAGGCTAGGAAATATTCTACATAGCAGTTAGCACATCAGTTCATAGTTCTATCACTGGCACTAAAAAGACTTTGCATTACTTTAATCTCCTTACATTAACACCAGATGTGAAAGATGATTAGTGGAATACAGGTTTAATTAAATCCTCCTAAAAGATGTTGCTAACAATATTTAAAACATAGCACCCTGACCTGCATGTAGCAGAACTTCAGTAGTCCTTGCTTATGTATCCCTATGAATTTGTTCACAAAGTGAATGCTTCTTCTCTGCTGTGTAGTAAAAGTTTAATGGCACTGTATAAGTGGGGTTTTGAAACCTGGATTACTTTATTTTTGCAAGATAAATGAAAGTTTATTAATACCTTGCTGTACCCAATTCAGACAAGTCGTTTTTCCTTGAACAAAATACACTGAGATGTGCTTTGCCAGTATTCTGTTTGTGATTGTTCATCAAGAAAGACTATGATGAAATAATTGAAAATACAGAGTAGATGATAAAATTGAAACTTCTATCTAGTTCTGATTTGTTTACATTCAAAAATTCTGTAGGGAAAGGAATTGTTGTTGTACACCTGGCTTCACTACAGGGCCCAGATTCGGAGAAACCAGTTCAGTAGCCCTAAATTTGAGGAACGTGGCTCTGTAGACTGCTCCTGAAGCAGAGTCCTGGAGCTCACTCAGGTGTTACAGAGCCACAAGACCCCAGGGGGTTTCTTGTGTTCTTGCGCTCTTGTCTTCCCATCAGCTTGTCAGACAGGCTGCTGAGAAGCTGGGTGAACAAACACGTAAAACTCTGTGTGATTTTATCGAAAAATTTTTGTATGATACATTTTGAGAAGCAGAAAATGTGACTTAGGTTAATGTAGCACATTACAGCCAACTGCATGTGAACAGCAAGGAAGAACAGGAAATCTGCAGTAAAATGAAATGAGGAATTACACAATGAAATTGTGAGAGTGTTTTCTTGTAGAATTTTTGTTTGAAAGTGTTTTTTGTGTAGGCTTTTTTATTTTTATTTTATTTTTTTAAGACTGGCAAGAAAAATAATTTGTTGTATTAGAGAGTAAGTAAAGATCTAAATGTTTTTGTGGACTCATGAACTTTCATGGCAAGTATTGTATCTGCCATACGAGGAAACTGTATGCTGGGACATGGATAAAATAATCTTTCTAGAATATGTGTGAATAATTAGTGGGTTCTTTCGGTTCAGCTGCCAGAGAAAATAATTGTTTTGAATGGAGTTTAATTTAGGAGTTTTTCCTCTTTTCTTATTCAAAACAAAAACACAAACCATTTTATTTTTGCTTGATGCATAAGGTTTCAATTCAGGCAAATGTAACTGAAAGGAAATTAAAGGCTTGATTAACAAGCCCACTCATGGTGGTGGTGTCAGCCCCTTTTTTTCTCCTTGTAGCTCAGAGACTGTGGCATTTGGTGGATGAAATAGTCTGAGTTTCAGATAAATCTTCTCAAGCAGAGAATTAAATCAGTCTCTTGGGTGATTTTCTTCACTATCAGACAAACACATTTGTCTGATAGTTTAGCTCTCAGCCTTTCTCCTGGCTTGCTGTTTAAAACATGCCTACACAATGGAAAGTAAAGAAATGAGAATGACTCTTCATCCCATGGGCTGGGATAGCACAAACAAGCTCCATTCCCTGTTCATTTGTTATTGAGGTTATTGCACCTCGGAAGTACTCCTTTTTATTTTCAGCCCTAGCATTTATCTAGGAAATAAGAAATTTATGTTGCCCCCAAGCAGAGCAGACAGCTGAGCCTGTGAATCTGGATCCCACTCCTTTGCTTGGAGTTCCTACAGTTGCCCTCAGGTGTTTAGAGTACAAGGGAGCTGTGTTTGCACTGAATCCTTATTTGTGGATTTTTCCCATGATATGTCTTGTTTGGGCAGTCAAATGGCCTCAGATGTTTCTTGCTTTATCCTCTTGACAGCTCGAAGATAATATTGTTCTTTTCAATGCTTCTTTTCAAAATGAGAAATTAAGGTGTGGAGAGCAAGTAATTTCCCCAAGGTCATATAAGACTACCTGTAAGGCTATTATAAAGTGTTTTAAATTTTTGTTGTAGCTGACAGTGCTACCTTGCAGTAAATACCAGGAGATCAGGCTGTGCTAGGTCTCACAGCCCATTTGCTCTCCAGAACTCATTGAGCTGCAAGCAGAAATATGCCATCAGAGACCCCTTCTCCAAACAAGAGGTAGACAACTTGTGTCTGAGCCACATGTGAGTCATTAGAATTTCATTTGAACATCAGAGTCCGGAAAAAATGAATGAGCCATGGAAACCCTTGGGTCCTGGATTTGTCCCTGTGGTACTAACTCTTAAACTTTAGGCACTTGCGTTGGGTCACTCTGTCACAAAAGCAGACAAGAGACGTAGCATGGTATTGTTGATGCTAGCCCATGTACTTGCATTAATTCTAATCATAAGCTTGCTTATGTTAACAGTGTAAGTTATAGTCACACTTGTGATTTCCTAAGGAAGCCTAAAATATGCTAAAGCCTGGGCGTTTTCTTTGGTTTTGTGTATGTTATCTGCCTCTTTTTAAGACAGTATGGAAATGTTCCTTAATTCAGATCTGCAAATAAAGACTTTCTTGTCATTTCTGTGTTTTTGTTTGTTTGTTTGTTTGTTTTGAAAATGCACCTGCCACCAAAAAAATGTGATCCTTTAAAGCTCCACTTGTCATTTGGAAACTTGTGGTAAAAACAGAAAGATGCTTGATAGGCTGAAAAACAAAGACAAATTGATGCATAAACCTGGTGTTTATGCCACTTCTTTGCAACCCTATGCATAAGTTACAAGTTTGTTCCTGTTTTGTTGTAATGTCTTTCCAATCAGAAATAACTAAAGGATTCAGCTAATGTAATGGTAATTATTTCTCTGTGTCCTGGTAGCGCTTGTAATATTAAGTCTTTTCAGAGTCTTACCAACTGTCACAAAAAAAAGGAAAATATCATTAACTACATCACTCTAAATGTTTAGGGGACGAGGAAAGAGGTCAACAAATAAAAGACATTGGCACATGTCTGATCTCTTTGTAATTGCTCATTTGAGTCTGTTGTTGTGGTATCTCTGCCACCTAGCTCCTGTTGAAATAAATGGGAGCTTGACCACTGTAGTGTTGACAGCAGGATAGATTTCTCTACTGGTAAAATACCAAATGTCAAAACAGTTTCTGTAGTCAGAATTTCAATGGTAAGGGATGCCAGCACAAAAACTTGTTTGCTTCCCACTTTTTTTTCTCTCTCCAGCACGTACTGTAAAGGATCTTTTCTGTTATCTCCTGCAAATACATGGTGCAGAGGTTACTGTTTTATAAGCAAACAATAGAAATTACCTATAAGGTTTTGGTGATGAGGGAATAGTTGAAAGTTTTGTTTTGCTGGTGTGAATCCAGCATTACTTTATTGAAGTAAGTTCCCATAGAGCAACTTGAAAGTGACATGGATCCAACAGAAGGTAGAATCAGTCCTCTGGATATGAATTTGTTAAATACCAGGATGATTGTTTACTCCTCTCATGTCTTGCATGGTTTAAATCAAAGCTGAATGTCTTCTCCTTTACTTGATGGTGTTTTACTATACTTCATGATGCTTGGGGGATGTTTGACATCATCTTCGTATTCACAGCTTCCTTTGATGGGGAGAAGCACGCCATCAATCTTCCTTCTGTAAACAGTGCATCGTTTGTCCTACGTTTCTTGGAGAAGCTCTGCCACAGTCTGCAGTGTGATAATCTTTTCAGTAGCCAGCCTTTCAGCCCTTACATGGGATGTGCACATAGCCCTACGGAGTATGATAGGAACAAACCAGGTACTATTAAACAGCTGATATTTTCAAGTACTGCTGTTTTTAAGAAGTCTGGTGACTTTATGAAATTTAACTTTTTAATCTGCCTTGCTGTAACATGAATTGGTTGAAATGGGTACTCTTCAGTTCTTAGTGAATTCATTCCAGAGTGCAAGTGCTTTGACAGGTTGGGGTAGCTTATATCACACATGCAGAAATCATTGTGTTCAGCAAATTCTTTCTTGCAGTCAAACCAGGAAACATATGTATTGTACCACTAAAAGATTGCTACTAAAAGAACAAGCTCAAAACTTCACATTTCATCTGTTCAATTCATGTTTGAATCATAAAATAAACTTGCAGAAAGATACTGCCTTATAAGAAGGGTCTTGCTCTGACAGGTGATTCAGTCCAGCCCATCCCAGAACAGTAAAAAGTCCTTTTCTTCCCTCTTTATTCACCTTGCTCAGTGGCAGCTCCAGAATTTTAAATTCCTCAATGTGCAATCTAGTCTTCTAGTAGAGAAGGTGGTTTTTGCAGGTGGCTGCTTGTGATATTTTATGAGGCCAGTATCTGTGTCTGCTACACCAGGGGTGTAGAGTGAGAGGGAAATGACTTGCACAAGATCTCGCATCAGATGATTTGCAGTGCCCGGTATTACAAGTCCCAGCCTGAGGGTTATTAGGAGCTATAGTTGAGACAACTTAGACATCAGTGCAATTTCAGAAGATTCATATTGGGTAGAAGCTTCCTCACAGCTGTCTGATAGCACCTGGAAGTCAGACTCAGCTGTTTTGGAAAATAAAATATTCTTTTTTTTTTTTTCCTTTCCAATGGAGAAATTGTATTTGTTTCAGTCTGTCAGATGAAAGTCATTTGTTTTAAAGCTTGTCAGAAAAGTAGCCAAGGTCAAGGTAATTTGGATGATGACAGTATAAACTAAGCTGTTACTTCATCTTTGAAAGTTTGTATTGAAATGACTGAGTTTGTGTGACATGAGATCTGTAACCTGGTGAATGACTGATGTATATTTTTGCTTTTGTCCTTTGACTTTCCCCGTGAGCATTTTTATGCCAGAATAAATAGGTGGTGACTTTCCTCTTCACAGCAAAAGAAGAAATACCTGAAAACAGAAGTGCTAAACGATACTCTCAGGACTCTCCACCGTATACTGCTCCCCTTTCCCCTAAACTTCCCAGGAATGATGCTCATCCATCTGAAGGTAATTACATTGTATTGGTATTACATGTGAGGATTACTTATGATTTCAGTGTTTCCAGTCAAAAAGGACTGAGTACAGTGGATGTCTCTAGTTTGTCTATAGCCCTTGACAGGTCAGGGTGGAAGTGTGTTAATTTTTGATCATTGGTACAGATTTTGTGCTTATGGAAGATCTACTGCAAGTTCAAGAAGTCCTTCTCCTAAACATGTCAGCCTTTTTCATGAAGTCGCTCAGGCAAATAGGTGATGCCTGAAGCCTCCTGCTTCACGCGTGGCTATTTAGTAGAAAACCAATTGCCCTGAAATGGATTAGGAGATAAATTAGAAGCAACTCTAATAACTCTGGGTTGGGGCCAACAGGCGAGTAAGGGTGTATTTTGATGATACAATTAAGCTGAGTTTGTGGCTGGCTGCCACTGAAAGTTGTGCTGCTCCTGCTTTCCTTGCCTCCCTGTCCTTGTAGTGGGTCCCACATCTCCCTGACTGGGTGGCAAGCTGAACCTGTGACCCAAAGCACAGAAAACATTTTGGTGAAGCCAAGAGTCACGTGCAGTTCACTTCTCTGGACTGACTCACTGGGGGCTCGGATGAGCGCAGGGAAGAGTTGGATGAAATGCAGCCCTGGCTCCCCCTGGCAGCTAGCTGTTTGGCTGACCTGGCTCCGGGACGAATTGCGCCTTTGCCTGCACCGCAGCTGAGCTGCAGTCACTGAGCATGTGCTTTCTCTGTCTGGCTCAAATGTGAGGTAAAACATGTCAACCTCAGCGAGAGACTAATGAAAGTGGGGTTTTACTATGCTTTTGCTACCTAGCTAGTTAAGCCATGGTAACTTGTAGATGTGACTCATCCCATCTGATACATACTTTCTGTTGCTGCAGCATATTTGCATAATGTTTCCAATGGCTTTTTTGAAATAAGACAGAGATTAGTTATTTGTTTCTTCTTATTACTTTTTTTTAGGGGGAGATCCTGGGGGTCATGTTGTATCTGTTAGCCTCAGTGTGGGCAGAATGATCTCTTCTTCTGAGCGGATTACAAAGTCATAGGACTACAGTTAAAACAGAGAAGGGTATCAAATAAAAATGTTCGAAATGATAGCTTAATAAGATGTACCATTTTAAATATTTTATATAAATGTACAGTAACATCAGCAGAAATACA
Source organism: Anseranas semipalmata (assembly GCA_013399115.1). Taxonomy (NCBI): domain Eukaryota; kingdom Metazoa; phylum Chordata; class Aves; order Anseriformes; family Anseranatidae; genus Anseranas; species Anseranas semipalmata. The sequence goes on along the minus strand of VXAA01004177.1, from coordinate 830,217 downwards.
AAAATTACTAGTCAATGCAGAACTGTATCTTTCCTAAAGAAATAGTGGTTTAGTTGTACAATATCTGTGCAATTAAATCAGGTATTTCTGGTAGGTAACTTAATGAATACGTGTACAGCACTTAATTCTGCTGAAATGGAGTTGTTTAAATTGGAGCAGAAGTGTTTGAGTTAGATCTGCATTCTCTTGTAAGAAATCTCCCTCGAAATAAGCCAGCATGCACATACTGCTTTTTATTCCTTGTTGAGTAGTTTGATACTGGATTCCTTAAAATCAGTAGTTCATTACAAAGTGCAGTTACCTGGATTAAAAGCAAAAATTAAAAAATAAAAATGTTTTGCCATGATTTCAGAAGTTTGAGTTTGTACTCTGTGTGTTTCAAGAGGCAAAGTATTCTCTAGTGTTGTGTGTTTCCCATTAGGGCAATGTCCTCTGCTGAAAATCTGGAGGTAATTTCATAGCGGTCAGTCATGGGTTGGTTAGCAAGAAAGATCTGCCCCTGAAAAGTTCTGGCTCCATTGAGACACAGTCGTCTTGAAAGAGTTGTTTTGAAATATCATTTGAACGCAAAATAGAATAATTGTGGGAAAGGGTCTTTCAAACAGCTCGTTTTCCTTCTGATCTGTTCAGGGATATGTTTTGCAGATTTGGCTGTCTTTTCTGCTTGCTAACAGCTTCTTCTTAAAGTTTTGAAAGATAAGGGAGGGGAAAGAGAAACAACCCAGTCTCCCTCCCCTTGAAAACAGAGTGTTCTTACTACTGCAGCCAGTTACATCATGCAGTTATGTATGAAACAGAACAACTGACTTTTATTCCCGGAGGAGCTTCAAGAAAACAAAACGTCCAATTCCTGCTAAGGCCTTCAGTCTTAAACACTCTATTGTCATCCTTACATTTGAAGCATAAGGCCTTTTATTGGCTTTTTATTAATCTACCCAGAGATCAGGCATTCTGCAGTGGAACCTCCCATGAAACAGGGAAAAAACTGTTCTTTTTCCATGCCACTGTTACTCACATCTGCTCAAAATGTCGAGGTAGGCAAAGTGTCGTTCATTGCTCCATTAATTGCAAAGCTCTATTTGTCAGACATCAGTTCTGAATCAGCTGTCATACCAGTGGACCACTTCTTCAACAAGATTGCAGTTGGGTTTTGCTTGTAGAGAAGCTAGATGGATGGAAAGGGAGTGGGTTGGACAGTACAGCTGCTGGACGGAAACAGCTGCTTTAAAAGATGATCACCCCATGAAATATGCCAGCATTCCCACCTGGCGTATACAAACTGAAGGTTTATGTTAAGATAAACTCAAATGCTAGTACCTTGAGAAAGAAAGCAGAGCTGATCTTTGCTACCCCCATTTACTATTGTTTACTGTAGGATATATAGCATCAGAGTGAATTCTGGAATATAATTGGAGTAAATACAATTAAATACTTTTGTAATACAGTCAGTTTTAAAAATCCTTGTGTCTTCAGAAATCCTGGAAAGGATTACATGAAACAATTATTTAAATCCCATATTTGGGACCTCTGCTTGATTTCTATAAAAAGGTTCCTGCTTAAGACTTTGCATGGAGCTGGCTGATACATGCTTAAATACACCAGTTGAAACTTTCTGGTGGGGAATATTGTCTCTCTTAGTTCATCATACTTTTGAAGACTTCTGAAATCCGAATCTACAAGTTCGGTTGAACCTTAGACTCCTGCATATTGCTTTGCTGTAGCTATTTGAAGTATCACCTCTGCCTTTTGGTCTTTGACTGAGATTTCTGTTAGTGGTCTCATTCTATACTGATCTAATTTTCTCTTGGCTTCTTTTAATTTTATAGTGCTTGTCATTGACTGCATCTGTTAGTCAATCGCAAATTCTATAGAAAGATGGCTTTTGGTTTCATTTTGGCAAGTTGCTGCAGCTACTTCAAGCTGACGAATGTGAAGAGGTTTGTTTTCTTTGAAAACCTCAGTATCCGCTGCTGTGCTTTTTCTTGGTACCGATCTAACAAACTATAAAGTTTGCTGTGGTTGTTTTGGGGCTTGTGTACTTAAAAGCTTCTTTATGCCACAACTATCAAGTTTAATAAAAGAGGTTACATTGTCTTGCAGATCTTGCTTTGCTGAATTCAGTAAGTAGGGAGCTGGTTCCCTAAGTGTCTTTGTTCCCCTTCGGGATTATGTTGTCCGAAGACCATTACTGCAAAATATACTTAACGTTCTTCACTAAACTTTCCCTTTAAACAGGTTTCAGGAGAGAGAACCTAAGACCTCATGGAGCAAGTTAAACATGCTTGAAAAGATGTGGTGTTTTCTTGTTTGTTTGGTTGATTTTTCTTTTTGTTGTTTGTTTGTTTGTTTGTTTAAGGAAAATACTCTTCCTTTAGTTTTAGTTCTGGTATTTTCCCAAGAAATTGTTGAAAGTTGCCGTATAAGAAGAGTAATATAAAAAGTATATTTTAGGAACTTGTTTCGCAGTTTGTACCAGTTATCTCAAAGAATATGCTGCTTCACTAGCATATGTTTTATAACTTTGCTAGAGTAATTTTCAAGATGGTAGTGTGGGGTTTACACTTCTGTGAACCTGTTAGCTATATTTTCCAGCTCTTAACTCTCCTGCCAAAGCAGCATTTGTTTCATACAGATTTTTACATCATGCTTCCAACTTCTTTCTCAGGCTAGATGTTAGCCTGGTGCAAATGGAGATGAGTCATAAGACAGCTAGAGAATGAAGTGGTATTCTCATTGACTTTTAACTACACGTAGATACAGCATTGTGGTCAGAGTGTATCATGTTAGTGTGCATGTATCTGGGATTCACAGCCTTCTGTAGCTTTGTGTGTAATCTGTTCAATTTTTAGTGATGGCCGCTGTCTCTGAACGTATTGGGATCTACAGATGATAATTGTCCACTTGTTCATGAAGTTAGTGACTCCCTCTACTGTTTAGAACAAGTTAAACGATTGGTAGTTAACATGAGAGTTTTTGTTTATATTAAAAAAAAATCTTGCAAGATAAACATAACGCACTCTTAATGGTTATTTTCTTGAGAATCTGATTAAAAATGATAATGAAAATGCTTGACTGAGATTGCATATGTTTTAATACTAATGTCAGACAATTTAAAATAAAAGAAATCCTTATGTCCCTGCCCTGTTCATAATATTTGACAAATACATGTGAAATGATTTATGGGAGGCTGTCTCAAACTCGACGTATTAGACATTTTACTACTTCTTTTTTTTTTTTTTTTTTAAATGTAGTAAGGACCCAGCAATTACTTGAGGAAAAGGGCAACTGTTCTGCAGTAGTGCTTGCCTCACAGGAGATTTGTTACCAGGCTTGGAACCTGTAGTTATCTTTAAGAGAACATAGCAAGGATTTAAATAACAAAGTTACAAAGTCCATCATTTTGAACAGATCCATGGTTGTTTTTTCTGTAGCAGAAACGTTACCTATAGAAGAAAACAGCACTTCCAAAGAACATCGCTTTTCTGAGGACTCTATGGATTCTGCACTTAATTCAGTAAATCCTTCAAGCCCGACCTGTCGAAATTCCATTGAATATCATACTTCAGGGAGCACAGCATATTACAGAAATTCCTTTCGGCCAGTGACTGCTACCTCAAATTCGGCCCCAGTCCTGCGCCGGCTCTCGTTGAGCTCTGCTGGGAGCAGCAGTTACTATGAAGTCAGTAGGAATCGAATACAGAGGAGGATTGAAGGTATGCTATATGCCTAAACTTTCCAAAGTATATAAGAGCTTTTATTAACATACAAAGTCCATGAATTATGAATAAAGAAGTTCTTTGCCATAGAAAATAGGTTGCATACGGACTGAGATGTTGTGCTGTTGCCAGACATGTCAGGCTTGTTAACGTAACTTCAAATACAGAACTTAAGCCTATTGGAAGTAATACTGTGGTGAAAGCCAGAGGGGTCTTGCCTGCTGCGCTGTCCTGTAACTGCTCTCATGGACCCTGCAGCAGGCTGGACTGGGCAGTGCTAGTTACACACAACTCACTTCCTGAGCATCTTATCAACTATTACTGTGGTGCTGAAATATGGGGATAGGGTTTCCTCCTGTCCCTCTGTCTGCACGGTTCAACTTGCATTTGCCACATTCCCAAATACCAGCATCTTAGGACCCAGGAACCAAATACGAGTAAAACTAATCCCTCTAGGTACTCATAGTGTTAATATTTATGCTGCTGTAAATATCTGCTGTTGTATAAGGTATTTAAAGGCAAATGGAACAGTTCAATATTATTTGGAGGAAAATAAAACGTCCTTCATTTCAATATATGGCAAAGAATGAGTAATGAAAGCCTGTTAATATTAAGAATGTCTTATGAAAAATGAAATGTGTTATCCCTGTATAGACTAGTGATACTTCTTCTTTTTTCAATATTTTTATACTGAAAGCTGCAAGTTCCACAACTGGACCAGATCTGAATTCGCTAAAAAGGGAACCTTCAAGAATATTGAATAAGGATCCTTCCACCTGGTCAATAGAGGAAGTAATGCGTTTTGTGAAAGAAGCTGATCCACAGGCACTAGCTCCACATGCAGAACTCTTTAGGAGACATGTATGATGCATATCCATTCTGTTCTAGTAGATTTTATGTATCACTTTAATCTCTTAGAATACAGTTTTCGTGTCTGTCACTGTATTTGCAATTGAAGGTAGAACAGACTCTACTCACTTGTATAATAGAGGGAGGCTGAAAAATTATTTTTCCACCTGAAACTCCTCCTGCAGTATGTTCTCTTTGTGAGAGAGCTCCCAACTTCTAACGGCCAGCACCCAAGGTACCCTGTCACCCCTGGTACCTTTGGAGAAGATGACATTCTCATGTACAGTATGGGGCACTAGGCTTACATAGGTGACACCTCTCTAAGACGGTCTGTTTTATAAGCTGATTATCCCAAGGTAGAGAAGCTGTGCCTGGTTACCTTTGCACTTGGTCATTAATACTAAAATTCAGAGGTTGAGCTGAAATGTTTAATTTGTCTATTTTGACAAGCAATGTGTAGAGTTTCATACGATCTAACAAGATGTTGGTTTTAGAGAGAGAAACTGTAAGCGTGGGTTTATGTTGTTTTTGGTCTCCCCTTTTACTTCTCACTGAGCTTTTCTATGGCAGGTGCTCAGCAAAGAGCTGCTTTATTATTTCATTTTATATATGGCCCTCCAAGAAGAGGTTGGCTTTCTCTTTAGTAGTATTTCACCCTTGTTCTGCACCGGCTCTTACTAACAGATAAATTTCACATTAAACTGAATTGGAAGGAAAATTCAAAGTAACTTTTAACAGAACTTCGTGTCTTATATATTATTCTTAGTTGTATAGCCAGACCAAATGTTACATGTTTTGTCAGGTTTATGTTTAAAAAAATGAGACAGAGTGGTTTTCTTTATGGTGTTTTAGGGAACTAATTGCCTGTCTACAGCATGTAATGCTACTAAGAGCTTAGGATTGCCACATTTCAGCAGCTTCTCAGCCAGGCAGTTGAAATCTGCCTTAAGTTGTCCTTGGTCTTGATCCTAACAATCTGTCTGCTTTAACCTGGATGTAGATCTGTCTTATTTCACAGATTCAGATCGTCTGTAACCCCTTCCTCTGCGTGACTATTTGCATGCGCATGCCAGAACCCTCCCACAGCTGTGTTCAAGGTTCAGTGCAAGGCCTCAGTGCTCGGATCATTTAATCTCTAACTGCACAGGCCTTCCTTTGCAGCTTTTTTTCTTTGACCCATTCTTTTTTTCTTTTCTTTTTTCCTTCAGCTGGTACCTAATTTTGAGGGCTGTTTGGTCAGTTTCTTTTACTTACTGTAATTTTGTTTAGCATCTCACATACCTTAATCATATCGTAAAAATACTAAAATAGATTTACTTTCAGTGGCCATGTGTAAATATCAAAGTATTGCACTAAGTTTCTGCCTTATAAATGATAGATACTTTTTTACTATAGTATAAACAAATGCAATGTACTTTTCAGTGTTACCATGCAGATTGTTAAAACAGTTGTGTGTTGTTGTGTTTATTCTCTTCCTTCTACAGGAAATTGATGGAAAGGCACTACTGTTACTGAGGAGTGATATGATAATGAAATACATGGGACTGAAGCTGGGGCCTGCCCTAAAGCTGTGCTACCACATAGAAAGACTTAAACAAGGAAAGTACTAGCCAATGGGGATACCACAACGTGTGTGTTCGTATCACACTAAGCTCTCAGGTTAACAGCCATCACCTTTATTTAAAAGTATTTTGCTGGCATAAATCATCTGTATTTTTTTAAAGTTCTCTCAAAATGTGAAAAAGACATCTAGGATAAAGAGGGGGAAAAAGAAAATCTGTGTTACATTCTAGTATTTTGTGAACTGTTTTGGAAGGTTTGCAGGGAGGGACAGTTGGTCATACTGGCCGGGGAGCAGGTCGGGTACAGTGCTGAAAAGCACATTCTCTGTTGCAGACTTCAGCCAATGCATTTGTGTTCAGAACCAAAACAGCTGAATCCCAAAGGAAAAAAAAAATAGCGTCAGGTGTTAATAATTTTTACAGGGGTGGCTGTAAACTTTTACGTTGCAAGAAAAGTGTAAAAATAGAAGGTCTCATCTCGATAGTGAATGCTGTGTCTGGTCCTTCAGCAGAGTCATACTCAGCTAGATTTTCCTTCATCGATTTCCATGAAGGGAATAACATATGAATAGTTCTGGGGGGAGGGAAGTGTGGGGAGGGAAGGGTTGTGGAGAAGAGGGCTTAATACAAATATAAGCTTTTATAAAGTGTGATTATCAGTCCTTTGGTGAGTTACAAGGACAAATGTACGATATATTGTCAATTTATGCCGGCAATAATAGTTCTGTTTTATGGAAGGGCATATTGGCTGTATAAACAGCCAGTTCTGGGACAGACAGATTTGACTGGAACAACGCATCCACATTTTAAACATTCCGTCTTTTTGCTAAATTTGGCGTGGATACGTGTGTTCATGCTTTTTATATATACACGTGTATGTGTGAGAGAAATGCATACTATATATACATGGAAATACACATACACATTGTACATATGTATGCAGTTTGTAATGTGTACTTTGCACTGTGCCAGAGAGAACTGTACAAATTCTTGTTGTTTTTTTTTACCGGTAATTTTGATCATGTACTACTTTCATATTCATTAGCACCTGTTTAATTTGTTGTCCATTCTTTGAGTCAGAAGGTGACAAACAATCAAAGGGTGGCTTTACTCCTACAGGCAAAATCCCTGTACTATGCAATGCTCTTGGTTATTCATCACTTAACTCTGAGCCATGTATTCTGGTGTATTTCTGAAAATACATGTTTGGTTCTGATGTTTTGGGCTTATATTTCCTTTAAGGAAGTGCTACTATGTAATTGATAAGCCTGTTTAAGGTAAAATTGGTGCTGTTTATATAAGCTACAAGAACCAGTGGTGATAATAAACCGGTTTGTTGTCACTGCCAATGGTAATATACATCAGGGACAAGAAAATATACTTTCTGTGTAGGAAACTGAATGTACTGTATGTAATAGTGCAAGTAATGAAAACTATTTGCTAGGGAAGGTGTAGTCCTAAAATGGTAGGTTTTATTATATTTCTTATTGCCTTTTTATATGAAACTATATAGTAAAAATGTATTTTTTACAAATTCCTTCTCTGAAAATGCCTTGCTATACCAATACTCTGATACTCCTCAGGTTTTGGCAGAGATACTGCTGCAAAATAATGTATTTTGTGGCTCACCAGTGTCCAAGAATTTTGTTAGTTTAAGTGACTGCAATGGAATTTTAATTTAGCAAGTCATTTCGTCTTTGAGGATTGTTTTTATTATTCCATCATTAGACATTTGACACTAAAGGTTATCTATATTGATTTGTTTTGCATATCTTTTGTGGTGCATGTATGCTTAGATGAATAATACAAGCATGCTCTTTATAGTAAGAAAAGGTCAGAGCATTGACTGGAAAAGCAGAATATTTTCTCTTTGTGTTAGGAGAATACTGGCTTGATTGTTGGTAAAACCATCTGAAAGTTACAGTTACATGGTGATGAAAACATCGTGCCCCGCATGTTGAGTGTATTGTTTAAACCTTACTTCTTCTACGCTTTATTATGCTGAATTTCAGAGTTCTTTAGTGTAAAAAGAAGTACTGCTCATACAATTTAACTGAAAACAATTTTCATTTTTTAAATTGCCATTGGCATAGGAAAAACAAAGATGTTTAAAATTTCTGTTTGGCCTTTATAGAATGAACTTTTTGTACATGGCACTATTATGGGTATAAATATTTGTTCAAGGGTTTGCGTGCACCCAGGTGCATAGGGATTACTGTGATGTTACAGTACCAGAATTTCACCGTGTGCTATAGTGTGAGATTCAAGCGTTTGAAATGTTGCAGCAGAATATATTTTTTATTCTTTATTTCCAATGGGATGTTCTTATCTATAAACAAAAATAAAATAGTTTGTTCATTGTTGTCTGTTTTGTTTTGACAGCATGTATATGTGTAAGCACTGTCTGTGTAGGCAAGGGTAGCTCTCTTATCTGGCATTTGGTAGTTCTTGACAAACATCAGATGTGAGGAAGCTTTGATCAGAAGGATAAAATTCTTCCAGCATAGTTTATCTGAAGCAATTAATATTTGAACTTGGGTTGGTCAGTGCTTTCAAAATAACAATTCGGGAATATATTCAAGTATTTAGTTTTGAATATAGTATATTGCTGCTTAGAGTTTACAGAATTCTCATCTAGACCAGTAAGAGGAAGAGACTGCTAAAACGTGTGTTTGTCCTGTGTTCAGATGAAGACCTGAACTATTTCAAAATAAAGCAATTAATGCCAGTAGGTTTAAACTTCATATACTTAGGTTTTATTGTTTGTACTATAGAGAAGCCTGTTGTTTTGGTGCCTCTTTGCAGTGATCTGCCTGCATTTGAGAAGTAACGTGCATTGGGTTAATGGTAGCCTCAAATACTTTGCAGCCAAGTTATGGAACTTGGAAGTAACAATGGTCCAGAGGCATTTTGCATCCGATCTCTCTCAAAAGATAGTGAATATATTTTTGGTGAATATTCAGTATAAAGGACAACATGGTGTATTCTCTTTGTTTTTTTCTGAGTTACTTTTCTGTCAACAGGGATTCATCTGCTTATCTGGTTCTGTATCTTTTTGTCTCTCACAAGACAATGCTATGACTCGTCAGTACACGGTAAGATCTCTTCTGTTTGAAGTTAAAATGCTACTTCTCCAGGAGGGCTAGCAGCTGTCACAACTCTTGTTGCAGAAGACCCATGCAGTATTGAAATCGAAGAGTGCTGCATGGCAGGGCGACTGCACGTCACGGTTGACACTACTGCACTTCTAGCAAGATGGTGTGGCTCTGTACGTGTTGTAGGACTTTTGCAGAAACGACAGCGAAAGACAGCAACATTGCGTTGTAAGTGTTGGCTCAAAGGATGGAACATCTTCCCTTTTTTTGTCCCCACCACTTTGTAACTTTTATGCCAATTGCTCTGAACTATATGATTTTTAAAGCTTTTTCTCCAGTAGACTTAAAATTGTAACTGGAAGTAATGATTGTATAGAAAGCTGTAGAGAAAACAGTGCTACAGGGAAAAAAACAAAAATACAACTCGGCATAGGCCTGAGGGTTTTCAGATGAAATACAGTGGGATTTGTACCTACAGCTTTTTGCGTTTCTAGGTTTGTCTTGTATCTGCTGTGTTCTAGGTAAGAGTTGGAGGAGTGTAGTCTGTTTTAATGCGGTGTCATGTGACTAAGCAGATTTTAAAACAGGATTGCTAGCAGTATTTTTTTCTTTGATTGATAAGCTGTTCACATAATAGAGCTAAATGAATGCTTAATTCCAACATTAGATGTGTGAGCCTGGGCTAAAAGTTACAGGCATCTTCATGCTCCTGCTTCTGCTGAATTGAAACTATGTATAGAGAAGCTGGCTTGGTTCAAAAAAACAGAGAAAGGAAAAAAGATCCCTTGAGATCAATTTCGGAGGTCATATATTCCTCCTCTTTTTTTTTTTATTGCATGTAAAACTACTGGAGTGAGTGAAAAGTGCTTGCTTGGAATTGCCTAAGTGATGCAGGGAGGCAGAAGCTGATGCACATCCATTTCTCTGGTGAAATGGTTGCTGCTTTTTTTCTCAAGCCTTGATTATAATCTTTCACTCTGTAAAGCTTACTAACTAGTCCACAGATCGTGGGATCTTGTTCCTGTTTCAAAGATCATGCAGAGCCATTCTGAGACTTTATCTTCTTAAAATCTGAAGTCTGTTGTAAGCTCACTGTGTTTTGAGTCAGCAACTATGAGACATTTTATATCGTGTGTTATTTATTTGTTTTTACAATGGAAACCCCAGAGATTCTTATTTTAAAAACAGCAAACACATATTTCAAAACATTCTCCTCTGACTGTTTGTCCTAAATAAATTCTTACTACTGTGGCTGTGTAGATGATGGGAGACCTGTATGTACTTAAAATACGCCATTACAGTTGTCCAATAGGCTTTTAACTCCCTCACTTACATGAATCATCCATCCCTGGCCTAGCAGATCATTTTGATTAGCTGTAATTTGTCCCATCTGAAAGAGAATTAGCTCCCACCAGCTTCAGAACCTCCCAGTCCTGCCATACAATCTGAGTCCTGCCTGAACTGCTTCTCCTCTTAGCTTTATGGACCTCTGCTAGTTTTATTTCAGCTTTCATTATCTGTGGTGGAACTGTTTTAGTGCTGTTTAGCACACCTCTACTTCTTTTCTTGTTAAAATACATGAAGACATTTTCATCCATCGAGATTCACTTTTCAGCCTCTGAAATCAAAGCCCTTTCAGGACAAATCGTATGCGCAAACAGATGCCAGCACAAGAGGAAAGGGAGCTCGCATCCCATGTTGCGTGAACAGACAAATGCGAACAGATGTACAGCTTGAAGCTGGCAGAAGCACACTCCTGCCAGTGATTCCTTTCTAGTTGTGACAGCTGGAAGGAAATGAATACACCACAAAACCACCGTGGCAATTGCCATTACCCTGTGCTGGCAGTCTCAGCAGCGAGGTCAAGAACGGGAAAGATGAAGACTCGTCTGCCCTCCCAGGTGGAAGCTGGGGCGGATTGGCAGGGCACTGGGAAAACCTCGATGAATGGTGGTGCACCTTAGTCTGGTTTTCAAGTGCAAAAGGCTGGGATTTTATTAGATTTCTCCTTTCCTCATATTTAGATTACTTTTTTCCCATTAGTTATGGAAGTACGCTGTTCCTCCAAGCAATTGTGTTAATGCTGTTCAGATCTCTGAGTGGAGTTTTCACAGAATCACAGAATTGTAGGGGTTGGAAGGGACCTCCAGAGATCATCGGGTCCAACCCCCCCGCCACAGCAGGTTCCCTAGAGCAGGTTGCACAGGTAGGCGTCCAGATGGGTCTTGAATACCTCCAGAGAAGGAGACTCCACAACCTCCTTGGGCAGCCCGTTCCAGTGCTCTGTCACCCTCACCGTGACGAAGTTCCATTTTTGGTCCATTTTGTGGCCACTGCCCCTTGTCCTGTCCCCACAGACCATAGAAAAGAGGCTGGCCATATCCCTGTGTCCCCCACACTGCAGGTATTTATAAACATTGATAAGGTCCCCTCTCAGTCTTCTTTTCTCAAGGCTGAACAGACCCAGGTCTCTCAGCCTTTCCTCATAGGGGAGATGCTCCAGGCCCCGTATCATCTTTGTGGCCCTCTGCTGGAGACAGGTCTGAAGAGTTCAGACAGGTCTGAACTGTTCTTCCCTCAACTTCCATCTCTCCAAACCAATGTGGCCCAGCAGGTCTTCCTCTTACTGGAGAGCCTCTATTTTGAGGGAAGGATCTTTGCATGTGCTTCTTGCTCCTGCACATTTTGGAAAATAAGAGAAGGACTATGCAGCTTGCTTGATTAATCCCTATGTAATGTACTAATTATTGCTACTGCTTTCTCTGCTTGCCTGGGAAGGCTGATGGTACTCAGTTATGAGCAGAGGCTTCTCACCTGGGGCAGTTACTTATGGTGTGGTCTACAAAGTGCTTTTCTGTTTGTCAGGCTGTCTGTCTTTTTTAAGTACATGTGCTTGCATAAACAAAGTAGTGGGGAGGGCAAAATTAATAAATAAATGCTCAATTCTAGTCTAGCCTTGGCTTATGCATGTGTTTAGGGGTGAGGTAGATAGGTCATCATAACATACCTGGGACAAGTACCTCAAAGCACTGACCTACCATGCAGCTCTCCAAGGCCTAGGAAAAATACGGAGACCTCCTCGGAAATCTGGTTCATGCGAAACTGGGGTAAGGGGAGCACAGAGCTAGATCACATTCATCCTGCCGCAACAGCTACCCGAGTTTGGAGTCAGTTGACTCTTCTCTTGTCCCAGTGTCCGTGCTGCAGGCTGGGGAAGATCTTCAGTCTTGTGTGCTGCCAGTTTTGTGTCCTGCATAGGCTCTGCTTCGCAGGAGGGGCACTCCATGCTTGTCCTCTCTTTGCTTGCTCTACACGGAGCTGCTTTCCCTTCTCCCTGGGGGATCTGTTTTCCTTCTGTTTCACCACTGCAAGCCCAGAGATGCCTTTGGCCCACTTAAGCAATGCACCCAAATAGTATTGGTGCTGTGCCTGAGATGACAACTTCTTTTGCTTACCAGGCTCAATGGGCAATGGTGGCTTTTTTGTGGGTGTGGGCTTTTTTGTTTGTTTTGGTTTGTTTTGTTTTAACTGAATGCTGCTTTGTGCTCTTTGTGTATTTTCAAAGGACCAGGGCAATGACCGCTCAGCTCAGCCGAAGGGAGCATTTTACTTTCATATATCTTTGCATTCACTGTAGTGTATTAATTGTAAACTGTCTTTGGGTTTGTGTTTGGCAACAGGAAACGAACAGGTTGGGGAAAATTTAAATGTTTTGAAAGAAAACAGAAACGGAAGCCTGGGAAGAGTGATACGGTTTGTGTGCAATAAACATGGGAAGGAAAATATATGAAGAATGAAGTAATGGAAAATTGGGGGAAAAGGAAGAAACGAGGTGGAGATACTAACTTAAACTGTTTCAGATTTGGATGCACTGATTGCTGAGTCATAACTAATGTCTTTGACTATTTGCATTGCGCTGGGATTTTAAGGAGGAAAGTTAGAGATGAACATTTTGAGCCATGTCAGGGGTATGAAATGTTTTATCTTGTGTCAAAATGGACAGTTTTCCCCCTTTGTTTTGCTGTTCAGTGGTTGCAAAAAAATCATAATTTGTCTCTTTAGCATGAGTGCCATGATATTTGTTTAAAGGAAAACCCATGGGCCTGTCAGTAACTTTATATACCAAAGACTTCATGACATGATTTCATCTGAAAACATGGGCTGAGTCCTTGACATTCCCTACCCAATTCATAGGGCATCCTCTCTCTGTCCTTTAATTGCTTCTTCCTAATTGAACGAGCTACTGCTACCAATTTGCTCTTGATGTGATTTCTTTTGAAGTCAGACCTGTAGAGGAATGCAAGATTGTGTTTAATTTCATAGAACTTCATGTCTTTATATCATAGTTGTCTAGAATGTCTCTCACTGTAGAGAGGCCTCTTCACGTGGGTCTAGTTGACTGAGTTCAGGGTGTGAGGTACCAACATCTGCTTTACAAAGAGATAAGTAGATTTCTTGACTCCCTGGGTTTTATTGACTAGATTCCCAATATCTATCATGGGGGCTGCAATGCCCGTCCCGCTTAACTTCAGCATGCTAAGACATGCAGAACTAATTCCCTATTGAAAGTGCTGTTTGTTTTACAATGGAAGAATCCCCTTACTTGAACCCTTCATGAAAGACCTACCAGGCATTCAGACGGAAATGCTTAGGTGCACATTTTACTAAACCAGGGGGTGCTGGCAAAGTCCCATGGTCTACCACACAAGGGGTCTCGCTCAAAAGTCCAGAATATCTGGCCCCAAAAGTCAATCCACTGAGAGTATTTCTGCTCCTAGATCCTCTTTGTTGCACACTTGGCAGGTGCAGCATGTGGTCACCAGGCTTCGCCATCCAGTGGGGCAGCTTCGTGCCATCATGGCTGAGCCGTGCGGGGTCTCCCAGGGCACTCCGTCATGCTGCACTGGGCCCCTGTGCTCTGTGGACCAAGCTTTCAAGGTCCTTACTTTGAAACCTTCGCTTAAAGGATGAAAAATCCACTTGGTACCTTTATAACTTTGAATGCAGATGGGGTTTCATTCTTTTCCCTTTGATGAGGTCTCAATAGACAGGAAATGACTTCTGTAGCAGAAGCCTTGACAATTAATAGCTTTCCCATGCCTACTGATGGGACTTCTAGGGATTTTCTTGCCGTAGGTCAGATCCAGAGAGAAGGAGCTCCTTGTTTTCTGTCACAGTGATGCACCCTTCTGTAGCTTTGGGCTGTGAGATGCCAGGCTTGGACAAAACATTGCCTATCATCTCCGGTTCTTAAGCAGAGAAGGATGGGAATGCTGTCGATGAGGATGTGGTGGGAAGGATGATATTAAAACAATGCAGAAAATGTAACCATTTTGAGACAGCTGTGGGCTAAGGAACATTAGTAATCCCGGGAGCGACGGGGTGATGTGGTTTGTGTTACCAGCGCTTCCTGCAAACATGGACTTTTTCACAGTGAAAACTAGTGTTTTACCTGGGAAATAGCGCTCCATGCCAAATATTGTATTAGCTTGTATCCTGCCATTTGCTCTTTTAATTTTCCCCACTTTGTTTGAAAGTATCCTAATAATTTTAGTACTGGGATCCTATGCTATTATTATAGAAGAGCTTGGGGTATATGGGCACAAAGCAGTGCTAAATATTTTAGTGATTAGTAATTTTTTTCCTGAAATGTGTAGAAATGTTTCAGATGGTTCAACAACAGAGTGGATTTTCCTAGCAGGGGTGTGATACTGGGATTTTAACAACTGTGGAAAGCGTGTTTTCTGCACTGAAATTAGGGGATTTGTTCATGTGTGTAGGACAGCCCCAGACTACTCTGAATTGCAAACTTCAGCATTGGCAAGTATGTGGCATAGTCTAGGAGAAATGAAACTGTAAATAAGCAGCGGGGAAGCACTGAAAAAAGTGAAAGGTGAGTAAAAAAGCAAATTGCACAAATTGACATCATTACTGTAGTGGTGGCAGGCTGGCTGCGTGCAGGAAGGAACCCATCCCAGCCAGATGAAGAGGTCTTTGCCTGAGCGATTCAGCATGTTTTTATAAACTTGAGCACAAAAAGAAACCAAAACATCTGGCACCAGGATATTATGTAATGTTGATTTATGCTATTTTCATTGTCTGAGAGTCTTGGTCAGGGCTGCTAGCGAGTGGTCTATTGTCGGATCTCTGTCCTGAGGTGCCTCTGTGCAAGTGGAGGAGCACGGCCTGCCTGAAGCGCTCCCTTTGGTGCTCAGCGGCCGCTTCTGTGCCGGTCAGGTTTCCCATTTGAGCTTTAGTGTGCAAGAATTGAGCGGAGCTGTTCAGTGATCTCCTGTGGGTCAAACCTCTGCAGGGACGTGCGAGGTGGCGCGGCGCGTCTTTACGCCTGTGATATGCAGAAATGGATGCTCTGCTGTTCTCTTTCCCCTCCCTTTGTGGTCTGGCTGGGTTTGCTGCTGGGTCCTGCTCTTCCTGCTTCTCACCTGGCTGCATGTCTGTGCTCTCAGCCTAAAAGCCACCTGGTTTTTGGGCTGAGAAACTTCAGTCTTCCCTTGGCCTCAGGGCAGGGGCAGGGGCCAGGCTCCCTGCGGGTGCTGAGCCCTGACCCCCTGGGAGGGGCTCCAGGCAGCTGGGCCTGAGCTCCTGTCCCCGAGGCTGCCATCCCCTGGGACCTGCTCCCCTCCTCCAATTCGGCATCCGTGGCTTCTCCTGCCTGCGAGGGCACAGATGGGGAGGGAGCCCCCCAGTTCCCTCACCCCCTAATAAAACCCACCCGCACAGCCCCAGCCAAAGGAAGCTTGGAGCCAACATGGGTTGCCCTTCAGGGTCGGTGCTGCTCCTCTCCCTCTCTCTACCTCGCACATACCCGTCATTGTGAAACATCCTCCTCCTACCATTACGGCTTAATGACTTTCCCTTCAACTTCACAAGAGGTATTAATGTCTCCATTAACAGCCACCAGAAACGGAGGCTCCATATATCACGAGTGCAGCTCCCCATCCTTCTCCTCGTGCCGAAGTTCCAGAAGCAGTTAAAATGTAGCCATGGAGAAAACTAATGGCCCGATGTACAGAACCTGTAATTGCCGCTAGCAGCGAGGAGGAGGAAGAGGAGGTGGAAGTGCTCAATCTCGGTGTAATTAAGTACCTTGTTCCGCGGCCGCTTCTCCCCCGTGCTGAGGGGATGGTGGGAGGCCAGAGGTGCCTGCTTGGGGCCGGGGGGAGGCCGGGAGCCTGCGTGCTCCCCTAAAAGCCCGTGATGAGGGGAAGTTACCGGCGCGAAGCTCAGCACCCGCAGCCAGCGCCGCTGCCGGCGGGGGCCCTGCCGTCGGCCCGTGACAGCAGCGGGTTCTTTACATCAGAAAATCCCGGGAGCTTCCTTCAGCCTTGCTTCTGTCGACGGAGCAACGAAAGCGACAGCAGCGAATTCTGTGGCCGCCTCCTCATAAAACAACCTGGCGCAGCCCTGGGAGGAGCTCCGCTGTCAGAAGATCCCGACGCCCTGAGCCCGGCCCCGCGGTGGCAGCGGCAGCGGGGACGGCTGTCCCAGGGCGTTCCGAAATCCTCAGCCTCTGCACTGCAGCAACCCGAAGACGACACGTTTCATCGGCATAGGTTCTTGGAAGGAGCAAAACAAAGCAGCAGAGCAATTTCATTAAGAACAGGATTATTTAAAAAAAAATACTGTCAGATGACAAAACATTAACGAATCCATCAGCGCTTTAAGCTCTTCCGAACGCTTTCAGTTCTGCCAGCTTTGGGAAAAACAAAGGCTTTAAAAGTATTTAAAAAGCAAGAGTTTGACAAAATTTGATGCCGTGTAGCATCCCCGCCATGTGAAAATCCCTGATTTTTTCATATTAAGCAAGGGGGCTGCAATACTTCAGCCCAGAGAAAGTTTGGCTGCAGTGGGAAGCATTACCCAGATGATGGGTTTACAGCTGCTGCTTCTGTATAGGTGGCACTGGCGTGGTTCTGGGAGCACATCATGTGAAATAAGAGATTTTCTACTCAACAGGTATAGCCACACACAGGCAGCATCCCCCCCGAAATTGTTCTCCTGCTCTCACAGCCGTTCTTCCATCGGGATGGGTTTTTAGAAGCGAGCCACATGAACTTAAAAGCCAACGTGCAAGAATGCATCTCCAGCTGATTTTCATACACAAGTGCAAGCCGTCACCTACCAGAACTTTTATTTGAATTGTACATTCACATTTCGCCATTGACGTGGGCAGCTAGTACACTGTCAAGTAATAAAGTTACATAGTTCTACTCTTTTATGTGCATTGACTTCAGCCATCAAAGAAAATTATAAAACTAACAATAAGCAACTTTTCCATATATCTATAGTCAGGCTGGGAAAAATTATGTGACTTTTCCTCAAGGCCCCCCATTCCCCCGGCAACCAAATTCCCCCGAATTTTAGGATTTTTCTCTTTTAAATAACTGCTAATATTACTTAGCGTTTTAAAACCGTGTCGTGAGTGTCTCTAGCGCTGAACCTGGCCCCGGGTGCGCGCTGGGCTGTACCGCTCGCTAACCCTCGCTTTTGCTTTTCCGAAGCTCGTTCCGGCGCGTCGTCGCCGGCCGCTCAGAAGCGCTGTCCGATGGTGCTCCTGGACAATATAATTTTTCTTAGCCTGGTGATCTTAACATTTTAGGGTCGTCACAAATGAGTCGTAGTGCTTTACAGTTTACAGACATTTGCCAGACCTTTTCCATGTAGCGAAAGCACTTCAGAAATGACAAAGATACCGCAACCGATTAGCACGTACAAACATTTATTTTGAAATTTCCATTCTAACCGTTATGAAGAATTACATCATCAAAGCACTTTATGGCAGTGAAAATAGCTCTTACCCCTCTGACTCATCCGTTACTCCATTAAAGCTGCAAAATGTGCAATCTGCTTGAAAAATAGGTTGCTTTTTATTCCGTTTCCCATGAAAAGTCAAAATTCAATAACAAAAAAAAAAAATAAAAGGAAAGAAACCCAGCTCATAGGGACTCTACATCTGCTCCTCTCCCCCTTCCCCCAAAAATAACTTACAAAGATAGTTTAAAGTTTTAAATGAGTTTAAAACCAAGTGCATCTTTTTTATTATTTTTTTTTCCATAATAATCTTAAAATTCTAAAAACCCATAATTTACTTTCTTGGAAAAAAGGCAGCGAGCCGTTGCTTCTTGATTGGAAGAATGTGTATTTCGGGCGAGTTCATTTTCTTTAGCTTTACGCTCCTGTTCTTTACAGGTTTCCTAAGCGCCTCGGCGTTGTCCCGGGGCTCGGGCTGGCTCTTCACGTCGTAGCACTGCAGCACCGAGTCCTGGGGCATGTCCCTTTTGAAGGAAAAGTTTTTGGTGGACACTCCCGACAGGCCCTTGATCTTGCCGCAGAAGATGGTGGGCACGGCGTCCTTGACGGAGACGATGACTTTGGCTGTCTGCGAGGTGCTGACGATCTCGATGTTGTTGCCGCCGGCCTTGGGCTCGCAGGCCGCTCGCCCCGCCGG